>OY998176.1:128701283-129200666 GCA_963921935.1 Galeruca laticollis
ATGACGCGTGAAAGGAGATTGCAAAAAACTAAAACCAAACCTTATTTCCCTTTTTTGCTCTACTTCCACACAATATAATTTATTTCCTTCTTCTTCCAGTAAAATTGCTAGCACAGCTAATTCTTTAACCGAAAAGTTTTCAAAGATGCTTGTAGTAGGAACGTTTGCATAATCTCTAATTTGTCTGACGGTGTAAGTGAGTTGTCTGTATAGTGTGAATCAGTGCCATGCCTGCCACGCTACGTGCTGGACACGCCACGTGCTCATAGATCTGAATGGTACTTTATTGTTGTTAGAGGGAAATTGTTCTTTCGGCATGGTTGCATTTATCGTTTCAGTGAGCACCACATTTGCAAAAGAGTACTTGCTTTTACGGCGAAACCACTCAGCTCCTTCCCACTGTTTATTTTTTGCGTGTATCTGATTTGAACGGTCTGAGTTTGAGCGTGTTTTTTGAAGTCGAATGCGATCCGAATAGTTGAAATTCGGATAATTGGAGTTCTACTGTATCTATATAACGTAAAATTTCCATCTCTATAGCTTTTATTCCATAGGAGCATCTGTTTTAAATTTATGTCCTCTTGAAAATCCGCAAAATGTAAGTTTTCACCGAACTGCGAAATTTTCTTCGATTTTAACATTGATTTCGGCTATACCACTAAACCGAATTTGATGTTTTTTGATGTCATTCGACGTAGAATTTAGTCCTCTGCACTATTGAAAAGAATGACATTTTCCGGTCGACACATCATTTTCCAGCTACAAGCCAACAACTGAAAAAAGTATAAAAATTTGGCGGTTTTTTGGTGTAAACTTATATTACGAATATTTAGGACCGAATGATTGCATTTAAATGATTTCGAACTTGCTGGAAATTAATTCCTTGAAATATATAAATTAGATTGGACTATTATACATAAAATGTCTTATGTGCATAGAACGATATAATACATTAGTCACAGTATTTTGTTTCTACCTCAAATTTAGCGGCAAAATTCCGTATTGAGGACATTTCGGACGTCATCTTTGATATCTCTCTTCCGATTGCGATTTATCTTTGACAACCGGCATTTTCGGATTCAGCGGCGTCGAAATAGTAGAAAAACATCCTTTGCTAAACAGTTATACGAAATGCTCCTATAATTTCAATATCTCAAAAATTTGCCTAAACGATAAAACAACTAAAAGAGTTACTTTTTTAAATGGGAACAATTAGTTTCATTTGAAAAAATAATATGAGTAGATTGCACAGAGTAAAGGTCCAAACAGTAAATTCCACTAAAAGAGTAACATAATGGAATATTTTCTTATTTATTTAAACAGTAAACGGGTGGGATAAATTCTAAACACACGGTATGGCTACTTACTAATCTATTTAAACACTAAACTACCCACTGACACTTAATTTATATATACTTAACTAATCACTTAAATTTGATTTATATGCACACACACTTAATTAATAATTTATATCAACACTTTACTGTGTATTTCGGTGTATTCTTCTTTATTTCTCGAGATCACTTTATCAACTAACTGACCCTCCCGGGTCGGTCCCTTATATATTAGTGCCTTCTTTACTATATAATTCTAGCTTACAAAAGCAATTGCCTTTCTGGGATTTTCTAGATAAGACTGGTCACAAAAACAATGTCTAGATAAGATAGTCACAATCGTAAACAATTCTAAGAAATCCCTACGCATCCGCCATAATTTTAACTTTCATACATGGCTTAGACAGAGTCGAATTCAGGGACTATACCAGTGTGCTGCTTCGTAACAATAAGCAAGAAATTTAGGTAAAGAGACAAGGAGCAGAACAAGGAAAAGTTGGATAGAGAGAATGAAAGAGCTACAGAAAATGAAGCTTCTAAAAAGGAACCAAACGAATGTAGGGCATGAAAGAATAAGGGTTATAAAGACGAAAAAGAAAATAAGAGTTTTTCGATTTTCATGAAAATCACTTTCAATTATAAATCTAAATGTCTGCAGCGGATTGTGAGGTATATTTGTAACTTTATTGAGGCATTTCTCAAAATTACCAGTAACGCGGTCAACTTAATAATATGTTAGGTAAAAACAGGTCGGCAATGTCGAACATTATATTATCAAAAACATAATATTAATATAATAAAAATGAATATATTCAGGCATGGGAAACCGGATACAAAGATCCATTTAACACAAATTCAACTCTAATAATATCTAATATATTTTTTAGTTGCCAATGATTTATGGAATTCGCTGTTAGAGCCAGTTGGAAACAAAAGCACCGATGGTACTCCTACATTTTCAAAATTCAATTGTCCTTCTGAAGAGCATCCCTATATTTACACGAAGCATAACAGTAGATAATTATTTTATTTTCTTCAGGAACAGATGTCAAAATTGTAAATATCGTATAGTGTATCACTGCATATGTAACTAGTCACTACCCAGTGAAATATCTGAGACGAATAGACTTAAGAATATTTATAACGTCAAATTCTAAATAAATAATTTCAAAATTTTTCATTTCTATTATTTATACCCTCAAAAATTGCTAGTACACAAGATAAGAACTCAAAATAAATGGAAAACTCACAACTGATTAATTGATAACGAAATAAATTACCATAGAATAATTTCAGGATTTACGTATTTGAAGGAGGGCAAAATTGCAAGGATAAATACAGAAGAAGATGAAGGACTAAAACCAAATAAACTGTATTAAAGATTAAAACTAACTTCTACGCAGAAAATTGAATAGTTTGAGTTAATGCGCTAATCCACTTAGGAGCCACGCTATATATTCGAGTGCAGCGAAGCATTGATCAAACGCGCTGTTAAGCCTTACTTACATTATACTTTTTTCATCTAGATACATTGACAAGTTTCAATACTAGAATAATACTTTTTTTCAATAGAAATAAGTTTACCTACCACCACCCCTGTAAGTAGTCAAGAACACACAGTCGGCAATCAATGTAAGACGTCTATTAGGCACGGTAAAACAAAACGCACGGCTGTAAAGTAAATCGCACGGCTTCCATAGCAACCACTTAGCAACTGTCAATAAACGTAGCCATTTTATTCAAAATGTATTACTTAGATATTTGAGGTTCAATTTTATTCTATATAAAATTGTAGATAACATTTATTAGATATGAGATTGCTTTTAATACTAAGAGTTATTTGGAATTATATGATAATTGGTTCCGTTTCATTCAATCCGCATCTTTTAGCTGTCTGAATGTATCTCATATTAGTAAACACTAGTATATTATACACCAAGCGACTAAAGTGGCCCATTTAATCCCGCAGGTGGTGTTTGATTCCTGAGGAAACTAATCCACCTAAGGGATTAATGTCACTTTAGTCGAGAGATGTATACGCTATTTTATGCAATTCCGGTAATTCTACATACATTATTAATAAAAATAAATACTACTTAGGACTTTTACGAAACTTGGCTGTGCATCGAGGGTGATCTTCTAATATGGTTGTTTGGGCATCGAGAAGCGACTTTTATAAAACTTGGCTGGGCATCGAGGATGTACGTTTTTACTTGTACTTTAAATATCTTAATAAGATTATAAATACGAGTACAAGTGGGTCGTAGGTGAAGTATAGTACGTAACTCGTGCTGTCACGCATTTTACGCACTCACGGAATTACGCACTCGCCGCTACGCGGCTTCGTGCGTAACTTTTCCGTTCGTGCGTAAAATGCTTCTTACAACACACGTTACATAATATACTATTATAATTTTTTAATCGCGCATGCTCGTAGTTATCACATTTACGTCGGCGTGACACCGGAATTCATCTAATATTGCCAACTTCCATAAATTATAGAATCAGCTTATGATTTTGAATGTTAGCGTTTCTAATATAAAACGTGTAGAAAACTGTTATAAGTTCATGAGAGATAGGTAGTAAAAGTGTAAAATGAACTTTCGAAAACGTAAACAGGATAAATCATTACGAATTTTAACAAATTACGGAAATTTTGGAATTATATTATAACAAAAAAAAAGAAACGGCGAATATGGAGCCAACATGTATCAATCAGAGGCTTGGTTGTAAAAGGTTTTCCACAGGGAGGGGTACTCTCGCCACTACTGTGGAACATGGTCTTAGACTCCTTGGTCAGCCATCTCAACGAAAGCAACTTCTACACAATAGCATACGCAGATGACTTAGTGATTCTGATATCAGGAAGATTCGAGGAGACACTCTGCTCTTTAATGCAAGAGGCCCTCAATATCATAGAACAATGGTGCAGAGACCATTCGCTGTCAATGAATCCAAAAAAGACGGAGATGGTTCTTTTCACGAAAAAAAGGAAGCTTGTTTTTTTCAAGTTCCTCCATTTTTCAGAACACTTTTCCCCCGATTTATAAACATCAATTTTTTTCATTTTTTCACTTATTAGTCCCCAAACCGCTTTTTTGCTGTATTGAGGAGATTCGAATTTATGTTTATTTTCTTTATAAATGGCTATTAAGAATTTGGTTGCTTCATACGTTCCTTGAATTGGAACGAGACTGAAAAGGTGAGTGAATATATTTGAATAAAGATTTGTAAAAGTGTTAATGTCTTCCAAATCAGAAACAATTATTTCCTGGGCTACATACCCCGGCAGGACTTGAATTACATTTCATCAAAACACGCGATGCAAAAAATATTATTTTTATATAAAATAGTTATCCACAATTCGACATAATCTATGCACAATAATATATATTTTGATGTTTTATAGCAATTGCTACTGTCTATTATACAAGAGTTTTCTGCAATAATAGAAAATAAAACACTAAATACTACCAGGAATAAAAAGAAGGCTTAAGCTTTGCAGCAGATATGCAAAACGTTAGTGGTATGGTTGAGTATCTATTAGATCTCTATTATTTTCTAGATTTAATGAAGTCAACAGTCACAGTAGAGAATTGTGCCAACTTCAGTTACAATGGAAGCAACTGAAAATGTCTGCCAAGGAAAGCTGCAGTTCCACCAAAAGGGCACTATTCGTTACTCGAGGTGGCCCCAAACAACCGAGCCCAACACCGGAAGACCTGAAGATTGTAGATTTGTTGAATCCTGGGGAGCTTATGGTTGATCACAATACCTACGATTGTGATAGCGTTGTAGTAATTGTATATATTTAGATTACTTTTATATAAATACCGTAATTTCGAATATATAAATTTTAATGTTCACTTTTTCACTTCAGAATATTCCAAAAATGACAGAAATGGAGACTATTTCAACCACAATATCAGAACCTGCTAATATTGAAGAGCCTACAGTTGTAAGTTGAAATAATTGCGTTTCTGTATGCGACTAACACAATTTTTATTATAGTCAATTATGGAAGACTCTGTTACATTTAATCCATAAAAAAGCAGTTCTGAAAATGCATCTATGATGTTTTCAGAAAACTCAAAGGTGATAATAAAAATACTTAATACTTATAACAAATTTACATTAATATTTATGACTTCTGTAGAAAAAAAACGAAAGCATGCGACTGCTAGCAGCTGTAAGTACCAAACTCAAATGCTGCAGCATTCGGAGAGGTTGAAAGAGGCAGAACACCAACTTCAGCTCCAAATTATGAAGGAGCAGCATGAAATACACATGCAAATTGAAGAAATCAATAAACAACGTGCTGAGCAGGAATTCCAGATTACTCTACAACGCAAAGAACATGAAAAATGTGTGCAACAAAAAGAAAAGGAAAAATTAGATGAAAACTGATAAAAATATTTTATTTTCAATTTTGTACCTTTACAACAATGTAACTAATAAGAAATGTACTTTATCTTAAAAATAGTATATATTAATCGGAGTAAAAGGCTTTATTATGTGTTTCTCTCAGATTTTAATGCCTCGGCTAACGCCTCAGCATTAAACGTCTGGGCTCAATAAGTAATAAGCGCCTTCTACTCCTAATAATAAAATGTATTATTATTTTCAATTTTGCAGCTTTACAAAAACGTAACTAATAAATAAATTTCGGTCATCTTAAAAGTCATTTTCAATAAAAGCCGCTCTCACAGCATTACCTCGAATATTGCCAGGAGGATCATTTATATCTTCTATAGCATTTTCAACAGCTGCATCGCGTATTTCTATTGGATCATCCTCATGTATACCAATATTATGCAAAACGGCCAATGCTACGATACTAACTTTTATGTTTTCCAAACTAGTTGTGAAACCATGAAGTAGACATCGAAATATTTGCTTCCACACGCCAAAACAACGCTCAACTACATTTCTTGTTAATATATGAGAACTATTGTGACCTTCTTGTTTCTCAGTTATAGGATTCAGTACTGGTGTAAATAAATATGGGGTGCATGCATAACCAGAATCGCCTAACAACCTTCCTTGAAATTCTCGAGTTTCAAATCTAACTTTCAGAGAACTTTCATTAAAAGTCCTTGAATCATGTGTACTTCATTTCCAACGAGCCACAATATCATCAGTTTCAAGCTGTGAGTTACAAACAACCTGTAATAAACATATTTATTAATAATTATGCCTACAAAAGAATGGGTAATGTATTGAAATATTAAATTTAATGATACGTTATGAGCTCGGTTATGAATCATAAGTAAAGTACTTAACGTTGGATCATAATTAATATTAAATTGGCTTCAAAAATAGTACAGATACCTGAACATTCAAAGAGCTGTAGCCCTTTCTGTTAATATAATATTGTCCAATATCACCTCCTATTTTTGGGATTCGGATATGTGTGCAGTCTATAGCACCTATCACTTGTCTGAAGCCTGCAATGTTATAGAAATCCGATATTGTTTTATTCTGGCTCTCTATTGTTGTTGGCATCTTTACAAACCTGGGTCTTAGACGAGCCAAAGCAACAGCAGTTTTCTCGCAAATTATAGATACTTCTGGTTGGCTAATACCAGACAGATCTTCAGCATCGCTTTGAACCTGCAAATTGCGTTTAATGATTATTATTTATATTGATACACAGTGTAAGATATAACATACTTGTCCTCGGGCCCACACTCTAATTGCAGTTAAAACTTGCGAATAGGGAGGAATATGACCACGTCTACTATCACCAGACAAATCATCTCTTATAGTCCGGGAAAGTAAGGTCGAAAAATCTGTTAACTATCAAAACTTTCTCATAACTGATTTTTCATTTTTAAATGAAAATATGTGGACCCAGCATCACTCTCCTAGATTGTCTAATAATTTCCACTGGAGCTTGCAAGCACAGCTCAGACCACCTAAAATTCAAGTGATTTATGCTCGTGTCATTCTTGGATGTGTTCTTACAAAAAAATCGTAGAGATAAGAATTGAAGCAAATCTTATGCTCTTGAAGGTGACGTAAATAGTTTTTTCAAAAAAAAAAATTCCGATCTTATATTTTCCAAAAATTAAAAAAAATTACGAAAATTATATTTTTGGTTGGTAATTATAAATAAAATATTATTATCGTCGTCAAAAGATAGATAAACATAGAGGGCAAACTTCTAAAAATTTACATTTTTTCAGATTTGGAAAATTCAAAATGGCGGCTGCGCAAATTGGAAACAATTTTTTTTTCAATCGCGTCTAAATTTATGAACATTAACGATATTGAGAAACGGTTTGTTGCAATCGACAAAGTGAAAGTTATATTTTTATAAATGAACAAAATGTTTTAAAAAAATTTTACATAACTTTTTAGAACATTTACCAAAAATAAAAATTTTTACATCTAGTTTTTTCTCATTTTGGCGTTGAAAAATTTCTTTAAAATATCTTTTTACGTTATAAATATGTTTGTTTTTGAAAGACGAGTATTTTGAAAAAAAATTTTCAGATGCGACTTTTACATGCTGAGATAAACAAATTCAAAATCGGCTAGATACTGTCATAGTATTAATTGAAATTTTCAAATTTTGATCACTTCGCTAGGTTGTTGAATCCCAACTCAACTTAAACACAATTTTTCATTTTTCTACCGTTAATTGGTCCATTCAAAAGAGAATAGTAATCCTAGCTCGCTCGGCCAAACGGTGCGGCGGCAGCTGCTTGGCGTTCTGGTGGGGGGTCAGCGCTCATTCTCTTCGAACGCCCAAAATACCCTTACTAACAGGACTGACGACGTACTTGTACCCGACGAATTATTGAACATTATTTCGTGTTCTTGTACCACAGGGTGCTCTACTACCAGGTGTGGTTGTAAAAAAGTTGGCATACATTGTACGATATTATGTAAAAATTGCGAAGGCAAAAACTGTTGTAACATCGAAATTGTAAGTACGGTATTTGACAATGACGAGGATGATAATGAATCTCTGAGTGATGAGCTAAATTTTGATATGACTCAATTAGTTGATTGTGAACTTGCAATTGATAGTAGCAATAATATCGATGAGGATTTGTTTGCTAATGATAATGACGAGGAAAATTGTACAGAACCATTTCCTCAGAGACCAAAAAGGGCGAGAATTTGTAGAAAATAGATGTAAATTTGTGAATAAATATCATTCTTAGTATCTACGTTTCGAATTATGTATAATATATATATATATATAGATATATATATATATATATATATATATATATATATATATATATCTATATATATATATATATATATATATAATAAATGGATTTATAGATATAAATTATAAATATCATTGTATCTTATTTCTAGCAATATGTAATGGTTGATAATAACCATACTATTAGCAAACAACAAATGCAAAATGTTTACAAAAAAAACCAAAATAAAAGCTTGAGCTTCGTTCAACTGCGAACGAGCGCTGACCCCCCACCACAACGCCAAGCAGCTGCCGCCGCACCGTTTGGCCGAGCGAGCTAGGATTACTATTCTCTTTTGAATGGACCAATTGACGGTAGAAAAATGGAAATTTGTGTTTAAGTTGAGTTGGGATTCGACAACCTAGCGAAGTGATCAAAATTTGAAAATTTCAATCAATATTTTCACAGAATCTAACAGACTTTGAATTTGTTTATCTCTACTTGTAAAAGTCGCAACAAAAAAAAAATTTTTTTAAATACTCGTCTTTCAAAGACACACATATTTCTAACGTGAAATAATGTTTTAAACAAATTTTTCAACGCCAAAATGAGAAAAAACTAGATGGAAAAATTTTTATTTTCGGAAAATGTTCTAAAAAATTATGTAAAAAATTTTTTACAAATTTTGTTTATGTTATTTATAAAAAGATAACTTTCACTCTGTCGATTGCAATAAACCGTTTCTCAATATCGTTAATGTTCATAAATTTAGACGCGATTGAAAAATAAAAATTTCTTTCCAATTTGCGCAGCCACCATTTTGAATTTTTCAAATCTGAAAAAATTTAAAATTTTAGAAGTTTGCCCTCTATGTTTATCTATGTTTTGACCTCGATATTATTATTTTATTTATAATTACCAACCAAAAATACAATTTTCGTAAATTTTTTCAATTTTTGTAAAATTTAAAATCGGAAATTTTTTTTTAAAAAACTATTTACGTCACCTTCAAGAGCATAAGATTTGCTTCAATTTTCATCTCTACGATTTTTTGTAAGAACACATCCAGAAATGACACGAGCATAAATCACTTGAATTTTAGGTGGTCTGAGCTGTGCTTGCAAGCTGCGTCGCAAGCTCCAGCGGAAATTATTAGACAATCTAGGAGAGTGATGCTGGGTCAACATATTTTCATTTAAAAACATAAAATCAATTATGAGAAACTTTGGACTTTTATTTCGTTACTTTTCCGGACTATTAATAAATTTATAATATTCACTGCAGTACGCCGAGAGAAACGATATTTTTCTCTAAATTCCTCTTCTACCAATGTTTCTAAGGGATTAGCCGGAATTTTATAAAATTTAATTTTTCTGATCGGTCGAAGATTCTCTGCTTCTTCAAATTCTTTCATCATTCTCAAATCATCCATTGCAAAATAATTACTACTCTCTGAACCAAAGCAAATACGTAATAAATATAACTAATTAATAATAATAAACTAAATAATGATACGAAATAATAATACAAAAACAGCAAACTAAATTTCGAATTAGGTTATAACAACGTATTTATATCCCAAATGACAGATCATCGAAGGTTACTCCGGGCTTAAACTACCCATTTCCTAAGATTAAAATTACTACCTAAGTTATTCCCAGACTAACGTCGGAGTAGCCTATTCTTGGTCTAATATGCGTTCATTAATGGCGCATCTGTCAAACTTATGGTTTGACCATGGAACAAAGTTAATCTTAGGTTACTGCGTGTTTATTAATAAGACCGTAAAACGGTATATCCATAACAGTTTTAGTAGTGGTTTCTTGAGAAACTGAACTAATAGCAGTTTTAACAATGTCATCAACCATATGCATCTGAATTGTTGAGTTTCGTTCTTTTTATGTTATTAGAAGAAGTCAACTAAGTCATATGTCAGAAAAGCGTCAGCGTTTAGACTTTAGGCACATTTTTTACAAAAAATTTTTGGAAGCGAATGCAAAAACCCGCAATCCGATGCGGAAGATTCTTACCTTTTGTGCTTCATTGCCTCTACTAATCATATTTTTATTATAATAATAGATATATTTGTTCTTACAATTTAATTTTGATGTATATTTCAAACAAAATGGGTACTTTCTTACTGTGTTACGCTACTGACTATACAAAATTCTAATTGTCTAAATGATAATTATTATTCTAAGCGCGATACCGCATCGTCTGGCCAATAAATATGTGGTCCTCAACCCTTCAGTGAAAGTATTTATTTATTTTAATTCAATATAATTGCTCAACAATATAAATGTCGGATATAATTCAAATACTTTTAAACGCAAACCCACAAAAACGTCGTTTGGACCATCACAATAAAATTTTGTTAAATATTTTATCTTACAGATCTATCTGTAGATCTATTTATGGATACTTTACTAAAATAGTAATTTAACTAGTACAATGAGGAAGTAAATGGATCCATTGTGCCGTAAAATGGCTGGTGAAGGTATAGTACATAGATCTACAATCAACAGAGAAGTGAGGTTAAATCAATGTAACAAAATGAACGGCATGTGAAAGGGTATGAAAGTGAAATACGTTTGAAGTAGACGTCTAGGCATAAATATCCAGAGAAGAAGAACTGGAAATATAATAAGGATAGACAAAAATGTGATACATACGTTGTAGCCATAATAAGTTAATTAATGAAGTATAAGTTTAACAAAGACAGATTACATTCAACGCACTGAAAATTCTTTTGTTGATAATGTTAAATCCTTTTGGAAGTTTGTAAGCAGCAAAAGGGAGAATAGCACTATACCGGATTCAATGACTCTTGGCGATTGTACGAGTACGTCTTTTAATTGGACTGACATTGCCAATCTGTTTGCTAAACAATTTTCTTCTGTCTATACAAATCAATCCTCACATCCATATGATACTCATATTACATCTGTGGTTAATGTATCCTCTTACCACGTTGGAATTTCGATAATCTATAAAAAACTGTCTGAATTTAATACCAACAAAGGCCCTGGTTCAGATAGAATACCTCCTACTTCTCTGAAAACATTTGGCTTCATTTTGTCTCGTCCATTTTTCTATATCTTTAATAAGTCTCTATTATGATGCGAATTACCGGATTACTCGGAAACCTCATGTGTCAGTCCAATATATGAATCCGGTTTAAAGTCTGACGTAGGTAATTATCGTCCCATTTCTATTCTTACCGTAATTCCTAGAGTTTTTAAGAGCATCATTTCTGAATAACCTACTTACGACTGCTCCACAATTATAGGGACCCAACAATTCGGAATCACATCGGAATTGGGTCTGATTACATCTGTTGATTTTGTTGATTCATTGTCTGATGCTCTGGAGAGGGGTTCACAAGTTGACTCTGTGTACACTGATTTTTCCAAAGCTTTCGACAAAGTTAATCAGGGTTCATAAACTATATTTATACGGTGTTGTTGGGCTTATATTGCAGTGGCTGAAGAGCTATCTTATGGAAAGAATACAAATTGTCAGGGTTAAACATGACTATTCTAATGCCATCAAAATGATATAGCTAAATAGCCTATCTAACTGTTATACGCTAAAAGGAATGTGTTTTAATGCATCCAAATGCCATATTCTCCGTTTTCATCGAACACAACACCCAATCACTTTCGAATATAGTATAAATAATCTCACCTTACAGTCTACTTTTGAAACCAAAGATCTAGGTGTGATCCTAGACTCCACATTCAGCTATCAATTTCATATTGTCACCGTAATTCGGAAGTCTATGAAGTTGCTAGGCTTCATTTGTGATTTTACTAACATCGCCGCTATTAAATCCCTCTATTATTCTCTGGTTAGATTATATCTTGATTACTATTTTACAGTATGGTCGCCGCATTACGTTACCTATAAGGTGAAATTTGAGGCTGTCCAGCACAATTTTCTGAGATATATTGCCTTCAAGATGCATGTATACTATGATTATGTTGCATAAGAACATATATTGAACATACCTTCTCTTGAAGTACGTAGAAAACAAAGACTCTTAATACTTCTATTTAAAATCAGTCGACTGTGTAACAGCCCTGATCTACTCTCCAAAATATCTCCACTTGTCCCCAGTTGTTCAACTAGACAGGGACACATCTATTTTGCTTCATTCCACAGATTCAATTATTCATACAACAGCTTTATTCCCAGAACTCTCCGTTTGGATAACTCTTTTATTAACCTTCAAATCATCAATACATTTGTTTCCCGCTTCAAAAGTCACGTGCTTGACCTTGCTATTCAATACTTGCATCTTGTGCTTCTGTATTGTGTTTTAGTGTTACTTTTCCTTCTAGAATTGGATTAGCTCATATTGGTATGCTTGTAACATGTCGCTGTGACATGTTACTATTTTCATCAATTATTTTGGAGCGTTACTCATTCGTCGGCTACTCCCACCTCTAATTCCAAAATCATATTATTTCGAATATTAGGAACGTATCGTTGACAGTTTTTACTATCATTAAATGTCTATTCAAACTACGATTCAAGGAATCGGCTTGTTCATTTCTTCGCTGAAAACTTATTCAGTATTCTCCTTTTTAAATATCATTTTGTGTGTGATTTGTAATTTTTTTTGCTGGGAAGTTATCTATATATTTTCAAATTGTTATTGTGTGCTTACAAATTATTCTATTTCGATTTTTCTATTTAGTTAAAATATTTCGTTTTCAATTAAAAAAAACAATGTTTTGGTGATGGCGTTTTCCATTTTTTCTTCGCCGGCATTATCTTTCTTTAATAAAAAATATGGTGACGTCCAAAGTTATTTTATGAAGCGAATTTATAACAGATTTGGTTATTTTCCACCGATTTAAGTTTGCTTTTTCTGATTATTTTGGAAACAGGACGGATAAGAATGAACAGTTTTCTGTGGTTTTAGTTTGAAGATTGAATTCAAATTTTTGTATGTATTGGAGTATAAGCTCCTACCTGTTCATTTTATTCCTCCTTTTCAATTTTCTACTGTTTCTCCTGTTTTTTATTTCTTTCCCTACAGCTCTGCAGCCTGTACCTTAAGGACCGCTTTAGTCTGCACCTACCTTAAGGAACGTTTACCATAAGGACCTCTACACCCCGGATACAAGATCCACTCATCGGACCACATCATACCAGTCCATACAACAACGGCTCAAGAATCCTCGACTACTGCTGCGAGCTGTACGTCCCGAGTCTTCCCAAGATAAGTCCCTAACTTATTTTTGGTATATATAAAATATGGAGTTGGACATTTTTACTATATAACTGGTATTTATTCGTATTTGTATCGAGAATATACGATTTTGTAAATTTATTATTGTGTGTCAAATAAATCCATTTGTCCCGAAATTTTGTTTGTTGACTCTCCTTATCCCAGCTGAGGTAATAAAAAATAGTGTAACTAAGGCCGAATTCACTACCTGAGCAGAGTCCCAAGGCCGGGTAATTAGGTTGTGACATGCTTTGTAAATTTTTCTTATTTGATATATATATATATATATATATATATATATATATATATATATATATATATATATATATATATTGTAACGGTTATAATAATTATTTATTATTTATTATTTGACACTGAAAAATCATTAAACATGTATATCAACTCTATCAAAGGATAGTGTTCAAGTGCGCCATTCAAATTAACTCTAATTATTGGTTTGTGAAATTAAAATGAACAAAATTATGATTTCAGTAATTTTTTTAAACATAGAAATTTACAAACAGAAAATGTGTACAGATATACAACAAAAATAAAACTACTATTACTATTGAACAATTAAAATGTTTTTTTAAATAAAGGCCTTTTTTAATTTAGAGATCTCTAATGTAATATTTTAAAATGGTACCTTTTATTTACTAGGTTTGTATCCACTTCAAACTAATCTTCAATTGGACATTTGATAAGATGAGGACAAAGTTCTGAACAATTTATTTTGCCTTCGCCTTTTGGACACTTAATGATTTCGTCACATCTGTCTTTATACGGGTAGAAACATCTATCTTGTTAAATCAGAATGGTCTGTACAAAACGAATTCTGCTGTTGGAGAGTTTGTTTCTTGACGATAGTACAACAGGTTTGGATAGTATGTCGTTACTGCACACGTTCAATTGAATATTGTCGAAGTTTCTAATTAATAAACACGTGAAATTTCTTGAGAAGTTCAATTTTGATATTCTTAATGTATTTATTGTATTTTCTGGTGAAGGTATTACCCAATTACATAAACTATTACTGTTTCTGTCAGATGATATATACTGTATTCTTACGTTCTTCTTGACGAGATCAATTATAAATACCCCTTTTCACTTTGACATTTCAAAAAACCCACTGACTTTTCTCATTTTCATCATAATCTCGTTGCGGGTTGCTATCGAAACTTCCCTATATCGTATTAAATGTATAGATATAGTGTCATTAACGACGATTCACTGTTTATATTATCATGAATTTTTAAGCCGTATATGAAACATGAAAATGACATTTTTGTATTAGAAATTAGCATATAGAGATAAAGATTTTTATACATATAAATATTAACATAACTTATTTACTATTTATTAAAATTCCTGAAATCCCTTGCATAAAATAACCTAATTACTAACTATATGAAAATTTAACGCGTTTCTTTCAAATTTCATTTTAATTTCTACGAATTGTTTTGAAATTACATATAACATAATCTATTGAATTATTATTAAATAGTATCATGTACAGTTTTTTATTTTTTATTGTGACAATTGGTCTTTCCATTTATGTTTGCCTACACTCAGGGAGCATGTCTTATCGTGCCACTTTTAATGACCCTTAACAGATCAGTTTGCTATGAAACTTACTTTGATATTTCTTCTGTGTTACATGTTATACACTATGTGTTATTGTGTTATAACATTCCCCCAAAATCTTCAGAACTTATTTATAATTTCAAATTAAAAATAATCCTGAAGATTTTATTATAAATAGTTATCGTCTGAATAATATATATGAAATTAGCTAGGTGTTGGATGAAATTTATATATTTGAGAAACGTGAAAAATTCCTCTAATGGTGTTGTCAACTGGATTTCTTAGTTCATAGCTATTCACACCTTGTTCATTATTGATTATGTAAGGACCTTCATATTTCATCATCAAACTCTTCACTTTCTCTTCATATTCCTTATTTCCACTCATTAACTCCAATTCTACCATAATTCCATTCCTCTTTATATTCCATAACTTCCTATTATCCTCTTCAATTGCCAATACTTCCATATTTACCTCCTTAAATTCAATTATTTTACCATTTAATTCTATCTATCTATTCAAAATCAATTATTTCCTTATATTTCATCAATAACTATGTCTGTTTCTAACTTCTTCATCGACTATGCTTACATATCAACTTCTGTTTCATCCTTTAATTCAATCTTTTGTATCATATATTTGCTTAGTTCATATAACTTCCGTCCGTTTGTTCCTATAAATGTAATTATTTCATCCTGTACATCTATTTTGTTGCTTAATTTCATTTCTATTTTCTTTATCATTTCTTCTATCAAAGTTTTCAAAATCTCTTCTATTCTCACAATACTTGTTGTCATAAATTTTATCTCCATTTCCATATACTCGTTTTTTATTTCTGTAACTTCTATTTTCATTTCCATAATTCATATTAACATGTCTATCATTTCTTATATTATCAATCCATGTTTATATAATTTCTATTTAAATATATTTTTAAATATTACTTGTTAATCATTAACCTTTTATTTACACATCGTTTTTATATCCCTTCCTTACCATGTACAATTCCTTTTCGTTTCTAGTTTTCGGTCCTATAATCCTGTCATATAATTCAATTTTATTTTCTTTTCCTAAACTTCGTCTTATTCTCTTCTCTTATTGTTTGACTCTCTATCGGTTTCCTAAATTCGATTAAATTTTCCACTATATCCTTTTTAAAATCATTGTGCCATATTCGTTTCCTAGATTTCTTTAAATTTTCTACTATGTTCTTTTTAAATTCATTGCCCCATATCTCATTATCTTCATCATATATTCCTGTTTCTGTACTTTCTTCCCAGAAATGCATTACAATTTGCATCTCAAATTCTTCCGTATCATTGAACTGATTGTTTTCACTCCAAAAGGTTTTAAGGAATGCATCTTCAAATTCAGAAAAAGAATTTATACTGGCTTCTTTACTAGAAAACCAAATCTGAGCTTGATTAATTAAGTTATTACGAATAACCTCTCTAACGTCACCAAAATTATTGAAAAACCTTATCTTGTTTTTTAAACTCTTGAGGAAGACTACTGGGTGTATTTTTTTTATATTACCATCAAACTTTGTTCCTAAATCAATGGAAATATTTTGATTTACAAATTGAGGCGTATTTATTTTTTTTTCTAACTCTCTTCTTATTTTCTCCATTTCTATTTTGTATTGTTCATCCAATTGCTTTTGTTTGTCATCTATTTGTGTTCTAATACCGTTGAGTTCTTCCTGGACTTGCGTGTCTTCCTTATTTAGTGTTAGGTTAAAAAATGTTCGTTGTTCGTCATTAATTTCTTTTTTTAAATTGAGATATCTTGTATCATTTTCTTGTTTATAGTTTTGAATCTCTTCCTTCATGTAACATATTTCTGTCTCTTGTTTTCTTACTATATTCATTTGTTCCTCTTTTATCTCTCGTATATCTTCTTGTCTTCTTTCGTTTTCTTTATGAACAACTTCAAATTCCTTGCACACATCCACTTGAAAGTCTTGAAACTTGCTCAGAAAGTGTTTCAATCTGTCATCCACTTCTTGTGCATTTTTATTTATCGTTTTGGTTATATCTTCTTTAATTAATTTTGTTTCTTCTCTACATTTTTCTATATTTTGTTGAGTTTCCTTACGTGACTCTTCTATTTTATTTATTGCTAACATAAGCATTTCCATCATTCTATTTTCATTAGGGTTTTCTGGTTTTTCTTTAATTGTTCCCGTTTCCACAATTTCTTCTTCCCCCGTATGTTCTTTATCTTCCTCCACATGGAATAAATGAACATCTGGATCTAGATTTTCTTCTATCATAACTTGTCGTAAATCTTCTTTCAACTTTTTCTTGTCTCCTTCTCCGTCTTTATTTCTTTTGATTAATTCTGTTCGTAACTCGTGTTTACTCAGCTGCTTTATATTTTTTTGTATAATTCCCCGTGTTCCTGGTGTCTTTTTTCCATCTCTTAGATCCATTTCAATATATTAATTGTAAGAAATTATTTAAACGGAATCGTTAGTTTTGCAAAACGAGATAAGTTAATTTTGAATAAATTTTCAATAATTCAAACCTGATCTGCTAAAAGGTCACACGTTGAGCTAGCCAAATTGTAACGGTTATAATAATTATTTATTATTTATTATTTATTATTTGACACTGAAAAATCATTAAACATGTATATCAACTCTATCAAAGGATAGTGTTCAAGTGCGCCATTCAAATTAACTCTAATTATTGGTTTGTGAAATTAAAATGAACAAAATTATGATTTCAGTAATTTTTTTAAACATAGAAATTTACAAACAGAAAATGTGTACAGATATACAACAAAAATAAAACTACTATTACTATTGAACAATTAAAATGTTTTTTTAAATAAAGGCCTTTTTTAATTTAGAGATCTCTAATGTAATATTTTAAAATGGTACCTTTTATTTACTAGGTTTGTATCCACTTCAAACTAATCTTCAATTGGACATTTGATAAGATGAGGACAAAGTTCTGAACAATTTATTTTGCCTTCGCCTTTTGGACACTTAATGATTTCGTCACATCTGTCTTTATACGGGTAGAAACATCTATCTTGTTAAATCAGAATGGTCTGTACAAAACGAATTCTGCTGTTGGAGAGTTTGTTTCTTGACGATAGTACAACAGGTTTGGATAGTATGTCGTTACTGCACACGTTCAATTGAATATTGTCGAAGTTTCTAATTAATAAACACGTGAAATTTCTTGAGAAGTTCAATTTTGATATTCTTAATGTATTTATTGTATTTTCTGGTGAAGGTATTACCCAATTACTAAACTATTACTGTTTCTGTCAGATGATATATACTGTATTCTTACGTTCTTCTTGACGAGATCAATTATAAATACCACTTTTCACTTTGACATTTCAAAAAACCCACTGACTTTTCCCATTTTCATCATAATCTCGTTGCGGGTTGCTATCGAAACTTCCCTATATCGTATTAAATGTATAGATATAGTGTCATTAACGACGATTCACTGTTTATATTATCATGAATTTTTAAGCCGTATATGAAACATGAAAATGACATTTTTGTATTAGAAATTAGCATATAGAGATAAAGATTTTTATACATATAAATATTAACATAACTTATTTACTATTTATTAAAATTCCTGAAATCCCTTGCATAAAATAACCTAATTACTAACTATATGAAAATTTAACGCGTTTCTTTCAAATTTCATTTTAATTTCTACGAATTGTTTTGAAATTACATATAACATAATCTATTGAATTATTATTAAATAGTATCATGTACAGTTTTTTATTTTTTATTGTGACAATTGGTCTTTTCATTTATGTTTGCCTACACTCAGGGAGCATGTCTTATCGTGCCACTTTTAATGACCCTTAACAGATCAGTTTGCTATGAAACTTACTTTGATATTTCTTCTGTGTTACATGTTATACACTATGTGTTATTGTGTGTTATTGTGTTATAATATATATATATATATATGTTATATTAATATTTCGAAATTTTATTGTTCATATAATTTACTTTCAATCCACTTTATTCTACTGACAATTATACAGCACTGTAATACATTTATTTGAATTGGGCTTGCCCGTAAATAAATAATATTTAGGTACTGAGCGTTAATTTGAAGTGATTGCAATGTTGATTGCTTATCTCTGAGTGGTTAGGATAGGCAACTGGAAGATCAACACTCATACTTATATAATTGGAGGAAATAATTAACGAGGATAATGATCACCTATAATGAGGTTTCTGTGGCACGTGTCCAAGTGGGCGTGTTCTTCACGCCTGGAAGTTAAACAAATGAAATGGCCATTCTATTGTTATAGTGTGAACGTTATTGATAGTTTGAAGTGTATCATCCCAGACAGCATAATTTCGTCCGTTATCGGACATCCGAAGTCCCAGGTACGTCGGTTTCAGACACTTAGCCATCCTCAGGACGTCCTGGGATCATCTTTTGTTACTAAACCATACGTCGCTTGTGAGTCCTAATTAGATCATCCCTAGTACGTCTCCTTAATTTCGGCAGCGGACCTCCCAAGTCCGTCTCCTTATTTTTTTAATGGGCCTTCTTAGGATCCATTTAATGGGCACATGAAAAATCATTAAACACAAATACCATATTGTCTCTATATACATTTATTTGAATATTTTTTATTGTACATTTATTAATAAACATATAATACTTATAAAATATTATATATTACAGATAATGAGGACACAAAGGTTGGAATATATTCAGTGCCATAAAAACAACTTTTGGAAAAACGTTTTCAAAAGGTTTATTTTTTAGTCACCAGTTAAAAATGAACTTACGAATATCATGTGTTTCTGTACTTTCTGTTGAGTTATTGATACATTGTTCTGAGCATAGTTTATTTTTGTTTGAAAATAAGGTTTGTGGTTATGAACTGTTACATCTTAAATAGGTCCATTCAAAATGATTTCTTTATAAGATATATAATTACTGCTATAACTACTACTATAATGATTCTCTTCAACGTCGATGTCTTCAGCAGAGAATGCCAATGGGGCTAACAGCGAACGAAACAGAAACATATTTATGCACAAATCCAGGACGTACTAGGTCCATGACATTGGGACCAGCTTAGGACCTAATATGGACGTCCTAATGATATCCTGTGCTGTCTGGGATTGTACCTTGAAGTACTGTTTTTGGGAGTTTTTGAATGAACTATGATGAATGAACAATATAATAAATAGCTTGGACAATATTCATGCCAAAAGATATTTGAAAAAAACAGATCCATATTGCATGAGTGATGTGGAGATCGGCAATGCACCAGTTTTATATATGGATATCGTAAATTATTTAATATTCACATGAAGTGAATTCAATACGGGGTTTTACAAAGCTGCCCAAAGTTGTTGGGCGAGAGAACTTCATGCAGAACGTATTGGAGAACACATAATAGTTTTGAGACAGTTAAAGTGGATGCTATTATTTATTTACAAGTAGACAAATATTAGATGAAGAACCTCTCAATCCTTGGATTATATAGCAGAGTAGTGGCATTGTAGCAAGGGCTCACTGTGACCGTTTTTCTGGTTTAGGACTATACACACTATGAATGATTTCTTTTTGTATTGACTGTGGATATGTTAATCATGTATTCGTGTTTATTGAAATAAAAACAATTTCAACAGATGTGTGTCTTTAAGTGGCACCCTATATAGGAGCATCTAGATTTTGCAGTGTTAATTTAGTATCTATATTTTATAGAACCCCTTTTTGAAATTTTTTTTGGGTTATTTTTATGTTTTCCATCAACAACGATACAAAAAACGGTTTTTAGAAAAGAAATCTTGTTTGTATGTCGTCGTCGTTGTTGTCGTTGGCCACTTTTCGTTACATGTCTTCTTAGCACGATACAGCCTCCGGAGTGCAACAAGTCACCAATTTTATGATTGCATATTGTTAAGGACATGTGACAAATGAATCTTATTGATTTCCAGCTCACCAGAGCCAGTACAACGGGTACTATGGTACTTGAAGTACCACTTTTTTGTAATTTTTTGAGAAATTTCAGTTTGTTAGCACGATACAGCCTCTGGAGTTCAACAAGTCACCAATTTTATGATCGAATATTATTCAGGACATCGCACAGATGAACCCTGTTGATATTCAGCTCACCAGAGCCAGTACAATAGGTGCTATAGTACTTTAAGTACGATATTTTTGTCATTTTTGGAAAAATTTCAGTTTGTTAGCACGATACAGCCTCCGAAGTGCAAAAACTCAACAATTTTATGATTGAATATTATTTATAAAATCTCACAGATTAACCCTATTGATTTACAGCTCACAACAGCCAGTACAACAGGTGCTATAGTAATTTAAGTACAACATCTTTGTCATTTTTGGAAAATTTCAGTTTGTTAGCACTATACAGCCTCCGGAGTATATACAAGTGACCAATTTCATGATTGGATATTATTCAAAGCGTCTCAAAGATGAACCCTATTGAGATTCAGCTTACTAAATCCAGTACAATGAGTGCTATTGTACTTGAGGTACCAATTTTTTTGTCATTTTTTGAGAATTTTTAGTTTGTTAGCACGATACAGCCTCCAGGGTGTATAAAAGTGACCAATTTTATGATTGAATATTGTTCAAGATGTCTCATATATGTACCCTACTGATTTTCAACTGACTAGAACGAGTACAGTGGGTCCTATAAATTCAAATATACTACATTTTTGAAGAAATTTCGGTTTGTTAGCACGATACATCCCCCGAAGTGTATACAAGTAACAATTTTATGATAGAATATTGTTCAAGGCATCCTACAGATGCGGAAAAGTTAGTTTTAATCTTTAAAACCGTTTATTTAGAGTTAATTTTGAAGTTTCTACATCAAACTTTTTAATTTTTGTGACAATTATATTTGACCATTACAGAAAATTACAGTGAAATAAAAATTGAGATAATTTTATATAATTAGCCTGAGAAAGTTTGACAGAAAGATAAATATTTATTTAATATAGTACATGAATAACTGAAAAATTAAAAGAAAATCATAGCAAGAAACACTTGAATGAGAAACTAACAAAGCCCACAGGCACAAATGCACGAACCCGAGATGAAAATTCATAATAAAGATCTCACTAAGCAGGAAATACAACTTATAACAGAAAAGTTGCTTTTAATGAATGGGTTCGTAAGTATTGAGTATTTTCTCGCAGTTTTTTTATCGTTTTTTAATGAGTAGGTTAACATCAACTTCTATGTCATGAACCAAATGTATCGTAAGTATGTACCCCTACTCAAGTGAGGTGTAGCTCTCCAAATATTTTTTCATGAATGGTGATGGATGCTCAACTGATATCGTTATCGTATGTTCATTCAAATCGGTACGCGTTACGCTAATGTGTGTATAAGTGCGTGATGTAGCTTAGTGTTTAATTATTACAGGTACATTTAGAATTATCATTTTTATAAACTCGCGATAACATTTGAATCAATTATGGATTATTCCAATTAAAACGTTTTATTTAATATACACTTAAAATTCGATCCATTCAAAATAATGATTTATTTAAAAATGCTCTTACTTTCAAATGGGGAAGCTGTTTTATTTGAATTTTTTAGGGACTTTTAGATAAAATACTGTAGTTTTAAAATTATTATTCGGACATCTGAAAGTAATTCAGTATTCGCTGGATATACAGGGGGGAAAAGAAAACAATTTTTCCTCTATTTTTGACACACCCTGTAGGTTAATTCTGCTAGTAGATCTGCAAACAATTAACTCTATCAAGAAGACTGATTTGTTAACAATATTATGTTTTTTTATTTATCCCGATATCTTAATCTGTTTGTGAAATGTGACGGTTTAAAGAAAATGCAACATTTTAGAAATGGTCATAATTTAAATGACGGTAGAGAATCAACTACAAAATAAGCAGAGTGCTGTGGCAACTCACAATATGACAACTGTCAAATATTCGCTACTTGGCAATTGCAGTTCAATCATCAGTATTTAATTTAACATCATGGTCTTAACACCTACTGATGCAGAACGAGCAGTTGCTCTGGTACAAGATGGTAGGTCTCAGTATTATGCTTCTAGAATATTGGGTGTTACAAGGTGTAGCGTCCAGAGAGCTGTACAACATTTCAATGAAACTGGTAGTGTTTCGAGACGAAGAGGACCACGTCCTACAAATGTTCGAGATGATCGTTTTGTAACATTAAACGTTTTGCGAGAAAGAAATACTACTGCTGTCATGTCTCGGAATCGTTTGGAAGAAGTACGCCAAATAGCTGTTAACGAAATAACGATTCGAAGGCGATTACGAGAACATGGATTACGCTCCAGAAGACCTGCAACTGGTCCGGAGTTACTTAGGAATCACAGAATTTGCCAGGAAGCATCAACATTGGAATGTCAATGACTGGAGTAAATTTATTTTTTGACGAGTCAACGTTTTGCTTACGTTCTCCACATGGCCGTGAAAGAATATACCGAAGAAGAGGCGAAAGGTTTGACCAAGCAAATTTTTCCACAAGATTCAGTTATAGAGGAGGATCGGCAATGGTTTGGGGCGGCATAAGCATGGAAGCTCGTACTGATTTAGTCATTGTTGGCGGCGGAGCAATGACAGCAAACCGATATATTCGTGATGTGCTAGATCCACATGTAATTCCAGTTGCACCTTTTATGGGAAACAAATTCATGTTTATGCACGACAACGCTCGACCACATATTGCGAAGATTGTATCTCAATATTTGGACGAAACAGAAATTCAAAGGATGAACTGGCCATCACGTAGCCCAGACCTCAATCCAATTGAGCACGTCTGGGACATGATAGGCAGACGAGTTCGTAACCGAGCTCCTTCTCCAAGTAATTGAAAATTTTTGAGAGATGCTTTGGTCCAAGAATGGGATCAGATTGACCAGATGGAGATTCGACATCTAATAGAGGGTATGCCACGACGTATTGAGGCAGTTATTCGCGCTCGTGAGGGAAATACCCATTAAAAATTTGTAATAATTATTAGTTTATTTGTTGTTAGATCTATTTATAAAATTATGTATTACTCTGCTAAAACTGAATAAAAAATTTAAGAATGTTGGATTTTCTTTAAACCGTCACATTTCACAAACAAATTAAGATATCGGGATAAATAAATAAACAAAATGTTGGAAACAAATCCGTCTTCTTGATAAAGTTAATTGTGTGTAGATCTACTAGCAGAATTAACCTACAGGGTGTGTCAAAAGTAGAGGAAAAATTGTTTTCTTTTCCCCCCTGTATATCCAGCGAATACTGAATTACTTTTAGATGTCCGAATAATAATCTTAAAACTACAGTATTTTATCTAAAAGTTGCTAAAAAATTCAAATAAATCAGCTTCCCCATTTGAAAGTAAGAGCATTTTTAAATAAATCATTATTTAGAATGGATCGAATTTTAAGTCGGTAAGTGTATATAGAATTTGATTTTTTTTATTCTTTCACACATAATAGTAGATCATGTGAATTTATCATAAGTGGCGTAAGAGCCCATCATTAGAACATAGTTAAGAATGTTTTTCAGACTGTCAAAAGAAAATATAGCATCAGAAAATAATTAGAACAATATACGTAGATAAATAAAACAAGACTTTATCTGATTAAATATAAATAAATAATAATTGGAATCATTTGATTCCCATAAAGAAATATACAAATTAAATTGTACTTTTTTTACCAATCAACTAAAAGAAGTAATATCTCTATTTGTTTAAAAAGTGTAACAAGCATTTGGATGATACATTTAATCCAGGACTTTATAACTACGAAGACTATAAAAATAGATAATATTGTAATAAATGTTGTTGTACTTCATGTTTCTGTTATTTGAACACTTCTTATCTGTATTTGTATAGTCTGTGGACTATCTATGAATCAGAATATCTCAATGCCCATATTGAAATAGTATATTGTACAATGAGCATGAAATGACGTACATTTCCCACGAGTAGATATATGAAATTTTGTAGTATGAGCGTAGCATATACCTACGAGTTGAAAATAGGTCATTTCATGCAAATTGTACACTATACTTTTTCTACGACCATCTGAGTCATAAACAAATCTATAATGTTTTTCATAACAATTTTTATTATTAACTTCACTGCCGTCATTGTTGTATAGTTTAGAGAAATTTTTCTCTGAAATTATTAAGTCGGGTTCCTGAAGCCCACTGAGCCAGAATATGTTGCCTCAACGTTGCTGCAAATCACATATGTGTAATATTGCTTCCGACTTTGCAATGATGTTGCATCAACATGCCAACAACGCCGTAACGGCCGCCATTGCAACTTTCATTTGTAATATTTCGAAAGTTATGTTAGGTGATGGTTCGTACGGATATTTCTAGCTCCGTTCAAATGCAAGGTTGTATCATTATTTCAATATCACAGTCTAATCAACTTTCTTTTATGACGTTGTAGTTACCTTATAACTAGACGTTTCAGGAAATGTTCCTATACATTTCAAAAGTATATTCAAATCATCTTTCATTTGGTATGTAGCAGGCACCTTATAATTAGAACTGACTAGTACCATTCCAAGACATTTCAGAAGTATACTTGAATCAACATCTTTTTGTGATGTTGGAAATTCCCTGTTATTGAAAGTTGCAGATAATGTTCGAAAGTTTACTAAAATCATCTTTATGATTTGGCAATATAATTATTAGGGAGTTACAGGTACTCTCCAATTATCATATTGATAATGGAAAAATGCATAATTATATTAAGATTGGAAAATTTCAAAATGGATCAATTAGTCTCTTAACCTCAAATTGAAATGACTTGCGTTTGTACTTAATGAAGAGTACTTCTAATCTGTAGATACTATAGCATGATTAACTAAACGTGTGTTGAGGGCAAGTGACGTCAATTTGGTTTCATGGTGTGGTTGAAAGTTTTCATAAAGTTTTGTCAAAATGTATATTCTAATTTAAAAAATCTTATTGAGATTCATTAGTGACTGCACTTTTAACACAGAATGTGTGTCCATTCAGAACTTTGGACAAGTAAGAGAACCCAAAAAAAAAGCAAATTTAAATCAAAATATTCCAACGATTTATTGAACCGAAATAAAAACAATATTGCACATAAAATAACACAACAGATACAAAAAAACATGTATTTCCAGTAGCAGATAATTCAGTTCAAGGAATGAATGAATGAATGAACACTGCTTTATATTCATCAATTCCGTTTTTTTCAATGTTTTGTCAGTTTCTACGTAATGGTCCACTGAATACTTCGCATCGAACCATTATACAAATACTAAAAACAGTAGAAAAATTAAATTATAAATATGCATCCATTAATTTATTGAACTAAAAATTTCATAACAAAAAATATTTTAATAACAAAAATATATGACACTACACAATCTGCACAGATATCAACTTATATACTGGGACACAACCAGATTACTCGCTGCTTCCTGGAGGTATATTAAAATGAAAATTTCTGGTTCAAATGAACTTCACAAACAATTGATTGAATCGAAGGAGCCTATAGTCTTGTTGATATAGTATATAACAACTAATATAATTGAATCGTAATAATTCTAAGTGAAAAACAAACATTTATACCTGAAACACACCTTTCAATTCACAACTATAAAATAAAAAGGAGACTGTGAGCCTATTGTATAGAGTATACAAATATTGCTTCACTTCACCAAGAAAACAGAAAAAATGTTATTCATTTTTTTCTCCACCGACCGGTCGAAATAAACGTCATGCATCTAGGAATTTTTCAGCAGGAAGGAATATTATTAACTTACAGCAATGTTTCTTGATTGAAAAATATTGCAATATTCCCACTTCATTTGGAAATATGTCGACAGGAAGAAATAAATAACTTACCGCAATGTTACTCGCGAAAGTAAATGACAATGTTTCAATTTGTGTATTTGACAATATCACTGAAACTTAATAGCGAAATGTTTCAAAAATAACAAATAACTAACTTACAGTAATGTTTCTGAAGAAATGCTGATGCAATATTACAACTGGCATATCTAAAAACATCCCGGCAACCTCAATTACAAACGTTTCAGCGGGAAGGAAATCTCCACTTAATGAAATGTTTCTCTAATGGGCAAGTCACAATGTTCCAACTTAACTAACGCAATAATATTACTGAAACTTCTCCAGGAAACATTTCTAAGTGTATATAAATGTAATTTGCAGCAATGTTTTGCAAGATTCTGTGCTCAGTGGGCGCTGAACGAACCAAATGTTTTTTTCTTTTTGTACATGTACCTACCTACGTCGTGAAACAAATAACGTTCAAAATTTTCAAATTTTCTTAACTCGAAAATAAAAATCCTGTATGCAGAAAAAATCGTTATAGTTCACCTGCGGAATAAGTTATCAACGATCGTGTCTCTTTAAAGAAGTAATATCACCTCCAGCATCTACCAGGATAGTGAGCGATGTCCTTCTAAACCAGCCATGTCAAACATGCGGCCCGCGGGCCGCATGCGGTTCACTGAGCATTTTCCTGCGGCCCCGAATCAATTTTGAAAAAAGCCTGGCTTGTTCCGGAAAGTTCTATCGCGCGAGAACACATATGACGCTACCTGAACATTCTGGAAAGAACTGTCGAGAAATCACAATCCGTATATAAGCCGATTGAGTTCAGTTGTTCAGTCAGTTATGAGTCAGTTGCGATAGAATTGCGAGTTTAGTTGCGTACTTATTGTTACAACACGTAACAGTACTTATTGTTATTTATTTCGGATAAAGTTTTTAACATGTCTGTTTCAAAACCAAATGGAATTAAGAGGAAACTTGGAGATGAGCATCGTATCTTTCAAGAAAAGTGGGAATTAGAGTTTTTTGCTGTGAAGTGAAAGACAAAATTATTTGCTTGATTTGTAACAGTACAGTCGGTGCACCAAAATTATATAATATAAAACGTCACTATGATATAGTCTATTTGAAAATCAAGAGAGAGTAAATTCCCAGAAATGTTTTGCAGTTATCAGTGTTAAAGGCAGTAAACCATAGACGTGCGTTTTCAAAATTAAATTAATATGGAAATAGAAATATTTAATTTGTTTTAGTTATTTATACCTAGATTACCAATTTTAGATAGATAAACATAATTCGTAAGTAGTAATTTAATTTGGGTAAAATGAAGAAAAAGTCAATATTATTTTAGGCATTTTGTTTTAGGCATATGTTTATTTATAAAATATGTATATAATATGTACAGATAATTACAATTATTTATAAATTAATATGAGGAGCTAAAAAAACAATTAAGTAGGTATATGAGAAAAACAAAACCAACCGCAAGGATAAAATTTGACGAGCAACATGCAAAAAATACGACAATATTAAATCTTAAAAAATTAAAATCTAAAAATAAAATTAAAGTACATAAATTAATAATTTTAAAGTTATGGTTCCTCGCACTCTGTGTCAGAAGATTCACCATCTGATTCTAGAGAAATTACAATGGGCTCTATAGTAATATCAATTATGTTATCTAGCTCCCACATGTTTTTTTCTATTTCTGTAACGTGTCTAATACATTTTTGCCAATTTTCACTTGTTACTTCAGATATTGCCTTATTGAAGAGATTTTTAACATCTGATAATTTAAAAGTCGTGTTATTTCTGGCAACATAACCTTTAACTTGAGCCCATATTAATTCTATCGGATTCATCTCACAATGGTAGGGTGGTAAACGAAGGATTTCAATTTCTCGTTTTTTGGCTATCTCCTCAATATTATATTTTTTATAATTTTGCTTATGTTTTTTAGCAATAGTTAACAATTCTGCCCTCAGCATTGTATTGTCAAAGGCTAAATTTTTAGAAGATAACCATTTTGCAATTTCATCCTTTTTCCATTTAGTGGTTGGTAAAGGTTCAAGTAATCTAGACTGGTAACTTGCATTGTCCATTATAATAACCGATCCTTTTGGTATGAATTGAATCATCTGTTCAAAATATTCCTCAAACACGTCTCCATTCATTTCTTCGTGATAATCAACGGTTTTTTTTTATTCAAATAAGAGTAAACCATTCTCAAGAAAACCGTTTGTACTGCCTATATGACAAATAATTAATCTTTTACCTTTTCCTATAGGTTCCTTAAAACCAGTAGTATATCCTTCTAGAAAAGCTTGATGGGATGATTTTATATTTTTGTCTTTCCAAACTCTTCCTACACAATGTCCTTCATTAACCCATGTTTCATCTAAATAATAAATGTTTTTATTTTGAGCTTTAACTTGTTGTATTCTTCTGAGGTACTGTCTTCTCCAACATACAATTTCTTCAGAATCAATTATCATTGAGTGTCTGCCCATTTTTTCAAATTTAAAGTTTAACTCATGTAACACTTTCCATAGTTTATCCCGGCTTATTGTGGGTAAATCAACATCATTCGTAATGGCTTGCAAAACTTTATCTAAAGTTGGTATTTGCTTGTTTATAAAAAATGAGTGAACAAGCTTACGAATAGCATTTTTAAAAAACTCGTCCACGTTGACTTTTAATAGTTTTGGTCTACCTGGTTTCGGCTTTGGTGAGGTTACTCCACCTGATTTTTCCTCCTTTAGAACTCTATATATTGTAGATTTTGCATATCCCATTGCCTTAGATGTTGTTTCAACTACACTGTCAATAGTGTTTGAGGGATTTTGATGTTTAAAATAGTGGTACACATTCACTACAGCACTCTTTTCATTGAGCGATAAATGGTCTAGTTTTAATTTTTTCACTGGCGTATACTCACAAACTGCTTCCATTTTTAGTCACTACTATTTGTCACGTTTATCGAAAATCAAAAACTGCATTTCTAGAAACTTAAGCACTATTTAAGTCAAAATATCTGTCATTAGAAGCGGTCGGCGGGCGTAATTTCGGCCGGTAATCCCTTGGCCTACCTGCATAAATCAAAGGGCACCATTTATGACAGGGGTAATTTCGGCCGAGGGGTTGATGTTTACGATGAGATTAAAATATTGGTAATTACGCTTAATAGTTTCTGTAAAATATTAGTTGTGTATTTATTTGGAAATACCTAATCCTGTGTACCTGTCGGAAATACCTTTAATTTACTTATCTCTTTATTCTAATAACTATGTTGTACCTACTTAAGATTATTCCTTTAAATGTATAAAATTCACAAATAACAGGTATAAAATTATTATAGCTAGTCAGTATTATAACTTATCTTTAAGCTACTAGTCGATAGAAAGCATAAAATATATTATTTGTATACGATGGCATCAGTTTCAGTAATTAAGAGTTCACGCGGTTGTGACTTACTAGTTGTAGAAAAGTTTCAGTTTTGTAAACAGGACGTATTAAAAAGTGGTGAAGTACGTTGGAGGTGTATAAAGAAAAATTTAAGATGTTTAGCCAAACTGTACACTGTTGGTGCGGAATACACAGTTACTAGAAGTGAATTAATCCACAACCACGAGTCCGATGAAACTACGTTGGAGAGAAAAATAGTGACGACTTCATGCAAGCGCAAAGCTGAGGAAGACATATCGGAGAAACCTTCAAAAATTATTAAAAGCGTTCTTTCAAATCATTTGCCTGAGAATTTGTCATCGATAGATGTCAGTCTAATAAGAAGAAATTTGTACAACAGCCGCCGTAAGCTCTTACCAGCCCTGCCTAAGGATATTCACGATGTACATTCTGTACTCGATAGTTATGGACCGAAAACCACAACAGGTGAAAATTTTTTGTTTATTAACAGCACAGCTGATAATATCATTGTTTTTTCTTGCCATACAAATATAATAAGTTTATGTAAAATGAAAGATTTTTACATGGATGGCACATTTTCTTATTGTACAAAATATTTTTATCAGTTATTTACCATCCATGGACTGGAAAATGGGCATTATGTTCCTCTTTTGTATTGTCTGTTGCCCAATAAGACCAGTGACACATATATGAGACTTTTTCTGTTGGTAAAATCTAAAATTTTTGAACTTTATAATATTGTTTTTGAACCGAAGGAGGTATTTGTGGATTTTGAAATCGCAATTCATAACGCATTAAAAGTTGTCTTTCCCAAAACCAAACTAAATGGTTGTAGATTCCACTTGCACCAGGCGTGGTATAGGAAAATACAATCATTAGGGTTAACCCAAATGTATAAAGATAAAAACTGCGAGGAAAGCAAATGGCTTACTCATACTTTTGGGCTAACTTATTTAGACCCCTCTGAAGTTGAAGATTGTTTCATATTTGATCTCATGTCATACAAACCGGACCATAAACTTATAGATAAATACGCAGACTATTTATTAGAAAACTACATAGCGCCAGAATCTCATTTTCCACCAAATATATGGGCATATGAAAACGCATCAATTAAAAGAACCACAAATGCCTGCGAATCATTCCATTCGCACTTTAATTCTAGTTTTTATTCAAGTCACCCTTCTATATTTATTTTTATAGAAAAATTAAAAGATTGTCAGATCGATGCATATTTAAAAATAAAAAATTTAAATATTCCAGCAAAAATTAAAGACAAACAAGTAAAAAACAAACTAAAATTTATCGAAAACATGGTAAATATGCTTCGATCTGACAATATTTCTAGAATTAATTTCGTTAAATCTGTATCACATCAAAACGTTTTTTAAAAATTTATAGTTTACCTAAGTTATAGAAATAAGTTGATGTAATAATTTTATTGAAATAAAGAAATATTTTAATATAAAGCATTCTGTTATTTTATTTGATTTGCGGCCGAAAATACCTATGAGATAAGGAAGCAACTTAAAACCTCCGGCCGAATTTACCTACCGGCTTTTAGTACCTGCCCTTTTTCCGGCCGAAATTACATCCGCCCGAAGCGGTTGCCATTCTTGCCATTCGGAGGTCGTTAAATAACAATTATCCCTTTCTATTCTGGTTACGCCTATGACGCACGTTAATCCTCTTAGGCCTACTGTAGTAACAATGAAAGATCATAAAATAATGTGATAGTCCAAGAAATGTAATAAATTTTGTATTGAAATTAACAAAAACCATTTAGAATGCATTACAAATATTGAAGTTTTACCGCACGTACTGTACTATAGTTTTGCATACCGAATTAGTTTTTATTCTGGGAATTTACTCTCTCTTGATTTTCAAATAGACTATAGTCATAAAACTAAGTTTGACAAGTATACAGGCATGATTAGAAACGAAAAGTTAAAAGAGTTAAAATCACGGTTAAAAGATCAACAGCTTATGTTTACACGTCCACAGCAAGAAAATGAATCTGCCGTTCAAGCGAGCTACGTACTGTCGGAGTTGATCGCAAAACACTCAAAACCATTTGTTGACGGTGAATTTATAAAAGAGTGCCTTGTAAAGGCCGCGGAAATAGTAAGTCCCGGGAGCGTGAAGGCTTTTCAAAATACATCCCTGTCCCGGAATACTGTCGCTGAAAGAGTTACCGAGTTGGCTGCCAATATAAGCGAACAGATAAAAACAAAATCAGACTCTTTCATTGCATTTTCTATTGCCTGTGACGAAAGAACAGATGTGTGTGGTGTGGCGCAACTCGCTGTTTTTCTTCGTGCTGTTGATAGAGATATCAACGTTTATGAAGAATTACTGGAATTAGTACCATTGCATGATACAACAACTGGGGAGGATATTTTCAATGCTGTTTTTGGACTTCTGCAAAAGTACAATTTAGATTTGTCAAAACTGTATTCCGTTGAAACAGACGGAGCTCCTTCAATGACTGGCGTAAATAATGGCTTCATTAAAATATTACAAACAAATATCAGAGAAACGGGCAGTGACAAACCAGATTTTCATCATGTTCATTGCATGATCCACCAAGAAGTTTTATGCTCAAAAGTGATCAAGTTGGAAAGCGTTTTAAAGTCAGTGAAAAAAATGATAAACTTCATAAGGTCACGTGGCTTGAATCAGCGACAGTTTTCTGCGTTTTTACGTGATTTAGAAAGTGAGTACACTGGTTTACCTTATAATGCAGAAGTGCGATGGCTTTCGTGTTCTATGGTTCTCGATCGGTTTTGGAAACTCAAAGAAGAAATACGCCTTTTCATGGAAGTGAAAGAACAAGATGTCAGCTTATTATCCGACGTACCTTTTTTACAAGTACTTTCATTTATGGTAGACATCACAAAACACTTGTCGGACTTAAATACGAAATTGCAAGGACCACGTCAAGTTATAACAGATATGCATGATCATGTTAAAGCTTTCAAGTGTAAGATGATGCTGTGGAAACACCAGTTAGCGGTGGATAATCTGTCACATTTTCCGACTTGCAAGGCGTATCAGGAAAGTACAAGTGGCCCAATATCATACAAAATGTATACAGAGAAAATGGGAAGCCTTCTGCCAGAATTTGAAAAGCGTTTTCAGGATTTTAAGTCCCAAGAAAACCATTTTTCTTTATTTACTGGTCTTTTCACTATCGATATTGATAAACTTACCCCTCACTTGCAGATGAAAGTGATTGAGATTCAGTGTCAAACCCATTTAAAAGAAAAAATTGATAGTGTTGGTACATTCGAATTTCATAAGTACTTGCCTTTTCAATACCAAGAAATGAGAAAACTTGCCTGTAAAATCCTGTCAATGTTTGGAAGTACATATGAGTGTGAACAATTATTTTCTTTGATGAAAGGAAACAAATCTCCCGCAAGATAGCGATTGACGGACGCACACTTAGACGCAGTTTTAAAAGTTATTTCCGCCGATAAATTCACGCCACAAATAGACAACTTAATTAAAGGCAAAAGATGTCAAATATCTGGCAAAAGAAGTTAATGTTTGTAAGTTTTTGTAATGTCCATTTTATTGGAAATTTAATAAATATACTTCTAACATAATAGTACCTTTTTTCGTTAAGATTTTCAGTAGTTTGTCTTCTTTAAGATTAGGTTTTGCGGCCAACCTAGTCTATGGTCTTCATGCTTTTGGCCAACCAGTGACTTTGAGTGTGACATGGCTGTTCTAAACCAATGGCTAGTTTATATATCGGGATCAGCATGTCAATATCAAATCATCCTCACTATCGCTACCCATTTTCGATTATTATTTTTTTTTGCAATTCCGAGACTAAAGTGGTCACTTTACTCTTAGATCTTAGAAACTAAAGTGTCACTTTTAGACCCAAGGATATAAAGTCACAGTTAAAATCCCAAGGGATTTAAAGTACAAATAAAACCGTACATCTGCGATGCATTTTAGAAGTCCCTCTTCGATGCCCAGCCAAGTTTCGTAAAAGTCCCCCCCCGATGCCCAGCCAAGTTAAAGTAAAAGTCGATCCTAAGTAGTATTTATTTTTATCAAAAATGTATGTAGAATTACCAGAATTACAAAAAATGTTGGATACACCTCTTGACTAAAGTGACAGTAATCCCTTAGGTGGATTAAATGGGTTACTTTAGTCGCTTGGTGTATAATATACTATTATAAATGAATTTTCTAAACACTGATGTGAAATGTCAAATTATTAGACAGTTTTCCTGGTTTTCCATATCATTGCACAGTTATACTGAACTTAATTGGAAAAATGATATCCAGGATATCACCATAGGGCTAATAATATCTAAGCTTCAATATTTATAATATCATATCATCTTCTTTTTTCTATTAACATATATTAAGTCAATCACAAGTTAGGTCACTTCTTGGTCTAGACAAAAATAACTACTAAACATCAGGTAGGCATCAAATGAAATGTAACTTCCGTCATTCTGACATTGATATTGATTTATCGAAACAATTGTCAATTTTTTAGAATTTTCAACAATTTTTATTATATTGTGGAATTAGCTAGAAACAGTGAGTTTCATTTAAAACTGACATGACTCGATCATACATTATAATGTAATGACAGTCTAGTAGCTCATGAAAGTCGTGGGAAATGAAACATTTCGATACAGCTAGCCCGTAGGAAATGTAAATCTGTACTACAACGTGGTAGGTTTCTTAATCGAACACGCACTTGAAATGTACATTTTTCTTTATGGTCGTAGAAAAATATTGTTTCTCATATGCTAGAGACAATCCATTGGTTACTCTTTTGTCTCTTTGTAGCGACTGTAGAAGCTCCTCAATAATAAAATCCTGAAATAATCTAAAATATAAAAAAATTAATAAGCTTTCAAATTACACAATCTACAATCTCACACATACCGAATGGTAATGAAATAATGACAAACTTTGAGAGGTTGTAATAAGTGATAATGACCTCAGTAGGCAACACAGTCCCATTTATTAAAATTTCTTGTGCTAATTTGGTTTTAAGTAAGGTTTAAAAATATTTAATAAATGAAAAATGCTCTTAAAGAAAACCAAAAATGTAGTAATACAAGGCTATACACTCCATAGTTGGAATTGAAGCCGCTCAATTTGAGCTCTTTTGATGTTGTATCTTGTGGGGGGGGTCAGCTCACGTTTTACTCGCTACTTATTCACAATGTATTGAAGGTTTTTGCAGTTTCGACAATTGTTCCCCACTACTTTCTGTCCTGCATTTGTCTGTCCCAGCCTTGTACACCCAAACGTTTTATATATTTTATAACCGGATCTTCCCATCTAATTTTTGGTCTTCCTTGCAATATTTCCTCGTTAGGTGTCCATTCTGCAATTCTCCTTATCCCTTGTCCCTCTCACCATTCTTTTAATGTGCCCGTACCAACGTATCTTTTTGCTTTTATTGTGTTTACTATATCCTCATTTTTTTAATATATTTCTAATTTCATAGCTCATAAGTCTTCGGTACTCGTTATACCCTAGTTTCACATAAGCTACGGAAGGATATATTTCCAAATATAACAATTAAATCTGATCTAACTCCTCTACAATTGTAACATTTGACAGATCTGTGCAATGAACTATCTTCTTATCAACAAGGGGGTATAAATAACATAACAATTAAGTATATAAAGGGAGTCTCCCAAATTGTAACTACATCTAACTCAAGGAAAAGAACTAGAGAAGAGAAAAACACTCCTCTGCATAAATTTGTTAAGCAACATGAACCATTATCATCAAGTTCCAGAAAACCGTCTCAAAATCAACAGTAGCCATTACTAAATATCTTTTTTTGGCACTCTGAAGGTTTTTCCAATGTAGCCGATGCACATGGAAGGATTAGTGAGTGTGAAGTGTTGTTTATTTGTGAAACTTGGTTGTTGCAAAAGTTTTGTAGTCGTCGCTCGCTCAATTCTTTTTTTTATCCATAACACAGCATTAAGAATATCGTCAGGCACGTTCACAACATCCTCTAGCATTCAAAGTCTTTTCAGTCAGCCATCATTAAGCCACAGACGCTCTATATAGAGTTAGAATTACGCGGCTGCTATAACCACTAATGCTGAAAAAGCAGTTTACAGTAATACATTCCACAACAGATATAGGGATCTTTTTGATAAAAACCGCATCTATCTAAGCCATTTTACGCCAGAGTTAGAGAATTTTTTCAAAAATTCAACCCAACAATGTTTCCATCCACTGTTGAACATCCAGCTCCGTTGACAATTTCCACTACGCGCTGCCGTACTTACCTGACTGGGCTTGATAGGGATACAAATCGCTATGAAATCTTTGCAGAATTCAACAGAATACTGCATGATTACAATGACTTTAACTTAGTCTATGCGGATCCTTCGAAATTGCAGGCTGGAGTGGATGCTGAAATAGTGAATTCAACTGAATCTTACAGCACAAAATTCTCCTCTCAGACTCAGCGTCTGTTTAGTAGTTATTTTTGACTAGACCAAGAAGTGACCTAACTTGTGATTTACTCAATATATGTTAATAGAAAAAAGAAGAAGATATGATATTATAAATATTGAAGCTTAGATATTATTAGCCCTATGGTGATATCCTGGATATCATTTTTCCAATTAAGATCAGTATAACTGTGCAATGATATAGAAAACCAGGAAAACTGTCTAATAATTTGACATTTCACATCAGTGTTTACATAATAGTATATTATACACCAAGCGACAAAAGTGACCCATTTAATTCACCTAAGGGATTACTGTCACTTTAGTCGAGAGGTGTTTCCAACATTTTTTGTAATTCTGGTAATTCTACATACATTTTTAATAAAAATAAATACTACTTAGGATGGACTTTTACTTAACTTGGCTGGGCATCGAGGAGGGACTTTTAAGAAACTTGGGTGAGCATCGAGGATGGACTTCTAAAATGCATCGCAGATGTACGGCTTCATAAAATTCAGAATGACAAAAAATCAGTCGACTTCATGTGGATTCCTGCGTACATTGGCATTCGATGCAACGAAGAAGCAGACTTATGTGCGCGTAACGCAATATTAAATGTTAATGCCGAACTCATAACAAAGTGCCTGATGAGTGACTTGAGAATACTTATTCGGGAAAAAGTTAACAACTACTGGCAACAAATCTGGCAGCGACCGCAAGACAAACTTATCTTGTCAATAAAGGCAATGCTCCTGTATGAGATGTATGTCAAGAACATTTTACAGTGAAACATGTCCTGATTAATTGCACTATGTTTGACAAGAACTGGCTAAAATATGAACTACCTACAGATTTAAATTTACTCTTAGGTGTAAACTGCCCAGTTGAAAAATTTATGAGGTTCTTAAAGGACATTAATCTACTAAACAAAATACACCGCAAATCACATTGGGTGGAAACGGATTAGTTCGAATAAAAAAACACATGCTCTATAGACGTCAAGAACTCAAATAGTTATTTGTAAAACAAGTGGCACAATGACTTGTTTTGTAGTACGAGTGAAGTTTGTGCAACGAACCGCGAAGCGGTGAGTTGCTCAAATCACGAGTACTACAGAAAGTCATTGTGGCACAAGTTTTACACAATATTTTTTATAATTCACATTTATTTAATTTTTTAAATGAAATAGAATTACATATAATCCCGGTTTTTAAACTAGGAGGAGTGGTTTGAATTTAAGTTAGCAATTCTGTAGATTCCTGAATGGTCAGATCACAGATGGTTTTATTCAGCACTTCTGATATATTATGACCGAATAGTTGTGTAAATTCTAAACAAACTTTAATTTTAGCAAACAGAGGATGATTATTTTGTCTTCTTCGTATATGCTCTTGCGATCTATTTATATTATATCAGGAACAGAATTATTTCTGTAATACATCTTCACATAGATATCTGGTACTTTATCCCAAAAATCGAACGTTATGTATATCTATATATTGATCCGATACAATATGAAAATAAACAATTAACAAATCATTGATAAATTTACGTTAGTGTACTTCATTAATATTTTTAATATATAATTCATTCTAATTTACCTCTAAGAACATTTAATATAATACTTTGCTAGCTAGAACAACGCCATTTTATTTATAATTTGTTTCAAGGTTAAAGTCAAATGTCAAATGAAAATATAACTAAACACAATAACCAACTGTACACCAAAAATTACTAAAAAAGTGTTCAAAGAGCTTCATTGTGACACTGTAAACAATATTATAATGAAGTCTCTTCTATACGCGAATTATTAAAAGTATTTTGCACCATGCAACTTCATGAACAATTTTTCGTTGCCAGGAATAATATATTATTCGGATTATAATCTCGAATACATTTATTGAGAGTTACTTTATAGTCTGCACATAAACGTATGGACCCATCTTTTTTAATAATTGTTCCCCAATCACAATATTCGATTTTCTTGAATACTTCTAAGTCTTCAAGTCTCTTGATTTCTTGATCAACTCTGTCTCTAAGTGCATAGCAAACTTAGCTGGGTTTGGATCATTCTTCAATTTAAGGGTTCCTTTACTATAGTCTGTTTCTTATTTTCTGACAGCACTCGAAAAGGTCATAGATGCTAGTCAGGTAGTAAACCATAAGCGTCCCAGTTCATCTAAGGAATTTATTTACTATTTAATTCTATATCCGATCTGATATATAAAGGTAATATAAATGTAAATTCGGTTAGTTAAAACAGCTAACTGACCTTCATACATTTGTAGAGTACATACAGTTAAAACAATGAATTATTTTTGAAATAATCTTGTAACACAACTATTCTGACTGAATATTTCATTAATTATGTTGAGAATTTGGAGCAGGTCAATTCTTGGGAGACATATTAACAAACCATTTATCAATTTATTCTCCAGATAATTACTTTCTGATTTTCGAAATGTTGATAATAACATTTCCAAGAAACATTACAATAGGGTCCTACTAGGGATTGTCCCAATGACTACTTAGAAATTTTGCAGGTATATACGGTGAAACTTTGTTTCGCCCAAATTTGTATAATTTGTTTTGCTTAGAGTCGCTTATGTTTCATAAGTGTTAACTGTGTTGTGAAAAATGTCTTCAAGTTTTACCCCAGTAAAGTGTAAGAGCGTGCTTAGCTTACAAACGAAGACTGTAGTGTTAAATGTGCATGATGCTGTTGTACATCAAATGCCGGCTGCTACTGTTAGAAATATAGTTTCGACATGTTCCAATATGACAGGAGTTAGTGAATCTACAATTTACAGGCTTCTAAGAGAGAGGAAAAATGGAAATATATCTCCATCTAAAAAGTTAACTGGAAGAAAACCATTTGACCTTGATGAGCATATGCAAAATACCATAAGACGAAAACTACATGAATTATATTTTATAAAAGAGATCCCAACCCTTGACAGAATTCTAAGAATGGTGGAGGACGAGAATCTGCCTGACATAGGGCGAAAAACTTTGTGAATAATATTACACAAATTTAATTTTACTTGGGAGAAGCGAAGTCACAAATCAGTGCTAATCGACAACGAAGAAATAATATGTTGGAGACGCCAGTATTTACGAGATATCCGAAAATACAGACAGGAGGGAAGACAAATCTATTATCTAGATGAGACATGGCTCAATGAAGGACATTCAGTGAAAAAAATATGGCAGGACAAAAGTATTCAAACCAGTCATCAAGCTTTCCTAGAAGGTTTATCTGCTGGACTGAAAACTCCTATTGGTAAAGATCGCCGACTAATAATAACGCATATTGGATGCAATCGAGGGGTTCGTTGGATGTGGTCGATTGCAGTTTTAGTCAACATCAACCAAAGACTATCATGAAGAAATGACTGCAGATGTATTTTACACAAATGGTCGAATTAATTCCAAGTAATGCTGTAATCGTTATGGACAATGCCACTTATCATTCGCGATTAACAGAAAATCTTCCATCAACCTTTTGGAGAAAAGCTGATATTAGAAACTGGTTAATCGTAAAAGATATACCATTTGAAGATGATATGTTGAAAAAAGAACTTTTAAAGGTTGATTTAGATCACAAGCTACAATTTAAAAAGTTTGTTATTGATGAAATAGACAAGAATCGTGGGATAACAGTGCTTCGTTTGCCGCCATACCATTGTGAATTGAATGCGATATAGTTAATATGGGCCCAAATGAAGGGTTATGTAGCTAGACATAATAAAACATTTAAAATGAAAGATGTTCGTGAACTCATGAAGTACTCATTGACAACAATAACTGAAGAGAACTGGAGAGATGCTGTGAATCATGTAATTAGAGAGGAAGAGAAAATGTGGGTTTTAGATAACCTCATGGAACAAACTATAGAACCGATAGTGATCTCTCTTAACGAGTCTTCGGATGATTCTTGTATGGCCAGCGAAGAGGATGATACTATAGATTGAATTTTATTTTTCCTATAAATGGTATGTTTACTTTACTTAATATACATCAATTCATTGTCAATAAATTTGAATTATGAGAAATAAACTATATTTTCTTCAAATAATTTGAATTGATGAAAATGAAAATGTAACTTGTTAATAGGCCTGAACGAATGAATTTTATTTCAACTGTAATGTTGATCGAAATTAATTAAATAAGCCAAATCAACTAATATCGTAATTTCCGCCACTGCCGCACTGTTTATCCTTTTGCTGGCATTGTTCAGTTTTATTACCATATTGTATTTTAAGCTGAAATAGGGATGTACAGATAACCAATACAGACGCCTACTTGTTTTGCATTAGAATTTTAGTATTTACTTGTAAAATTCTTAGGATCACTCTGTAAGAGATAATTTTCTATTTGAATATTTAATGAGGCTACTGTGCTGTCAGACATTAAGAAATAGACTGTAGATTGAATTTTTCCAAATTTTTCTTGGAAAACATCTTGATATTGAGTTAGTCTGTACTTCCTTGATTTTTCAGCATCAGATATTTCACTGAAATTCTTAATAATGTTTAAATTTTTGCTAACACCGTTACCAAATCTCAAAAAGTTGTCTAAAATTTTTGTAAGCAAGTTTCTTTTGTTAATTTTTACGAGGCTACGCTGTCGGGAAAAATATACATTTGGCAACTATGTCAAACGAAATTTGAAGGATGAATAAGGAGTTTAGCGAAAAGTACACGTAGATATATTTTTCCATTCTTGAGTAATAAGCCATCAAAATGTGTTATTTCATAGTGGGACACCCTGTATTAAACATTATGAAATATTGGAAGTTCAATGCAACATTATAAAAAAAAACAGCTTCACTAACATTTATGATACCGACCCGAGCTTTCACTTGTGATGTGATTCTTCTGGACCATTACTTTTTCACATCTAATATTTATTGCTAAAACATCTTTAATTGATTATTTTCACCAAGGTTACAAGCATAGAATGAAAGTTATACGAGTATATTTCATTACATACTCTTAATTGGCAAACTTTTACCAAATTTAATCAATTTTTCCAATTATATTTCTTATATAGGTAAATAGGTGATTGTCCAAACGTGTTAGGCAATTCAATTAATTCAGATATCATGTTGCGGGTTTGAATAGTTTACACTGAGTTAGTTTACACCGTGTGGAGCAATTTGGTGCGTGGACCAAAACGTGGACTTATTTAGCTTAGAACATAGCTGTTTATACTGACTGTTTTGTTGGATTAAATTAGTCCAGATTTAAAGCCTGGGACCAAAATTGACATTTTTATATTAAGATGACATAACCTTAAATCTTTAGGAAATTTGATGGAATACTTTGATTTTATTTAAAAATGGATACAAAAATAGTTGCAGTGGTAAGAGTTCCTGAAAAAGAAAAAAAAATATTCAATTATTTAAATTAGAGATATCGAAATCTCCATATTTAAGAAGCAATTTAGCTTATTTGCTTTTAACCAGTAGTAATTTTGTGGGATGGTTATATAATCAAAGAATATGGATGAAATCTAGAAGTGGTGAAAATTGTTAAATCAGTACAGTGACTCTGACTGGATACTGATATTTGCTTGCATCCATTAACTTATTAATTTTCATTTTAGTCGCAATCTCTAACATTACCCTGGTTTCATTTTCACTCCAATTTGTTCCCCGTTTTTTGCAACCACTTTTAATATAATTTGTGAGGTTTTGTAAATGTTAATTTGTTATTATTTCTGTTAATATGGGATTTGGTTTTTCATATACCTTGTTGACATCTTCGTGAAGTCCTGCTAATAGGTAACGAAGAAACTCCTGTGCATTATGTTGAGTGTATCGCTGAATCTGACTTTTCAATGATACTGTATTAACCACTCTGTCTGACCCGTCTTCAGACCAAACCTCTTGAATTACTTCAGCAAATGCTTTAATTAGTGCTCGTTTCATGCTAGATACGTTTATGTTAATATCTCTTAAGTATGCGTCTTTCTTTAGATATTCTAATAGCCACCTTGTGTTTGATAGGCATTGGATAATACTATTCATGAAACATGTGTTACCAATATTTTTGAGGCCTCTGAGAATACCATTTATGGATCTGATTGTGGAGATATTGTTAATAGCTCTTTCGCAACTACTATCATTGTACGAATAATCTCGGATTCTACTATTGCCTTTCTCACTTGATCGGCGTGATAAGGAATTTGAATTGATGTTGTTTATGTTGTTTGCTATTGAATTGGATGTAGATATTGCGGTTTTGGAGAGTTTGGTTGATGTCGATAGATCATTGGTCTGGTTCACTTTGTTATTATATTCCTTGTTATTTACATCATTTTTAGACGTGTCCTTTTGTTCTTGTTGAGTTTCATCCCCTTTTTGAAAATATTTAATCGAAAATGAAATGTAAGGAGAGAAGTTGTTAACTTTAGGATTATTTTTAGAAAGGGAACTGATGTTTATTGATTCCTCAGTTACTACGACCCTATCGACTTCTGACCCATTATTTTTTTCTACGTCTTCATTCTCTTCCAATTTTGAATTTGACTGCAAAACATCGGGGTTATATTGACACTAGTTGGAGTCAATGTCATTTTTTTTGGTCACCGAAAAATTATTACTAGATTTTTTAACTCTGGTTGATGCTGATTTTGTACTTAGTGCTTTCACTCCATTGGTCACATCAGATGTTTTGGATCTAACCTCAGTTGTCTTATTGGCGAGGTTAGTATCATTTTCCACTGTTCTGGAGAGTTTGTCATTGAAATTTTTACTCAAATCGACTACTGATCTGTGATTTCCGTTATCATCTTCGTCATACAAATTGTCTATATTAGTATTGTTAGAGTATGCCAGACTGTTAGTATAAATAACTTCCATTTGGTCGCTTACTTTTTTATTTGATGTCTTCAACTCTATTGGGGGTGAACCAGTTTTATATTTTGTTTTGGGTAAAGATAATTTATTGCGTATAGGAATCGCATCATTCTCCAGCATAGTCATCTTCTTCAGTATTCCTATGAATAGGACATCATCTAGCTGGTGGTTATCTATATTGTTTAGTACACTGAGGCCCAAAAGCTAGTTGAAGCCATAATTTATAAAATTGTCAACTCATGCATTATCAGAAGGCACACATTCTGATAATACACATTGTTAGACATTATACAATATTTTTGGCAATTGTTTGGTGAATAGAAAGTCATAAGTGATGTTGGACTTCTTTTCCATTTGCCGATTTAGGTGGGAAATAGAGCGTTTTAGGTAAAAGAAATAACCTGGCGCCTGGATAATACATTGACAGAGGTTTTGTAAGTACTCTAACGAATTATAGTTGTTATCCCAGTAATTTTTGGGACTATGCCCGTCTTCTCTGAAATTTACCCGTGGACATAGTTTGACAACTGGGACAATCTTAATTTTTTCACTTATAACACCCCCCTTGGTAAGTATTGCGGTTAATGGGGAGGATACTGATCTTAAATAGGAAGAAGATGTACAGGATATCCCCATAAGGCTAATGATATCTAACCTTTAATTTATGTGAAATCTTATTTTTTCTATTCATTTATAATAAGTTAATCACAAGGTAATCACTTCTTGGTCTAGTCCAAAATAATTATTAAGCATCGGGTAGGCATCATCATTTTGACGATGCTAGTAATATCGAAAAAAATTTCAACTTTTTAGAATTTTCATCATTTTTTCATAATATTGTGGAATCATTTAGACACAGTTCGTTTCAATTAACAAAGTAATATTCAGTCGATTGACATGTACCAGCCATCTTAATCTCTTAGCACGTTCATTAAACTCATTACTTGTTTGTTCTTTATCTCCATCACTAAGTAGTTTGTCTATATATGCTATCAGAATTTTTCATTCTTTATTTTCTAGTTTTACGGCTTCATTTCGATTTAATCCTCCGGAGGACACGCATCATAAAGTTACATGAGCGGACACACTGCGGCACTTTATGCCGCTTATAGAAAAACGGTATTAGAAGTTATAAAAAGCAAACATATTTTATAAAAATTGAGTAGAAGTCGTGAGTTAGTTCGTGAACAATGCAACACCGCTAAAATTTTACATTCCCTCCATAAAAGCGTGGAAATCAATGGTTAATTATTTGCGGAGTTTACGAGATAATGTAGATACGGCGAATGAAAAAAATAGGTAGCCATTTTAACAATTTTTTGTAATATTATAATCATGGAGGAATGGACTTAAAAGTAAAATAAAAAAATAAATGTGTATTAAGTATTTAAAAATAATGTGAACTTAAATGAAACGTCTAAAATAAAATGATTTTCTCACAAAACTTTGAAACAACAAAAATATCTTAAATATCTAAATCCTCCATTGGAGGATACAGACATATGTTGCACTCTACATTTTTTTACTGTGTTCTTTGCAATCAAACCGTTGACAGGAATCACAGGTAACGGTTGTTCTATTATTTTTATGCGCACTGCATACGTGACATCCTCCAATTCTATTTCGGTTTACCGTTGGGGGTAGGGGTGGTTCTTCGGCAATCCGAAACTGAAGAAGAAATTGTGTAATATCTTTGGGGAGTGTTTTTATCTTCGCTCGCTCTTTTAAATGATCATCCATTAGGTCGAACCCTAAATTAGTTAAGAATTTTCTCCTTCTTGGTGGTGATTCTTGTTCCTTAGTGTTATTATATATAACTTCGGAATTTATTCCAGCTAAATCTAGTATCCGGAAAAAAATTGCTAATGGCCATCTCCTGGTAATTCTTTGTGTCGTGTAGGAAGCACATTTTTGGTCAACATTATCGACGCCACTTTTAGTTCTGTTATATTCTAATATCATATGTGGTTTTCCTATTACTTCGTCAATTTCGTCTGTATCGTCCATGGTAGAGAGCAACAGCACAACCTTATTTCGTTTAGGTACATATGAGACTAAAGACATATCATCTTGAATCCGAATAAAGAAGATCCAACAGTTCGTAATTTATTAGTAAGAAATTCGGAAGGGTTTTATTTTTTGTTTTTCTTCAAGGTGCCAATAAGTGTCAGTCCATTCTGCAAAAGATATTCAGCTAAAGGATAACTAGTATAATAATTATCCGTTGTTACATTTCTTTTCGAGTTTTTTATTGGATCAACTAAATGCTGTACAATATCGAATAGCTTATTTGAATTATTGTAAGGTCCATCTTGTTGTATTCCACAGTATATCTCAAAATTTCAGATATAGAAAGTCTTACTGTCACAAAGTGCATAAAGTTTTATCCCGTATTTGGCTGGTTTCTGTGGCATGTATTGTACAAAGCCACATCGACCTCTAAACGGATGGAGCATTTCGTCTATAGTAAAGAATTCCCCTAAGAAGTAATTACTCATACAATTATTTAAAAAGTCAGTATAAATACTTCTAATAGCAGCTAACTTGTCAACTTGCTCAAGGTCTTGTCTCGTTCCAATATCGTCAAAACGTAGAGCACGAAGAAGAAAGAGGAATCTTTCGTAATAAAATGCAGCTCTCAGTCGTATGATTCCTGTTCCATCCTTTTCTTCTGCCCACACTTTTTCAACGTTCACATGAGTTCTTTTTTTTACTGCAAGAAGAAATAGGACCCCGAACAAAGCTTGAATTTCATTATGAGAAGTAAATTTGCTATTTCTGTCTCTTTGGCAAGAAACATTATTTGCTCTTCTATTGTTAATATATATATGTTAGTACAAGTAACAATATTGTCAATCATAGCTGGTGTTATAAACAAATAGAACGAATCTAATGGATTCAACACATTTTTTGCATTACCTTTTGGTCCAGGAAATACTTTGATAATATTTTTGGCTCTGGTTTTATTACAATAAGACACTGGAGTACTTTTCCAAATCGTTTCTTCATCTTTGCTTATATAAAACCGGTAATCACCATCGTCTTGCCTTTGTAACGGTTCTATATTATCAACCTCATCGCTCTCAGATTGTTCCGATTCGCTATTGTAATTATTAATTTCAATAAACTCCTCTTGAATCGCTAAAGTCAACAACATCATCAGACAAATTTTCCGCAATCTCTTGCTACTCTTTATTGCTCAAATAGTTTCTTGGTCTTTTCGTAGCCATAAAATAAAAAAATATATGTCAACTTGACAACACTCACTTCAACGTCTAATATGTAACTAACACTACGCTTAGAAAACTACTACTACCGCAATTAGCATTCCTAAGATTGTCACCGCGCATATCTAGATGAACAGTGGCGTGTACGAAAAAATATTACTAAAATTCATTAAAATCTAAAAATGGGGCACGAAGTGCCGCTGCGTATCCTCCGGAGGGTTAATATACAAGTTTGTTTTGTCCAAATTACTGAAAATAGTATTACTATTGCTCTTCCAACATATTTTGATTCCATTTAGTGTCATCAAATTTCAAACAGAGATATACTTGGAGAAAAAGTATATTGTAAATGTATTATTCATCTTGAAAACGTATGTTTTTTAATATTTATATAAACCAATAAATATATCTTTTGATTTTAGATTTTGGATCAATCCAAAATATCGGTTCCGCTTTGTAAGAAGCAATCGCAATAAGAGAAAATGGCAGCTGCAATATTTAAAGTTCCAGTTCTAGTTATTGTATTCACTGTGATATTTTTTAAAACTGTATACAGCCAAAGAGACATTCTGAAGACATTCGAACAAATAATTAAGGATACAGAAACGGTGAGTAAGTATTTCTTTATTAAAGGACAGAATTGCAGACATTTTATTGAAAACAAAGAGTACGTGTAACTAATACCTATCAACTACTTTCAGATAGACCGAAAATTATCTCTAGTATTGATTTATTATTTCTATTATTATAACTATATGCTCCTATCACTTTTCTTTTATAAGAATTTGAATTTCGTAATGAAGAAACTGAAAGAAATAAACCAGTACATATGCTGCTTATTATTTAAATTATACAATGTCACAAAATGATCTCACTACCATTTCGTATGCGACACTCACAATAAGTTGTGTCTTCAAAAGAAAGTCGATAAACAAAGGTATGCAAGCCTATACATATTAAGTAAGCCATTGTTGGAATTAATATATAAATCCGTATAATTCAAACAACGTTTGACTAATCAAGTAATAATATTTAAGTCATCATACTTTTGTCGCTTCAAGCTACTTTCGCAAGAACCGCATTTATATATTAGCACTTACTAAAGAAATTTCAAATTGTTTTGTATAAAATAATTACTATTTTAACTAGCGACCCTCCCAGGTTCGCAAAGATACTTAATTTATGACGAAAAGACGTGCAATTGTGAAGTATTTTTTATTATGATGCTTTGTTATTTAAAACATGTTTGCAGGTGATTTTTCGTTACTACTACTTATATTTCTGTTGCCGGCGCTTATTAACTCATAAGTAGTTTTTATTTAATTGGGGTTTTTCATCAAGATATGTTAGAAGAGTGTATATTTTATTCAGTTAACAGGATATAAGTCTATATATATTGTAAATTAATAAAAAAACGGTTTTAAAGATTAAAACTAACTTTTCCGCATCTGTGGCCCTGAATAATATTCTTTCATAAAATTGTCACTTGTATACATTTCGGGGGATGTATCGTGCTAACAAACCGAAATTTTTCCAAAAAATAAACGGTTTTAAAGATTAAAACTAACTTTTCCGCATCTGTGGCCCTGAACAATATTCTATCATAAAATTGTTACTTGTATACACTTCGGGGTATGTATCGTGCTAACAAACCGAAATTTCTCCAAAAATAACCAAATATTTAGTATATTTGGATTTATAGGACCCGCTGTACTCGCTCTAGTCAACTGAAAATCAATATAGTACATCTGTGAGACACCTTCAACAATACTCAATCATAAAATTGATCAATCGTATACTCTCTGGAGGCTATATTGTGCTAACCAACTGAAAATTCTCCAAAAATTACAAAAAATTGGTATTTCAAGTATCATAGCACCCGTTGTACTGGCTTTAGTGAGCTGAATATCAATAGGGTTCATCTTTGAGACGCTCTGAATAATATCCAATCATAAAATTAGTCACTTGTATATACTTTGGAGGCTGTATCGTGCTAACAAACTGAAACTTCTCCAAAAATGACAAAAATATCGTACTTGAAGTACTGTAGCACCTGTACAATTGACTCTGGTGAGCTGAAAATCAATAGGATTTATCAATCAGATGTTTTGAATAATATTCAATCATAAAATTGGTTTGGTGACTTGTTGAACTCCGGAGGCTGTATCGTGCTAACAAACTGAAATTTCTCAAAAAATGACAAAGTGTCGTACTTCAAGTACCATAGCACCCATTGTACTAGCTCTGGTGCGCTGAAAATCAATAGGGTTCATCAGTGACATGTCCTTACGAATATTCCATCATAACATTGGTGACTTATTGCACTCCGAAAGCTGCATCGTGCTAACAAAACATGTAAGGAAAAGTGGCCGACGACAACGACGACGACGACGGCGACATACACACAGATTTTTTTTTCCAAAAACCGTTTTTTCGTGTTGTTGTTGATGGAAAACGTTAAAATCACTTGAAAAAAAATTCAAAATTCCAACTTTTTTTGGGGTATACCAATACTTTTCTCGAAAATTAGATAGGTTGGGCGGAAAAGTAATAACCAAAAATGTAATATATCTGGATTTATAGGACCCGCTGTTCTCGCTCTAGTCAGCTAAATATAAATAGGGTATATCTGTGAGACAACTTGAACAATATTCAATCATAAAATTGGTCACTTGTATACACTCTGGAGGCTGTATCTTGCTAACAAACTGAAAATTCTCCAAAAATGACAAAAATATCGTACTTAAAATACTATAGCACCTTTTGTACTGGCTCTAGTGAGCTGAAAATCAATAGGGTTTATCTGTGAAGTGTTCTGATTAATATTCAATCATAACATGGGTGACTCGATGAACTCCGGAGGCTGTATCGTGCTAATAAACTGAAATTTTCCAAAAAATTACTAAAATGTCGTACTTCTAGTACCATAGCACCCGTTGTGCTAACTCTGGTGAACTGAAAATCAATAGGGTTCATCTGTGACATGTCCTTAACAATATTCAATCATAAAATTGATGACTTGATGAACTCCGGAGGCTGTATCGTGCTAACCAACTAAAATTTCCTAAAAATGACTAATATGTCGTACTACTAGTACCATAGCACCAGTTGTGCTGGCTCTGGTGAGCTGAAAATCAATAGGGTTCATCTGTGACATGTCCTGCATACACACAGCATTTTTTTTCAAAAAACCGTTTTGTCGTTATGTTCTTGATGAAAAACGTGAAAATAACTCAATTTTTTTATTAATTTTAACTTTATTTTGGGGTAAACCAATACTACTTTTCTCGAATATTAGGTTGGGCGGATAAGTAAAAGAAAATATTTTCTAGGAAATACCTACTGAAAAAACTGGTTTAAATATGGAATACTAGTATTCCCTATTTCCAACATTATTCGGAGCCAACATTTTAGGTTATATCTCTTAACACAAATTAAATTACGGAATCGTAGTTACTACACCGAAAATTATAATTCATAAATAACAACATTATATGCAAAGCATCCAATAAAACTATGCAACAAAAAATATATCTATTAATAATGACGTACCTGCTAAAACTTTCAAAGCGTTTGATTCACAATACCTCGTGTAACACACAGATAACCCACAGATAGATGAGACACTGATTGTGGCGCCATCTGAAGAGCCTGTCGACTAAGCAATTGAGTGATGGTAAAAATATTTCTGTAATTTTAGGTATGGCCGTATATTCAAATTTACTGTATTTTAATTATTTTATTCCAAAATAACCATTTATAGTCCATCATTTGACATTTCATTCAATTTAACTCAATAATGATTAGATGTTGAGTTAAGTTAAATAAAATATCGGAAGATGGACGATAAATTATTAATTAAATTGGAGAAAATAAAACAGTAATCATATAAGCAGCTCCTTTATTTTGGTATAAATATACACAACAAATAATTTCTTTCACAAAGTACTTTTCTAAACAAACAGAATGACAATAAATAAACTATAATGTATGTGAATGTAAATGTAAAAACAATGCTAAAATTGAAAAATAATTTGAGTAACATACATTCTAAGTTGGAGTATCATTAGATTTTTAAATGCGGAAAATTATTTATGATAAGTTTATATTAATTTATTTATCTATTATTACACTCCTATAAACACACAGAGCTGGACAAACTACTGGAGTATAACTGCTACTTATTTAATCAAAAAAAGTGTTAGCAATGCGTAGTTAACTACTATTTTTGGCAACTTTCTGTGAAAGAAAACATTTGAGTATAATTACTGTGAATATTAGAACAAAAGTAATAAAAATACTTTTAAATGAAAAGCTGTTAAATACTGCCCAGCTCTGTAAATACAAGGTGCCAAGTAATTACTATAAGAGTGCTAAACAGCACTTGTGACTGTACAAAATTTAAAATAATATATCTAACATTTCATTTCCACTTAAAACACATCTTTATTTCTTTACTAGAATTATTAAATGGGTTTATATCACAAGCTTAAACCTAGTATATTGCATATTTGTATATTTTGTATATTTCTACATTTAAAAGCATTCCGTTCTTATGAAACCATCGCATAAGGCAGTTTAAGTTACTCTCCAGCTCCTGGCAGTCTATGATTGTTAAAATGTTTCTCAAGGGCTTTTAAAAATCCCTCCGTCTCGTGAAAGTTCTTTCTCGTTTCGAGTTAAGGTTGCTAGTTAAGGTTCTAGAAGTGAACACACAAAATAACAACAGTAAATAAATAAACACACAAATATGTTTTCAACTTTATATCAACAAAAGAAAACAAAATGCGCTTACTATTAATAATATTGAATAATAAGTTTACACATGTTTTTGTACTAAGCCAAAAAAATATCAAAAATATTTGAATGTTTAAATTTTTTTGGCTTTTTTGAATTCCTTTTTTTTTGGAGTTTCCGATTTTTTTAGGAATACTTGATTTTTTGGTTTTTAATTATTTTTTGATTTATTGTTTTTTTATTTTTTGTCTACTGGATATTTTGGATTTTTGGTTACCGCTAGACCAAATACTTAGACGTAATGCCTGAACAAACGTTAATACTCACTTTCATTTCCCATAAATTGTCATACCATGGGCTATATATGAAAATCGGCAAGGGGTCAATACCTTCCATCCCATAGCTGGTGGAGGGAATAGCTATAACATAAAATAAAACCCAGATTATTGTTTCTTCTATGGGTACATTTTAAAATGGAATTGTCTCAGTATGGTGTTCACACTAGATATAAATTGAGTGAATCAAAATACGAGTACTGAGTGTGTCATTTGATTAAAATTCCAGCTAAGCGCTTTCAGTCATTAGGTCATTCTCAAAGCTGTCGACAAGAGAAAAACATACAACAGGTACAGTGTACACACAATGAAATAAAATGTTTGATGTTACATCATTATTTAAGTAAAATTTGTTAAAATTACCCTATAATTAGGTTGTGTAGACATATCATTTAGTTGGTAATTTCAAATTAGACGTTTCGTTATGTGAATTACAATTGTACACGCTCTTTATAGAGTAATTTTAACAACTTAATGGCTGGAAGCGCTTAGCTGGAATTTTAATTAAATGACACTTAGCATTTCATTAAAATTCCAGCTAAGCGCTTCCAGCCATTAAGCCATTCTCAAAGCTGTCGACAAGAGAAAAACATACAGCAGGTGTCAAAAAACATCAAACCCTGTAACTGCTACATACAATGAAATAAAATGTTTTATGAAAAATTTGTTAAAATTACCCTATAAAGAGGGTGTACACACATATCATTTGGTTGATAATTTCAAATTAGACGTTTTGTTATGTGAATTACAATTGTACACCCTCTTTATAAGGTAATTGTAACAAATTTTACTCAAATAAAGATGTAACATCAAACATTTTATTTCATTATATGTAGCAGCTACAGGGTTTGATGTTTTTTGACAACTGTTGTATGTTTTTTTTTCTTTACGACAGCTTTGAGAATGACCTATTGGCTGAAAGCGCTTAGCAGGAATTTTAATAAAATTACACACTCAGTACTCGTCTTTAAATTCACTCAATTTACGTTTTAAAATGTCCAAAATTATAGCATGCTATATTGAATACAATAAAACTTACCATCAATTTTTGTTAATTTCCACTTATATGGGAAGGCAAATCACACTGTCTTAATAACCTCCCTTCGTCTTCCTCAAATCTAAAGAAAGACTGTTTTTGAAAATGAAGGGAACATATCCTCCATCGTTTCCTCGTCGACAAATTTATTGATTTATTACCACTTGCTTTCAGCCATATTAATTTAATCTTCTTGGGTTGGAGGAACAAAACTGTAAAAAGAAATAATGGTTGTTAATTGAGAAAGAAAAAATGCTCAAATTTATTTAATAAAACTTACCGAGTACACCATTTATTAGACTCCTTCAGAATACACTTTGACATTGTCGTTTCAATCAATAACAATAAAGCAACGAAACAACAGATAAATATTACACTATAGCAATTAAAAAATACACCCAAATACCGTAACCTTGAAATAACCTCTACACTTGAACTAAGAAACGATAACAGTAAACAGTATAACAGATAACCCGTGGGGACGAGCGATATGACATCGCGCATACGCAGTAATAAAAATCAATGAAATTTGATTACTAACTACGTTACAGTTTTCGTTAATTTTTTGGAATTATCTACCGATTTTAGTTACTCGACAGGCTCTTTAGATGGCACGGTCTGCAGTGTTCCTAGCCTGGTGTAACAGACTAAAAACTCGACGGACTGTGTTGTAGCGTTCTACCAACAATAAAGTCGCATAAGTTTACTTACTTGCCGCCAGATAGAGACACTTTGTTTTGTCCAACTGACGGTATTCCATATATTATACTAATATTCCATATTTGCACCTTCTCCTCTACACTACCTATGCCTGGGGATAAATTCTTTTCATTGATAACCTTTTCTTAAACAAAATTCTCAACGTAAAAATAACTAATTCACTAACTACAAGCATCGACAGATATTGAATTATATTTTAACACAAAATGGTCGATTTTTATGGGTCGAAAAAACATATCTCTTCTCGAATATCTGTACTGATAAGTTGTATTCTATTTCAGGGTAAACGGGGAAATTTTGTAATCAAATACCCTGAGAGAAAAAGTAGCCTAAGAATCCAGCCATATTTTTCAAAATCGATCCCATTTCCGTGTGCCAATATAACTAAAAACGGTTTCGGACGTTCCCCAACCGTACCTACAAGTATCCACAAACTTAGACCTGGTGATATCGATATTATAGGAGCCCTTGGTGATTCATTGATAGCTGGTAACGGAGCCTTGGAAGAATATGCGTTTGGTACCATAATTGAGCATAGAGGCGTCTCTTGGTGTGCAGGTATTTCAATTTTCACAGATAATTATGATATAAGAATATAAGTTGAGACACTAGATTCAACTGTCAAGCGTTATCTTGGAGTGACCATGTTCTTTTAAATTTAAAGACAGTCATTTTCATGATTTTCAACTCAATTTTCGAAGGAACAAATGATTTTATTCTTGATATTTGCTAAACTAACCTTGAAAGGTATAGGTGTTTTAAATGAATTCTATCACCATAATTGAGCATAGAGGTGTCTCTTGGTGTGAAGAGTATTTAATTTTCATAGATAATTATCATATAAGAATATTAAATTTCACATATTTCATATATTTTTTCTTTTAAACCAGCTTCAATATTATAACTCTTACATTACTATGGCAAATATTATAGCTGGTAAGTTGTGACACTAAATTCAACTGTCAAGCGATGAGTTGGTGTGACCATGTTTTTTAAGTTTGGAAATAATCATTTTCATAATTTTCAACTTAATTTCGAATGAACAAATGATATCATGTTTGATATTTGCTAAACTGACCTTGAAAGCTATAGTTGTTTTAAATGAATTCTATCACGTTAAATACCTAAACTGTACTAATTGACAGCAAAAATGTTTTCTGAAATAATTAGGAAATTATTATTAAAATATACTGTGATGCTTTTATCTCTTCAAAATTTATAGATATTCATACAATAAGGCAGTTACTAAAATGTTAAGTCTCGGAGAGGAACAGGTTATTAAAATACGATTCCTGAGGGAATTAACGTCTAGTAGTTCCCGTGATGTGTACAATATTTTATTTCTTATGAATCCATTACGAATTAACAAAGTTAAGTGCATTTTTAGTTAAAAAAAGGCTTTTTCTTTTGAATTTGAAACTCCGATATAGATGAAAATATACCCTTGGATGACGACGAATATATTGACGAAGTTGTTGATGGTGGATGCAAATCAGGCCTTACGGACCTATGCCTTGTATGTGGGGATTGTGGTAAAGACAAAGAACTGTGTTATAGGTCTGTGAATTGTGGTATGTGGGCTCATGCTTTATATACTGTAGTAGACAGTGCTGATAATTATCATTGTGCAGCTTCTGTGATCGTATCCTTATGTATTATTTATTTTATGACTATTCATCGGTTCTGTAGGATAATAAGAAAACAGATTTTCTACTACGCCGACGTTTCGGATCTATTTCAATCCTTTATGAAGGCTACAAAGATATATATGTATCTGGTGATTATTAACATCAAATAATCAATAAAAAAAGACGTGTGGAACTCGGAGACTGCCGCGGTAAAGCTATTGCATAGAGTTTTACACTTTGACGTTCACAATTTCTTTTTTTTTAGCTCTTTTTTTAGCATTAGAAGTTTCACTTTCACAGTCCTCGTATCAGCATAAAATATTTAAAACTTATTGGACAGTCCTCGTATAATCATACAAGTATCAAAATTTATTGGACAGTCCTCGTATCAGCATAAAATAATCAAAACTTATTGGACAGTCCTGGTATAATCATAAAAGTATCAACATTTATTGGGCAGTCTTCGTATAAGTATGAAAAAATCGAAATTTTTTGGACACTCCTCGTATAAGTATCAAAGAATCAAAATGTATTGGCCAGTCCTCGTTTAATCATATCAGTATTAAAATGTATTGAGCAATCCTCATATCAGCACAAAAGTATCAAAATTTATTGTGCAGTCCTCGTATAAGTATAAAACAATCAAAACGTATTCGACAATTCTCGTATAAGCATAAAATAATCAAAACTTATTGGACAGTCCTCATATAGTCATAAAAGTATAAAAATTTATTGGGCAGTCTTCGTATAAGTATAAAAGAATTAAAATTTATTGACAGTCCTCGTATCATCATAAAACAATCAAAAATTATTGGGCAGTCCTCGTACAAGTATATAGGTATTAAAACTTATTGGACAGTCCTCGTATTAGCATAAAATGATCATAAAAGTATTAAAATATATTGGGCAGTCCTCGTATAAGTATAAAAGAATCAAAATTTATTGGATAGTCCTCGTATCATCATAAAATTATCAAGATTTATTGGACATTCTTCGTATAGTCATAAAAGTATCAACATTTATTGGGCAGTCCTCGTATAAATATAGAAGAATTAAAATTTATTGGACAGTCCTCGTATAAGTATAAAACAATCAAAATGTATTGGAAAGTCCTAGTATCATCATAAAATAATCAAAATTAATTGGACAGTCCTTGTATAGTCATAAAAGTATCAACATTTATTGGTCAGTCCTCGTATAAGTATGAAAAAATTAAAATTTATTGAACAGTCCTAGTATCATCATAAAAATATCAAAATTTATTGGACATTCCTCGTATAAGCATATGGGTATTAAAATTCACTGGACAGTACTCGTATCGGGTCAGGTTATTTTCGTTACGGAATTTCTGGATTTGGTCACCACGCTCATGCCCGCGATAGAAGCTAATGCAATAGCTTAACATTAAAACATCAAAAACTTTCATAAAACATTAAAAACCTTAAAAACTTCAAAATCTCAAAAAACATATAGGTACTCAAGCAAAAATTCAAAAATTTCAATAAAAGTCCAAAAATCTTAAAAATCCCTCACATTTATGTCTCTAAGAAACATCATCAAATAAAATGAAATCTAAATTACTGACAATTTAAAATTACTTAAGGTGTCACTCTTACCTATAGTGAGATTTTTTCCGTCGTGCAGAAATGATTTATTTCCTTGTCAAATTAAAAATAGACTAGAAATCATGAAAAACATTTCAGAATGTTCTGGCACGTCAAATAAAAACAAATTAATGCACAATCTTCAAACATTGCCAATAACTTCTTTCTCTTTATTGAGATTCTATAAACGAATTGTACCTTAATATTTTGATGTGGAAAGTAAATTATACGTATTCATTGATAAACGAAAAATAATAATTGCAAAAAAACTACTAATTATGTTGGATTGGGACAGCTTTTTGAATACAGTGTGTCCTCGAAAAATTCTTAGTAATTGTTAAAGAACCAAAAATTATCTATTATAGATATTATTTATTGAGTTAGTATCGATTGTTTTTTAATTTTATATAATTGGTCATTATGTGTTTGTAACTTTTATTTAAGTTGTCAGTATCTGATTTTTCATTTACTTTATTCTCACTCAATTCAATGAATATGATTTCGCTTAAAAGACGTTTGTGATAGTTAGTCTCTTTATCTAGGATGTTGGCGGTTTCAAAGTCAAATTTGTGATTTTGTTCAAATGCATGTGTTGCTAATACTGATTTTTCTGATTTGTCCCTATGCTTTTCATCACATAAGTTCTTGTGGGCATATACTCTGTTTTTTAAGCTTTGCTTGGTTTGACCAATATAACATCTATCGCATTCCAAACAATTTATTTTGTAAATAAGGCTCAATTCATAGTCTCTCGGTAATTTGTCCTTCATAGAGGACAAATTACCGAGGAGGATATTTTTATTACCAGATCAGATAAAAGAAACATGTTTAAAAATGAATATGTGCAAATAATGAATGACTTAGTGAGTGATGAAAATGTATATGAAAAGTTAAAAAGAGATCCGACAGCTAAATATCAGGACATTTGCAATAATATTGTAAACAATATGAAGGCACTAAACTTAATAGATCAAGAGATATACAAAGTTTTAAAGAGCTACAACTCACCGAAAGATTATGAACTGATTAGTTTGGATGTAATGAGTTTGTTCAAAAATATCCCAAAATAAAGTGTTTTAGAAATTATTCCAAAAAGATGGGACGAAATTAAGGAATTCACTAATCTTTCATTAGAAATTTTTTAAATATTATCAAGGTTATATTTGATACCAGTTATTTTGGTTTTAATAACATTTTTTATAAACAAAAGGAGGGGTCAGCAATGGTAAACACAGTAAGCCCCATATTAGCAGCCCTATTAATGGAAGATTTGATTGCTACCGTAGTTTCAAGGTTAGATTATGAAATAGCATTGGTTAAAGTATATGTTGACGACACTATTTTAGCTGTTCCGAAATCAAAAATTAATTCTTTACTAATAGCTTTCAATTCATATTATTCGGGCTTACAGTTCACAATAGAAACAGAAAATAATAATTCCTTTCCATTTTTGGATGTGGTATTGATTAGAACTGGAGATCAAAGAATTAAATTTAACCATTATGAAAAACCTGTTAATTCCTGGAGAGTTTTAAATTATTATTCACAACATCGTTTTGCTCAAAAATTAAATATCATGACTGCCATCAAAAATAAAATTATTAAACTCAGTACCCCTGAATATTTACATGAAAATATGGTTAAGTTTAAAGGAAAATTGCTGTTGAATGATTATCCCCTCAATGTTTGTTAGATGATAATTAATAGAAATATTGAGAGAAGTTTACCACCAGTATTGACTGGAGATCCATATAGATATTTCAAGATTCCTTATGGTAAGGGTCTTTCGGAAAAATTGGAACACATACTACAAAAAGAAAGAACAAAAATCGCATTTTACCATACAAAAACGGTAAATTGTTTTTATTCCTCTATGAAGGACAAATTACCGAGAGACTATGAATCAAACCTTATTTACAAAATAAATTGTTTAGAATGCGATATATGTTATATTGGTCAAACCAAGCAAAGGTTAAAAAACAGAATATATGTCCACAAGAACTCATGTGATGACAAACATAGGGACAAAGCAGAAAAAACAGCATTAGCAACCCATGCATTTGAACAAAATCACAAATTTGACTTTGAAACTGTCAACATCCTAGATAAAGAGACTAACTATCACAAACGTCTTTTGAACGAAATGCTATTTATTGAATTGAGTGAGAATACATTAAACGAAAAATCAGATATTGACAACTTAAATAAAATTTACAAATACATAATTAACAATTATATAAAATTAAAAAACAATCGATACTAACTCAATAAATAATATCTATAATAGATAATTTTTGGTTCTTTAACAATTACTAAGAATTTTTCGAGGACACACTTTATTCAAAAATACGTATAATTTACTTTCAACATCAAAATATTAAGATACAGTTTGTTTATAGAATCTCAATAAAGAGAAAGAAGTTATTGGCAATGATTGAAGATTGTCCATTACTTTGTTTTTATATGACTTGCCAGAACATTCTGCAATGTTTTTCATGATTTCTCGTCTATTTTTAAATTGACAAGGAAATAAATCATTTCTGCACAACGGAATAAAACCTCACTAGGTAAGAGTAACACCTTAAGTAATTTTAAATTGTCAGTAATTTAGATTCTATTTTATTTGATCATGCTTCTTAGAGACAAAAATATGAGGGATTTTCAAGTTTTTTTTGGAATTTTATTGAAATTTTTGAATTCTCATATTTTTACATGAGTATCTATAAGTTTTTTAAGGTTTTGAAGTTTTTAATGTTTTTAAAGTTTTATGAAAGTTTTTGAGGTTTAAATGTTTTTATTGATTTTTTGATGTTTATAATCACTAGATACATGTATATATTTGTTGCCTTGATAAAGGATTCAAATAGATACGAAACGTCGGTATAGTGGAAAATCTGTTTTCTTATTATCCTACAGAACCGATGCATAGTCATAAAATAAATTATCATTGTGGATTTTGTAACTAATGAGTTACATTCTGTTGATTTTATTCTATTGAAGCCCTTATTTAAATTTATTTAAGTAAAATACAACATGTGTACCGTGTACGAAAGTAGCCGCAGTATGTGCGTTATTACATACACTGTTCATGTAATACCGTACATAACACTTTCTTGATATACTCTAAATATAATTTTTTGTTGAAGTCCTTTTGTTACCAATTTCTTCTATATTAAACAGTTGTTATGAATCTAGCCATAATTGATTTTGTTTCATTTTTAATTCTTCTCGTTATTGCCTATGCTTGTGAATGCTGCTTTTGCGCGACACTGTATATCGCCGGAGTCAGTTATTCGTTGAAATTTAGTTAGTTCCGCTATAATTCCGAGTTCGTGTTCCCAAATATTCCCAGTACTGATTAGCAAGAAGAATCGCACCTTATCGCAAGTTAGTGGGCAAAGTTTAAGGCAATAATTAATTACAGATCTTGCAACTTATATATTTTTTTGAGCTATTCCTAACATTTGATCCTTCGACCCATATGAACTCGTGAATTTTTAGAATTTAATTTTCTCTTAAAGGTCCTTCTATCTAATAACTACTTTAAACTTTGTTTTATCTTCATATTGCATGATAATAATCTCTTTAACATAGATATTGCAATTAAATTTTAGTTTTAAAAGTAATCCAAACAAACAAAAGATGTGGACATATCTTATCGCCTGGTTTTTGTGGAACACTATGGGTTTTAGCTGTAAACACGTTTTATTTCACATTGTAGATACACAAATTGAAATTTATTAATTATTTCGCTAGCAAATTAATAGTAACGAAAAACTTTTAATTTTAGATTTCGATATCCTATTAATCAGATCGCATTTGTTTTTTGTTTGAATATTTCGATATCCTGTTAATCAGATAGCTTTTGTGCTTTTGTTTCTTTCTCTATATAATATCTGAACAGGCCGCAGTTAATTTGAATTGAGTTTTTTTTTTATAGAAAATTAACATATTCACTTTTAATCGCATTATTTGAAGAGAAAAAATGAATGAACTCACTAAATACAAATATTACCTCAATAGTTGCATCAATGACGTACACATATTATGGGATTTAGCTAATTGCGCCGAAGTTGATAGGTATTTACGAAATTTGCTGAAATGTGGATCTCGCGAACTAGATGAACATAAAACAGAATTTATTAAACAACATAACAATATCATAAGTGTATTATTAAGTCAACCGGAGGAAACTGTGGACGACGAAGTCATTAGAAAAAGTTTTTCTTGATGAATATTATTATATCAAAACCACTGTCGAAGAATTGCGTACGATCATAACACAACGCATCAATTATTCAATGAGGTGCCTGTACCTCTCGGTGTGTGTAATACATAACAATTACCAATTTTGAAAAGTTTATCAAAAAACTTCTTTAGACGGTGCAGCCCTCTCGCTTATTCGACATGGTAAAATTACCAATAATAATTACGTCACCGCGTACGATACAATTGTAAAGAGATACTCAAATAAACGCCTTATGGTAAAATGACAAAGGCTCATTGGGATGCAATAATGAATACTTCAAAAATTACCGATTCTAATGTAAATTCGCTTAGACAATTATTAGATACAAGTGTCCCGAAACTCTCCTGCCAAACGGAAACTACATTTACTAGGTGTGATTTTAAGTCGATTTAGCTCAAATTACCTTAATACGAAAATGCTTCCTAAGGGAGCTACAGCCCTTTGAAGAAGACGTCCTCATATGAGTGTTCTTCAAATTACTTAAAAATATCGTTACTTAAAATATTCAAACCTGGAACAATCAATGAACAGTTACAAACCAGTCGTTTGCTGTAAATAATTATTTTCCAGATCGATCACAAGCGTGTCAGTTGGGGGGACCAACAGGTATTTTTATTAAAAAAAACTTATTTTCAAGTTTTTTATATAACCGACACCGAATTTGGAAAATTCAAGATAATTTTCATAAAAAATGTTCTCTTTTTTTCAAATCGATATCTTGAACCGTTTTCGAGAAAAATAAATTCAAACTTTTGTGTTTCTTACATTAAATCATGTTGGATTATAATCTGTAATATCAAGTTGGCTTTGAAAAATCAACAAATTGTACAGATACTGGTAACAAAAGTCGTAAGTATTAAGTTGCTTACATTGTTTCTGAAATTTTAAATTAATTTTATTTCGTGAGGATATAAAACAACAATCAACATTAGAGAAAACAAAGTTAGAGATAATTACCAACAGAAATAAGAAAATCAATTTTACAACAGATGCTCTACATGACGACCATTTGTCTCAAAACACAAATTTATTATTTTCTCTAAAGATCGTCTAATTTTTGCAAAAATTCCTGCATTATTTCGAATTTCATTACAAGCATTTTGATTTCTTTGCCACAGGTGATTACGGGTTTCTATTGGAACAGCGTGGACTAATAATTTTAAATAACCCCAAATACAAAAATCTCAGGGGTTTAAATCTGAAGATCTTGGGAGCCAATTAACTGGACCACCTCTACCAATCCATTTATCGTAATAGTTATTGTCGAGATATTGACGAACCTCTCTACTAAAATGAGCTGGGCAGCCGACGTGCATGAACCATAAATTATTTCGAATCATCAGGGGAACATCATCTATTAAATCAGGTAAAACATTATGTAGGAAATTAAGATATTCTTGTCCTGTTAAACGGCTAGGAATCTCTACGGGTCCCAGAAGCTGATTACCGATTACACCTATCCAAACATTTATACTAAATCTTTGCTGGTGCTGTTTCTCTACTGTTGCATGAGGATTGTCACCAATGTAGGCATAATGATGTGCATTATGTAAATTAAAATTCCGTCTCTGGTAAACGTAGATTTATCGCAAAATAAAATATTGGAAAATAAATTAGGATCCTGATTTTTTTTGTTGCGCAACCAGTTTGAAAAACCTATGCGGGCAGGGAAATCACCATCTACCATGACATGAACTTTTTGAAAATGGAAAGGATGAAGGTTTTCTTCATGAATAATATTCCATATAGAAGACTTGAAAATGCCAGGATACATAGCAGCGAGTCTTCTGGTGCTAACCTCAGGATTATTTTCGATTTTAATCAAAATTTCGTCTTCGTATTCCATTGTCACATCAAGTCGTCTACCAGTTTCAGTATTTTTAGGTACTGCTGAGCCACTTTCTCTCAATCTTTGGTGTACGGCGCAGGATGCCTTCTGTTTGGAAATTTTTCCGCATATCTTCTCTTTGCTGCACGAGCGTTACATTGTAGTTCCCCATAAACTAAATGCATATCAGCATATTCTTCATTCGAAAAATAAACCATTTTTACCAAATTAACTATTATTTTTTACCTTTCACCCACAATAACAATAATAACTGTTAAGAATCAAAATCATTTGACACGTTGTCAGATTTTGTTGATTTTTCAAAGCCAACTTGATATTACAGATTATATTCATTATTTTATGTAGGTTAGGTTAGGTTAGGTTTATAATGAGTGGGTCAATGAGGCCCTCCACTGCGACTCGCGAGAGTCTATTGTGGCTCATACCTATTCAAATTTCACCAAACAAATTTAGCTTCTTAACGAAGCCGATTAATTTGTTCAGTGAATGATATTTCAGGTACGAGGGCAAGAGAGTGGCCTTGCCAAACATCAGATACCTGACTCGAGCCGCGGCGGGGCAGGAACAAATTATATGCTCTGCTGTATCATCATCTTCCAAACAAAGACGGCAAATCGGATCGTCCGACAGTCCAAGTTTCAGCATATGATGATTCAAACGAGAGTGGGCTGTTAGAAGGCCGGTTAGGCACCGTAGATCGTGTATATTATATATATTTGTTTGGATACATTATTCGAAGGATGTATGAAGGCCTTTGAATGAACCAATCCTGGTATATTATGCCAGAAGTCTAAAACTCTCCTTGCAGTCCAGGTAATTAGTGTTTGTTTGACAACACTTGTTGCGATGCCAATTGTAGGTTCTGGTCCGATAAAGTCATGAGCGGCACCCTCTCTTGCAAGAGAGTCAGCCTTCTCATTACCATCCATACCAGAGTGGCCAGGGATCCAAACCAGCGATACCCTGTTGCGTTCTCCTAATGAGGCGAGTATTTTTTGGCAGTCTAGACGATATACGGTACGAGCTAAGTGCTTTCAAGGCCGCTTGGCTTTCCGTGAAATTTTTTATTGATCTGTGTGTGTAGTTGGATTGCCCCAAACTCTCCACACATGAAGCAATGGCATAAATTTCCGCCTGAAATACGGTTGCATAGGATCCCAGAGAGGTTGAGATTTCTGTCCTAGGTCTTCGACCGTATACACCCTCACCAAAGCCTGAGGGTGTCTTTGATCCATCAGTGTACCAACAGATGTCTGCTCTTGAGAGTTCATCTTTGCGGATGACCCATTCATCTCTATTTGGAAATAGGACGGTATAAGGCAGATTATAGTTTACTGTTGGGGGCATTATATCAGAGGTCATTCCCAGAACACTATGACTTTCGGTGGCCGCTAGTATTCTACTTTGCTCTGTATAAGCCTGTTTTGTGCATTCAGAAAAATGTACAATTCTTTATGCTGTCCATCTGGCCTCCTTTTCCAGAAGTATATGGAGAGGAGGAAGGTCCAGGGGAATTTCCATGGCTGCTGACGGTGTGGTGCTGATAGCACCAGTTATAGCCAAACTAGCCTGTCTCTGTATGCCAGAGAGCTTTGCTTGGGCCGTTTTCTGTAAAGCTTTTGACCACCAAGCAATGGCTCCGTATGTGATCATTGGTCTAACAATCATCACATATATCCAATGGATTTGTTTGGGAGCCAAGCCCCAAGATTTTCCGCAGATCCTGCGACATGTCCACAACGAAAGTCTGGCCTTATGGATGACTTTTTCCAAGTGAGCGCTCCAAGTAAGTTTTTTATCTAGGATGATCCCCAAATATTTTACTTCCGCTGCAAATGAAATAACCTCACCATTATAGGAAAGTGGCGGAAGATTCGCCAAATTCCTTCTCCTAGTGAAGGGAACTATTACAGTTTTACCAGGGTTAAAAGACATCTGTTCCCTCTGGCACCAACTGTAGACATCTTCCAATGTCCTTTGGAGGGTATCATGTGCAACCAGTCCTGACTTGGTTCTTGCGAGAATGACAAGGTCGTCTGCATACGGTTGCTGTTCTACCCCTCTTCCCACGAGAGTACCAAGCAGGTCATCCATCAGGAGTGACCACAAAAGGGGAGATAACACTCCACCCTGCGGACAGCCCCTGGAAACCTTGAAGAAGATGGCCTCGTCTTGAATTGATGTAGTGGCTGTTCTATTAGTGAGCATGGCATATATCCAGCCGGCAATCATTGGTTTAATGCCCTTTTCAGTCAAAGCTGAACCAATAGAGACCGGTAGTGCATTGTCGAATGCTCCTTCGATGTCGAGAAAAATGGCCACCGCAATCTCCTTATTGTTAAGGGATTGTGTGATTTTCTCAACAAGGTTATGTAATCCTAAATCTGTTGATTTGCCTGTTTGATAAGCGTACTGGTGGATGCTCAGGGGGGAGCTGTATAAAGCTACCTGCCTGATATGGCAGTCCAGTACTCTTTCAAGTCCTTCAAGCAGGAAAGATGTTAGGCTAATTGATCTGACCGATTTAGGGTGTGGGTCTGTGCGGCCCACTTTCGGTATGTATACTACCCTAGCCGCCAACCAACTGGGTGGTATATAATTCCACGCCAGACTAGCTCTATACTATTCAATGAGGATGGGTAAAAGTAATTCCAGTCCGTTTTGTAGCAGAGCTGGAAAGATGCCATCCTCACCGGGAGATTTGAAGGGCTGAAATAATTTTATTGGCCATTCAATCGCCGGTGCTGTGATAACGTTCTTGGCGACCTCCCAATCATTCTTTTTGGGCCGCCTTGCGCCATCAAAGTGGGGAGGTCGATTGTTATCCAGAGTTAAACTTCCGGGAAAGTGGTTTTTAATCAAAAGCTCTAACGTTTCTTTTCTAGAGGTCGTAAAAGTGCCATTTGGTCGTTTCATCGACCCTATCTCGGCAACCGGCTCTTTAGAGAGAATCTTGTGTATTCTAGTACTGCGAGGTATGTCAGATATACTCTCACAGAACTGCTTCCAAGACTCCCGTTTCGCCTTTCTAATTTCTTTGTTATAAGTTGTTAGAGCAGTTCTATAAGGTTCCCAGTTGCCTGACTCTTTAGATCTATTGAATAGTCGTCGAACTTATTTTCTTCGCTTATCTAGGCATTTATGTAAGAAACACAAAAAGTTTAAATTTATTTTTCTCGAAAACGGTTCATGATATCGATTCGAAAGAAGAGAACATTTTTTATGAAAATTATGTTGAATTCTCCAAATTCGGTGTCGGAAACATAAAAAACTTGAAAATAATTTTTTTTTAATAAAAATACTTGTTGATCCCCCCAACTGACACGCTTGTGATGGATCTGGAAAAAATTTATTAACAGCAAACGACTGGTTTGTAACTGTTTATTGATTATTCCAAGTTTGAATATTTTAAGTAACGGTGTTTTTGAGTAATTTGAAGAGAACTCATATGAGGACGTCTGCTTCAAAGGGCTGTAGCTTCCTTAGAAAGCATTTTCGGATTAAGGTAATTTGAGCTAAATCGACTTAAAATCACCTCTAGTAACTGTAATTTCCGTTTGGCAGGAGAGTTTCTGGACACCCTATATATTTACAAAGAATCTGGCTTGTTTAGAAGCTATGAGTGTGCCTGTAGAACAATGGGATTTTATCTTAGTAATGCTTTTAATGCAACGCCTTAACCAGGATACCATTACGTTATTTGAGCAAGTAGAACATAAATCAAAAGAAATCCCTTCGTATAAAAATTGTATAATTTCTTGGAAAATCAGTGCATCGCTCTCGGCAATGCTAATACTCGTGATTTTAGTTCTGTCTCAAAAAACATTAAATCTGGTACATCTTTGACTTTGAATGCCCAATCTAGTCCCGCTAAACCATCATCTCCACAGATAGCTCGTCCTTCCCCATTCTTTACTTCTAAATCATATCCCTCGATGACTTGCACCCTTTGCAAAGCAAATCATTGTGTGCATATTTAACAAGTAAAACGCCTAGTGAGCGCTACAATTTGTGTAAAAATATGCATCTATGCCTTAATTGCCTGAGCTCGGCTCATAATCTCAATACATGTCGATCCACTTCTGCATGTAAAAAATGCTTTTTTCTACGCCTTATCTTTAAAGTACCTTGTATTTCATCGGTTTGCAGCGCTTAAATTGGTTGTTTATGGTTAGAGTGAAAAAAAGTAAAAAGGCGTTAAAAAAAGTGCTATAACGTTAACTTTATTTCACGCTTCCCATAAGCTAACACAATGAATCTTGGCTGGGCATCGAGGATGGACTTTCATGAAACTTGGAATACGTATAATTGTAATTTACCGAAGGAGCTTAATTAAAATATCCCAAATTTCTATTTGAATTTTATTTTTTGTATAGAGCTGTAGAAAAAATAATGTATGCAACATGTGCATAAAGTGTCTTCTTTTCACTCATGGAATTGCCGCACTCGCGTGAAAAAAAGTACCACTTTATGTACTTGTTGCATAAATTACTATTTTCGCACACACCACACTTTATTGTGTTTTAAAAGCAGTACGCCGGGCGTCACTGCTGTTACTGCTAATCCTACCGCTCATGTTTTACCGCTTCTTTTAGATAATTCCGCTCCTAATCCGCAACCTAGTTCATCTAATGCTCCGGTCACTAATAATTCAACCGCATGTCATTCGGTAACTACCAACCCTCAACAATCTGTGCTTTTATCAACCGCAATTATTGATGTTTTAAATGTAAAATTTTGTTTTCGCCTTCCAGATGTTTACTTGACTCTGGAAGTCAGTCTTCTTTCATCACTCGCAAAGGTCGTATCCTAGGCTTAAATCAGACTTTTCAATCAAAGTTACGGGAATTAATTGCACTCGCTCATGTGTAAGCAGTGGTAAAGTTGCTTTGTCTATCAAACCCCGCCTATAGTATATCTTGACGCGATAATACTTGACTCAATCTTTAACAAATTACCCACTGTACCGGTTGATGTTCAATCTTGGATTCATATTCGAAACTTACCGCTTGCGGATGAACGTTTTTATAATCCTGGATCTATTGATATTTTATTAGGATCCGATGTTTTCACCAAAATCATATTACCCGAGCGTATTTTAAATCACGCTGGTGAGCCTGACGCTTTGAATACGATTTTTGGATATGTGGTAATGGGACAATTGATTTTCGCCACGCCAAAGATCTCTACATTTTTTTGTAGTCCCGAGTCTCTTAGCGATTCTTTGTGTAAATTTTGGGAACTTGAAAATGTTCCTGAAGTATCCTGCTCAAATCCCGATTATATCTTCTGCGATAACTACTAAAAAGAAACTGTCGCTCAAGGCAAGTATATAGTGTCAATGCCTTTTCGTATCCAATCCCCCGTTTTTTTTTGGAAATTAGGAACTTTCCTTAAATCGTTTTCTCTCCCTAGATTGCCACCTACTTAAACAACCTTCTGTTTATTCCCAATATTGTGACTTTATGCAGGATTACCTTGACCTAGGTCACATGTCCCTTGTTAATACTGATCTCTCCTGTGAAGGTAGATATTATATTCCCCACCATTGCGTCTTAAAACCTGGCAATGTTTCTACTCGCTAAAAGTGGGTACATACATAGAACAAAACTTCGTATCGTAACTCCGTCGCGCAACAAATTGTTTGTTGCGCATCGAAGATACGGCGTGTCAACAAATATAGCGTATCAATACATCGTCGCGTATCTTATTAACGGGACATTTTGCCGTTCCGTCTTTACTAAAACAGAACAATTAATTTAGTCTTTTTCTTGTGTGTAATGGAGGTTGTTGCAGCAGCTTATATATACATGCATTACTTAGTTAAAAAAAATAAAAAAAGACGCGCAGAAAGACGCTGGTTACAGACCCGGTTGTATACTAATACAAGTGTGTACAGCGGAAATCATTTACTGTTGGATTTAAAATTTTAGGCAACTAGTGGCCTTTACAAAAATTTTACTAGAATGTCTTCAACAGACTTTACTAATTTAATTGGGCCCAAAATAGCACGAAAAGATACTAGATGGAGAACAGCAATTTCTGTTCAAGAAAGGTTGGCAGTAACAATTCAGTTTCTGGCGACTGGTGACTCTTTCACCAGTCTACAATACATTTTTAAAATTTCTAAACAATCGATAAATTCCATAGTTCCTGAAGTGTGCGAAGCCATTATATAAGGATTAAAAGAAAATATACAGGTAAGAAACTGTTTTATTAAAGAAGTATAATAAACACACATTAAACAAAACAAATGTTTATCTTAAATTCTCTAATTCAATATCGGGCATATCCAATAGTTGTTGTGGTAAAGAATTGACTGGAGTACTGCGACTTGAATGATCCAAAATACTAGAATTAGCATAATTATATGATGGAGATGGTACCTGTGAATGCTGTTGAGTAAAACTGGAAGCTTGGCTATCCTGGAATAGCAAACTTTTAAAGGCAAACCAACTACTTTCATAGATATCTGAAAGCCCTGTAATAAATGAAAATAAAATTTGTAATTGAAAAGTAAATAAACAAAATAGAAAAGAAATTAATTTTCAATTATTCAATCTTACCTTTACCCGTACCGTGACTCTTTTTAATTTTTGCTTTCTCTCGCCTAAGTCCTGACAGAAGAACATTAATTTTTTTTGCATTCATCTACTGTTGTCCGAAACTCTACAGCAAGGTCTTCCCAACCATCATGCTTCTTCATTTTATTATAGTATTTGGGATGTTTTGCATCTCACAAAATTTCTTTATTACGATAACTATTTATGAAATCCAGGGTAGATTCTTCTGTCCACTCCATATTTTCAACTGAATAAACAAAACGAAAAATAAATTGCAACTGTGTACCGCAGACTTGTCCAGACATGCTAACAAGTGGTGCAACATCAGTGCGTATCATTTCTTTGATGCGGCGTCAAAAAACCAACAACCGATGGAACGCCGAGATGGTACTATGTTCTGGTGTTACGGTGTTACGCAGTGTCGTCCACACTTGTTACGCGACGGCGTTACGATACGAAGTTTTGTTATACGTCTGTACGCACCTTAACGTGTCGTTTTCAACGCCTCGGCTAAACTATTGAATGAAAAATCATTGAATGATTGTTTATGTCGGTCCAAAATTACAACAGAACGTATGATTTTTATTTCCGAGGATCAACGAGATTTTCAAAGAATCTTTTGGAGGCTTTCTGTCAATGATGAACTTCGAGAGTATACCCTCAATACTGTAACGTGTGGAGTAAGCTGTAGTCCATTTCTAGCTCTTCGTAGTCTACATCAGTTGACTGAAGACGAAGGCCATCGCTTTCCTCTTGCTGCTAAAGTTCTTCAACGGTTTTTATATATCGATTACTTTGTTTTTGGATCTCCATTCCTTCAAGAAGCTCTTCGGGATGATTCAATATCTTTATTTAAACTGGAAGGATTCGAACTGCGTAAGTGGTGCTCTAATCACCCTTTTCTTTTGGACCCATTCCTATCTAGTTTTATTAAGCCAAATTCTCTCTATTTTGACTCAGATGATTGTTCTTCAGCTCTAAAAATCCTAGGTTTGCAGAAAACGAAGTCTTATGATTTGGCTTTGACTGTCTGTCCGTCATTCGCGGGTTTCAGTGGCCAAACGGTAATAGATAGAAATAAACAGACAAAGCCATTTGATTCAGCATGGTGCATGGTTATATCTTCTTAATCAACGCGCAAAATATAGTCAAGTGAGCAATTTTTGTGATCATAGAATTATTTGAAAATTTATATTTCTTCATTTATTAAATATATATATATTATAAAATAAAATTATTGAATTTTTGTAAATAATTTGTGTGAAACGCATTTGTTTAGAAGTCTATCTACGCCACACTGGGGAGCTCGTCCAATTTGTTTAAGTTATGTGTACGGCAATACCCGAAGCTCCAAACAACGTAAAACGAAATGGCTACAGAAATCCAACATTCAAACCTATTGATCATCCAATGCAAAAAAATAATACCCTAACCTAACCTAACCCTTAGAACCATATTTAATGCTACCGTTTTTTAATCTATTTAATAAGTGGCAAAAGTCAGTTAAATTTACAATCTTTATTATTCTGAAAGAGCGAGTTATAATGTCTAATTTTATTTGTAACACTATTACCAACTGACCGGTTCTCCGGAATAGGCTGATTACATCCCTTGCAACTCTTTCTTTGAGACAAAGGTCCGTTATTTTCTTTTTCTTTATACAAGTTGTCGTGAATGTTTCTAGTGCAGCTTAGAGGAGAGCGACGAGACAAAGATTTTCTCGGAGAAGTTTTAGGCGCGGTATAATTCCTTTGTTTGCTCGGAAACTTTTTCATTCGAATTGCAGAACATCTTGGACCCACTTTAGGTGCTGGACATACTTTGAGGAAAAGTGGAGGGTAATCTGGAAATTCGCCTTTCGAAGAAGTTACTGGTTTTAACGAACGGAGAGCTTCGACTTTCTTCGTAGTGTATTTAGACGAGTCCATGTTTATGGCACTGTATTCGTTTCCAAGCGGACAGTCTGGTTCATTTTTATGATCACACTCATCGAAGCACGGCTCGGTTACTAAGCTTGGATGAGGAAATTGTGAAAAATCTTTAGGCTTGCCATTTTTAATTGTTTTCTTCTTACCGTTTGATTCATGTGGATAAAGTTTCGATGGTCTAGAAGCCTCAGAAGATTCCCTTGCTATGGATCTCTCGTTACGATTTCGATATTTTTCTGTTTTATTTATTCGAGGTTGATGAGAAATATCTGTCATTTTGTAATGAATCTCACTAGAAGTTTGACATTTGGGAGTAGCATGACTTCGATTATACGTAGAATTATTCATCTTATTGTACTTTGAACATAATTTATTTGGTGGTCTTTTAGGACCACTAGATTGGTTTATTGAGAAATCATTTGAATTACAAATACATTCATCTACTGGTTGTTCACATTTACAACATCTTATGTATTTTGTTTTTAATCTAGAATTTTCGTTTCCCACATTGGAGGGATTCGTTGAACGAACAGAACTCCTAGCAGAATTATTGCAAGTTAAACATTTAGGTAACCCAGAATTGGGATTATATGAAACATCTTCTGTATCTTGTTCGCATTTACAGTTTTGTATTGGCTGTCTGCAATCTGAACATTTATATTTTTTAATCTGTGGCTTATTAGACCGACATATACAATCTTCGATAGGTCTTTTGCAATTACAACATATGAATATTGGTTTTATCTCTAATCTTTTTGATTTACTTTCGTTTTGTTGCATAGGTTCGTTGGAATTTTCATATTCCAGTTCACTTACACTCTCATTATTTTCTGATTGACATTTACATTCTTCAAGAGGTTTATAACATTCAGAACATTTGAATCTGGCAGAATTATTAAATCTAGAGAATCCTCTTTTATTACTACATGTACAATTTTGGATTGGTCGATTGCAGTCTGAGCATACGTAAATTTTCGATTCAGTGTTTTCAAGAGAATCATCAGAAACGTTTTCTTTACTTATACTGGGTATATTTTTATTACTTGCGGGTTTGGGATTTTCTAAAACCACACTCGGAATATCGCTTAGTGAACATTTACATTCCAACAATGGCATATTACAACTTGTACACTTATATTTTGTAAACGCTGGCTTAGAATATGCTTGAGTATTCGGACATTTAGGACTACTCTGATTATTTCTTCTAACACTAGCTTTGCATGTGCAGTCCTCTATCAGCTGATCACAATTTTCGCATGTGCATTCAACATCATTTGGTTCCGAAGTTATGGTTGACTTGTAGCTGGAATCAACAGCGTCGTTTGAACTGATTCTTTCAAATCCAATAGAAGTACATTTGCAGTCTTGTATTGGTGTCTTACAGCGCAAACATTTGTATTTTGGCTTTGTGGGTTGGTTGTTACTTGTAAAAGAACAGCATGTCGTTTCTCTGACAGAAATTCGTTCACCCATTTTCGAGTTAATTGTAGAGCTTTGTTGAAACATTTTAATCGACGATAATTGTGATTTTTTACAAGTAAAATCTTGTACAACATTATTACTATCACACGTACAATCTTGTATTGTTTGATAACAATTAATACACAGTTTTGTACAGACGGAATTGTCTTCTTGTATATTTGGTTTGCATGAACACTCTTTTTGTGGTTCATTGAAGTCTCTAGATCTTGCTACTGAAGATTTTTGGTAGATAGATTCTTTTCTAGGCGAATCGGTATCACAGGTACAGTCTGGAATTGGTTGTTTGCACTCAAAACACTTATACTTTGTATAAACTGATGATTTATAGTTTAATGAATTGTCTTCAAATATAATCGGTTTGCAAATACAATCCTTAAGTGGTTTTCTACAACCAATACATTTAGCTTGACTCGATTTTGGACAAACTGGCTCCTTACGATAATTATAATCTTGTACTGGTTCATAGCAAGTTTTACATTTATGTTTAATTGGTTTATTGTAAGCATAATCATCATTCTGAATACTATTATTATAAGACTGTGACTTACAAATACATAACGGTAAAGGCTTGTTACATTCTGCACATTTAGATTTAGATCGTAGTTGAGATGAATCATTATAGTCCAATTCATCGATTTTGAGAATATCCTCACCAACTTCTGGTATTTTTGGAAACGTTTCTGGTCTTCTAGAGAAACGATTTGTTGTCAATACCCTCTTATTAGCACTACTACTAATTTGTGTACAGGCTGTGCATTTACCAAAACACTCATTTAAGTTAGCCTGTATGCTTTCGCAAATACTGTTCAAATCTTCTCCAGATTCATCGGACTCGCAATCTATCTCATTACAGATACATTCTTCAATTGGTCTATTACAATCCCCACAGATATATTTTGGTTTTTTATTCCACGAGGAAACATCGTCTTCATTACATTTACACTCTTGGAACGGTTCGCTGCATTTTGAGCATTTGGGGGAGATTAGCTTTGGCTCAGAGCTGCTAGAGTTTTCATCGTCATCAGATATATTGGTTTTACATTTACAATCGAAAATAGATTTACGACAAATGAGGCACTTGTATTTTCCAAATAACGGGTTTGATGTAGACTGAGTGTTTTCGAAAGCTCTATCAGAAGCTTGATTTGTTGAAATACAGTCACATTCTTGTAGAGGTTGTCTACACATGGAACATAGCGGTTTTTGGTTAAATTTATGCGACCAGCAGGAAGGAGTTTGATTGTTATCCATACTTTTGTTCCTTTCAGATGACTTGTTTGAGCTAAAAAGAAAGAAAGTTATAATATAACCTATTCCAAAATGGTTGCTAGAAACATTCTATTGTATCTAATACGTAAATACGCCTGTGACAGAAATCTGGAGAAAATTTTGAAATGAATTCAGAAAAAATGAAAATATAACAATAATATAAATATGAAAATATAACAATAGATATGAATAATGTAAAGAAATAATTGGATAAAAGATCCCGCACACCTTATATGGGAAAATGTGAGATGAATTTTTGATTCTGGTGAAATGTTTCAATGGGCACAACACGATCCTATGACTAGTTTTCGAGATACAGGGTGTTGAATATGAGTAATATTTCTGATTTATATTTGGTGGTATTATCATCATATCCTTGTATGACAAATTCATTTCCAAGTCTTTTCGTTACCTACAGAACGATTTCATTTGATAATAATGCTATTTTCAGACTTTCATAATTTTGTTGTTTTATAAAGAGAAAATCCGACAAAAGGTTGAATTTTCACATAATATTATAAATTCTTTTCATCTTTCATCACAGTTGATACAATTCATACAAGGTGATCCACGAATATAGAAAAATAACGAATGTTGGTTTTTCGGACACCTTGTAGTAATGAACCCACCGAAAGTGACGAAATTCTCGTGAAGGATGTTAAATTATGTGTTTCATCGTATACAGAGTCGAATGATACTTATGTTATATATTTATTCAAAACGTAAAAGTAAGGAATTCAGTGAAGTGAAATCAACATTATTTTAAATCATTTTTCCACACCACCCCAGAGGTTATTTCTATAGTGGTGTCTCCAGAGGCTTACTCCACTAGAAATATGTATAATTAACCCAATCACAACTTGAACGGCCTTGACAGATGGTAAACATACATCCTTCTTCTTCTACTTCTTGGAGATCTGTTGATCTGTTACTTCTGAAGCTGCCTCTGCATCTTTTCCTGGGAGGTGGATTGCCAGCTATCTTTCCAGCTTTTAGGTGGTCTCCCGGGAGGTCTTGAGCCGGACGGGTTGTTTTCTAGGACTATTTTCGGAAGTCTGTTCTCGTCAATCCGTCTTACATGGTTGTACCACTGCCTCTTACGTTGTCTTCCCCATCTCACAATATCTTGTATCCAGCACTGCTCTCTGACATCTGCGTTTCTTACTCTGTCTCTTCTTGTTTTCCCCACTATTTTTCTCAGTGTTTTCATCTCGGCCAGCCTTATCATTTGTTTCGTCTTGTTAGTGTTCTCGCGGACTTCCGTGCCGTACGTCATGATGGGTCTGATACAAGTCTTGTAGATTCTAATTTTGCTATCCTTGCGCATGTACGGGTTGGACCAGACTATATCTCGTATGCATCCTGGTAGTGCGGATGATTTGTTAATCTGGCTTCTTACGTATTTAACTGGGTCGTGGGTACTTGATATATCTATACCCAGATATCTGAATTACATCACCTGTTCTATGGGATTGTCCTCCACCACCAGCTTACATCTGAGCGGATCCTTCGCGATTATCATACATTTGGTTTTGCTGATAGAAATGTTCATATTGAGTTGGCGGCTTACCAGAAAGAACTGGAAGAGCTGTCTCTGTATGTCGTTTTCTGTTTCGGCGATGATTGCTGCATCATCAGCGTAGCACACCATACCAACTCTTTTGTTGCCCAGTCTGTATCCGAGGTTGACACATGTTACTTTGTTTATAATTTTATCCATGAGGAGATCAAACAGAAAGGGACTTAGACTGTCACCCTGTCTAATTCCTCCCGGTGTTGGTATATTTCCAGTGAATTGATCTCCTACCTTGACCTTTGTTACGTTATTGTTATGTAGGTTATGGATTATCTTCGTTATGTTTGCTGGTGCCTTATTTTTCATTAATATCTGCAAAATGTCCGCCAATCGGACCCTATCAAACGCCTTTGTTAGGTCTATGAAGCAGATATACGCTGGCATATTATACTCGGTAGCCTTTTCTTTTATTTGCTTTATTGTAAATACTGCGTCTATTATTGACCGTCTTTTTGTGAAGCCCTGTTGTTCTTCAGCGTTCTTAATTTGTGTTTCCAGTTTGTCCTTGAGAATACTCGTGAAAAGATTCATTACCGTATTCAAGAGAGTTATTCTTCTATACAGTTTTCTGGGCAGGTTTTTAGTCCTTTCTTGAATACAGGTATGGTGATGCTGTTATGCCATTCGTCTGGCGTTTCCGTTTTGTTAAATAGTTGCGATAGTTTCCTTGCAAGTTCGGGGCCTCTATATTTAAAAGCTCGTTGGAGATGCCGTCCGGTCCGGGTGATTTTCTGTTTTTCAATTTCTTGAGTTTTGCTTCCACCTCTTCATCAATGACCGTACCACTTATATCTGTTTCGAATTTGTTTATATTCGGCATTTCCTCAGCATCGTAAAACTCTTTATAATGCTGTTGCCATGTCTCTATTGGTACTCCTTCGGTCTGCACAAACTCGTTAACTTGTTTTTTTCTGTTCCGAAGCATTTTCCACACTTTCCTTTGGGCGCCATACAGGTCGTGGTCCATGTCGCTAGGAAAATTGGCCCAATGTTCTCTTTTGATTGATCTTATTCTTGCGTTTACTCTGTTTCTTACTAGGACATATTCTGCGTGAGTTTCTTCCGATGGTGCGCTTTTGTATGTTAAGTAACATTTCCTCTTTGATTCAGAGAGTTCTTTTACCTCTTGATAAAACCACGGTTTGGTGTGGTTTGTCGCATTTACATTAATTTTACGCTTTCCAATCGCTTCCTCCGCTGCATCTTTAATGCATTTTGCAATACTTTGCCAGCTCTCTTCTACTCCCCATTTTGGTTTCAACATATATCCCATGACTATAATAAAGATGCCCGCCATGGATAATGCGGGAGTCTCAAGATATCTACTAGGTAGGGAATGTAATATGTCCTATAAATATCCGTTGAATGTTACGATATAAGGAACATTCCAAGTGGATAAATTCTAGGCACATGTCAGTATGGATGTATGTCGTAGGATACTAGTGTTATCAGGTAATTCGCATGAATCATATGTATTACAGATATCCAGCAACCTCTATCTCTTGTTGACATAACTATTATTATTGTAAATACTCAAGACAAACCAAAACGAAAAATGTATAATTCAGTATATGTGAGAATCACAATCGGAAACTCCACGATTGAAGGAGTTTCAGCAAATCCTGTAGATTTTTCATTATTAGTTTTCATTCCCCTAGAGAGGAAAATACTATTGCAATGTCACTAAAGCGAGTCCGCTCAAGTTTGAGACCATTCAAAACATCTCTTGTCTAATTTATCTACAGTATTCAAATAAATACTCACATCAGTTGAGAAATTGAAATCATCAAACTTCTCCACATCATTGCACACTTTGTATGGATGGCAGAATGGGAACTCTTGTTTCATATCAGTCATTAATACATTCGAATAATTATACAAACAGTGGAAATCAATTTTTATTTTTTGCTCGCAAATGTAGCACACCAAGCGACATTATGGCTAGTTTTTTCATTAATCTTTGTATATTGTTCATTTTGGTATCAACATTCTATTTTGGATATTGTTACCTGCCAGGAGATCTTACTCAGATATACGGAGTGGTAGTGGGAGCTCCCAGCTCATATTAGAAGTTCAATGAATCTTATATATTTGACTACCAGAGATATTGTGAGATGAGCCTTGGAATAAAATTATGCATGGGACTTAAAGATATGTCTAATCAACTAACATTTGTGTGGCCGTATCCAACGTTTCAGGCATATTTATCAAATGATGGAATTTATTTATAATAGCACCAGCAATCAGGTAATAATCACGTAACTCCGTAGCACGTATTGCTGTTATGGGTTAATGAAAAAATTTATAAATTGACTTAAAATGTCCATTTCTAGCTTATACAATCCATCTAGTAGTGGTTATTAAACGATCCTGATTGGCTTCATTTGTCGTTAATTGCCTTTGATTCGGCGGTAGAAATGGTGGCATATAGTAATGCAAGCCAAGTTCTTGTCGACTATTGATTGAATCTCTATAGCCTCTATCGACTATCACAATATCGCCTTCTTGACACCATGTTCGCATTCCATTCAAATCATTTTTTAATTCGCGATTCAGAACACTCGCATCATTATTCCTAGCATCTGCGAAGTACGGCCCTTTGATATATCCATCGGGGGCAACTATGATCTCTGGTTTGACCAAATGTCCATTCTTGTGGAAACAGTATGATTGCCTCAATACTCGAAAGTTACTGCTCTTTTCTATTTTATTGTAGGTACAATCTATATACTATTGCTTTGGGAGTGTCTGGTGTGGGATTGCACAGATGATTTGTATAAGGGGATACATGAGTGTTCACATAATTTTCTCTTGTTATCGAATTAAATCCAATATTATTCGGTACGCACTTTTATAAAAGAGATAATGCCACATTAGAAATAATGAGGCTTGCAGCTTGTCGGGAAGAATAACTAAACAATATTTTCAAAAACTCATTTGCAATATTTTTTTCGACATTTCTTCTCTTGCCACTTTGTTCAATAATATCGCAAGATTCTAATGATTGTCGAAAATTATTTTTTGAAATTGATGTGAGCTCATTAAATTCGTCTTCAGTGAAACAACTGATATCCTCCAAGTTACGGAGTGGCCTGTTTCTATTAGTAATTGTCCTCATTCTTTGAAAAAGATGTTGAAGATTGGAAATTATGTATAGTTTATTAACAAATTTCAAACCTCCATGCAAGTAATTTGGAAGGAAACCTTGATGATCAATATGGTGACCACAAATTCTCAGGAAATCTGGGACATAGATATCAGAAGCAACACAAATATCATAGTAATTATGTCATTCATCACTGTGCTATTACAATTGAAACATATTTTTGTATCATCCTGAATATCAATAGGTGGATTTCCTGCAGCTTAGCTTCGATATGTCGCAATTTGCAAAACATCAATATTGTCCCCTCTATTCAAACGCATTGAGAGTTTAAGAATTTCGGTCACAAACCTAACAACTCACTCTATTTGCGAAGGTCATATTGCTCAGCAAAGTTCAACAAGCACTGAAAATCACGAGGAATTTTAGAGAACAAATTAGTAACGTCAAATGAAATAAGCTTAGAGTTATCTTGTAAATTGAATGCTTTTAATTTTTTGATTAGTTCTATTGAATTTCTAATTGAGTATTTAGATGCATATCCGTAACTACTGAGTATATTGTTAAGCTTCTTTGCCAATATATTATTGGGAGTAATAACATAAGAAACTACAGGTCTAATTGGTTTCGTAATCTAATGTTATTTAACGGTTCCATATAATTGTGGACAATGAGGATTCTTATTTATCATGGGCCTCTATTCGTAATCACTTAAAATATAATTTGAATTATTATTAATATCCCTTGCATTATTAGAAAACTTCTTTGTTGGGTCTGCTCTAAGAACTTTTACATCGCTAGATTCCATAAAGTTATATATTTTTGAATCATAATTTTCAGTTGTCAATATGACAGTTGTGTTCCCCTTATCAGATTTTGTAACTGTTAGGTTACTATCTTCTACTTTTTTTTATATTGCATTTCAAACTGTAATGTCATTTTTTGTTTGACGTTTAACTTTTGAAGGTTCAATATTTTTGATTAAATTGGCAATTTTTAATTTCTCATAAAGAAAATCATTTGAATTAGATTTTAAAGCTATTTCTGACTCTGTAGCTATAATTTGTTTAATATTATTCGTAAATGTTGGTGGTATCCTGTACTTTAAACCTTTATTTAAAAATTCTATTTCACTATCTGTAAAATTAGTGTCTGAAAGGTTTTCAAATCGTGGTGCCAAGTGTGTTGGTATGTAGGTACTTACAGTTTCATGATGTTTAGAGTATTGAATTCTATGTTGTGTGTGTTCAAGTTTATGTAGCTTTTGTTCTTGTTTCTTAAATTTCTTGTGCTTCATCGTGTTGACACTTTCTCTGATTTTGTCATCTAAACAGTCAAATTCTACTGGATGTAGTTTGAATGTGAGTTCTGAATGTAGAAGTTTTATGTAGTTGTATAAGGAGTCTCTTTTTTTGAGGGGAACACAACTGTCATATTGACAACTGAGAAGTATAATTCAAAAATATATAACTTTATAGAATCTAGCGATGTAAATGTTCTTAGAGCAGACCCAACAAAGAAGTTTTCTAATAATGCAAGGGATATTGGTAATAATTCAAATTATCTTTTAAGTGATTACGAAAAGAGGTCCATTATAAATAGAAATCCTCATTGTTCACAATTATATGGAACCGTTAAATTACATGAAATAACGCAACCAATTAGACCTGTAGTTTCTTATGTTAATACTCCTAATAATATATTGGCAAAGAAGCTTAACAATATACTTAATAGTTACGGATATGCATCTAAATACTTAATTAGAAAGTCAATAGAACTAATCAAACAATTAAAAGCATTCAAATTACAAGATAACTCTAAGATTATTTCATTTGACGTTACTAATATGTTCACTAAAATTCCTCCTATAGAATGTCTAATACTTAAGAAAATTACTAGAAGATAAAAATATTAATCCAGGAATAATAACAGATATACTTAATTTATTTGATGTATGTATTAATCAGAATTATTTCACTTTTGACAATAACATATATATTCAAAATAAAGGTTCACCAAACATTTTTATGGACAGTTCAGAAAGAAAAATCTTTGAAAGTAATATTTCAAAAAATGTTTTATTTTGGTATAGATATGTAGATGACATACTAGCTTGTTTTATAGTTAGTGAACGACAATTAGATATATTTTTCAACCATATTAATAATTTACACCCAAAAATTAAATTTACATTAGAAGTTGAAGAAAGTAATCAATTTTCTTGATTTGAAAATTCAAAGAGTTAATAATGTACTTGACTATTCAATTTACCGAAAACCAACACACACTGATGTGACAATTCCATATAGTTCCAATCACCCCATGTCACATAAACTAGCGGCATATAATTCAATGATACATACAGCATTCTCAGTTCCTATGAACAAATGTAATTTTGATAGAGAGATTATTACAATTAGACAAATAGCAACATCCAACGGCTATCCATTACATATGATAAATAAGCTAATTAATAAAAGATGGGAAAAAGTGGCATTACAACTAATATTTCCTAAACAAACTGAAGAAATAAAAACTTATAAAACCATCACACATGCAGGAAATATTTCTAATAATATTTCAAAGATAATATATTTAGCAACGAATACAACAATTTCTTTTAAAACAGAAAGTAACGTAAGTACAAAATTGTTAAATGTTAAAACAAAAATACCAACATTAAAGAAATCAGGTATATATAAACTCAAATGTCCAGAATGTAATGCCGTCTATTTGGGTCATATCCTTAGAAATTTTGAAATCCGATACAGTGAACACTTACGAGCATACAGATTGAAACAACCAGATAAATCCCATTACGCAAAACATCTACTTGACACCAATCATTCATTGACACATAACACAGAACTAGAAGTACTACATATTTGTGATAAGAAACAAGAACTGGATTTCCTTGAAGAGTTGGAAATTAGAAGACACATACGAAACCCACAATATGAAGTCGTCAATGATCAGATAAATCTAGCGAGTTCTCCACTATTAAACTGTCTTCTTAAGTGATCATTGTAAAGATCGGCAGATATAGTTTTCCTGGTTTTCTATATCATTGCACAGTTATACTGATCTTAATTGGAAAAATGATATACAGGATATCATCATAGAGCTAATAATATCTAAGCTTTAATATTTGTAATATCACATCTTCTTCTTTTTTCTATTAACATATATTAAGTCAATCACAAGGTAGGTCACTTTTTGGTCTAGCCAAAAATAACTAATAAACATCAGGTAGGCATCAAATGAAATGTAACTTCTGTCATTCTGACGATCATATTCAGTTATCGAAACAATTGTCAATTTTCTAGAATTTTCAACATTTTTCATTATAATGTGCAATTAACTAAAAACATTGAGCTTCGTTTAAAACACTAATATGAGTAGATTCCACGAAGTAAGGGTCGAGACAGTTAATTTCTCATGAATTTGTCATAAGATGTGATGATCATACCACCAAATATAAATCAGAACGAAATCATAACTTGGGAGATACGGAGTGATGAAAAGTGAATATTCCACCCATTGAAACATTTCACCAGAATGGTCAATTCTACAACATATCAAAAATTCAAGAAATTTGACGGAAAGCCATTTTCCCATATATGGTGTGCGGGATCCTTTAATTAAAACATATATAACAACAATCAATCAAAGTGTTGAGGAAGAAATTTTTGACCATAATTCTCCAACGACGATAAAATAAGGCTCAATGGAATAACCATATTATATGTGAATATAGAGGTTAAATAGTATATTAAGTACCAAGTGTCTAAAACGTTTACTTTAGTCACAAGTTTTACTAGGCACGAGTGAAGCGAAGCGGAACGAGTTCCTTGTGAAACGAGTGACTAAAGACGTTTTTAACACCAGGTGCTTACTATACTTTTTCTTCGTCCGCGGGAAGGAAAACATTATATTATATTTGAATTATATTCATTACATGACGGACGATGACTGACAGCTGACTGACAAATCAAATGACGCAGAATAACCAAATTATCAAGGAGCATGAAATTCAACATACAAAAGATACACTTGATTTGACGTTTAAAAAATAAAAGATAAACTAGATGTGACTTTTCGCATTTTAAACACTAGTGTTCAAAGAGTCGTTTTATGCATGTCAAACCCGTGTTCAAAGTGCAGTTTTAGTAGCGGAAGTAGACAAACATTTTTAATAATGAAACCATAGTTTTTTCTCCTCTTTTGTACCTTTTACTTCAGCGTTTGTCTTATTATTTGTTGTTGTGACTAAATCAGATCAGACTTTTTTGGTTCTTAGCTGTTATAGTTCATTGAAATGTTACATTTTTGTGTGCGTAGCGTGCATTTGTCAGAGGACGCATATATCAAGAGGGCGTCAGTTCAAAGTTAAATCCAAGTTTGTGGGGTGCAACCCTTGTGCTACGGCTGCCATATTGGAAAAAGGGCGTCAAACATTTTTTGTTGCGAACAAGATTATCTGCAACTTTTGTCAAGTAACTTTTAGTCGTAGAACCAAAAATAAAAAAGTTATAAGCGGAAATCCGTAAAAATTCCTGAAAAAGCATCCTATTGGTCGATATAACTTTTTTTCTAAACATTTTACACAAAAATTACAACAGAATATTTTTATACATAGTGTTCTAAGAAATAATTTTCATTATACATTTTTAATCATCTTTTCATTTTTTATGATAATCTTTTTAATTATTGATAATGCAATATTGTTATTAATTAATTATTGATTTGACACTCCATCACAAAACTTTGAAATTATTGATTTTTAAAATAATTTCAAATATGAGTGTACATTACCGAGAATACTGCGCAGGCAGTAAAAGCCCAAGTGACTGTTTGGGGATAAATGAACATCTGCTTGTCTGCTTGCTATTATTATTATATCTATTTAGTCCATAGAAGACGAAGTTGTCCTTCGACTTTTTTCTTTCGGTTGTTTTTATTTTTGTTCCTACTAAAAGTTACTTAGCAAAAGTTGTAGATAATCTTATACGCAACAAAAAATATTAACTATTTTTTCGTGAGACCTATAGTTCCTCAGATGAACCAGTTGAACCCCTTTTTCCAAGGGAGAAAAGGGTTGCATCCCCACAAACTTGGATTTAATTTTAAACTGACTTGCTATCTAAAAAATACAATTGCGTCCTCTTCAAATGGAACCCCAAATGTCACTTTTCAAAGTACTATTATCAGGATGAAAATACTCACATTTAGTTATAATTTGTATATCAACATGTCTTAAAGAGGACAACAAGAATGACAGTTGCTAGAAGTAGTATATTGAGAATGACAGGAATATCTCGAAGAATTTGAATGAAGATAGATATCTGCAAAGCACAAAGAAAGAAAGAGGAATAATAGAAGTAGGGAGAAAACAATTTTGTGACATTTGCGTAAACTTATGACCTTGGAAGTTTCTTTCATTTTAACGTAGTTTAAAATGATTATAAAATTTCTCCTAAAGAATGTCTAATACTTGTAAGAAAATTACTAGAAGATAAAAATATTAATCCAGGAATAATATCAGATATACTTAATTCGTTTGATGTATTCATTAATCAGAATTATTTCACTTTTGACAATAAGATCTATATTCAAAGTGAAGGTTTACCAATGGGAAGCCCTATATCACCTATTTTAGCAAACATTTTTATGGACAATTTAGAAAGAAAGATCTTTGAAAGTAATATTTCGAAAAATATTTTATTTTGGTATAGATATGTAGATGACATATTAGCTTGTTTTATGGGTAGTGAACGACAATGAGATGTATTTTTCAACCACATCAATAATTTACACCCTAAAATTGAATTTACATTAGAAATTGAAGAAAATAGCTCAATCAATTTTCTTGATTTAAAAATTCAAAGAGTTAATAATGTACTTGATTATTCAATTTACCGAAAACCAACACAAACTGATGTAACAATTCCATTCAATTCTAACCACCCTGTGTCACACAGACTAGCAGCATATAATTCAATGATACATAGAGCTTTTTCAGTTCCTATGAATAAATGTAATTTTGATAGAGAGATTAATACAATTAGACAAACAGCAACATCTAACGGTTATCCATTAGATATTATAAATAAGCTAATTAGTAAAAAAGAGGAAAAAGTGGCATTACAACTAATATATCCTAAACAAGCTGATGAAATTAAAACTTATAAAACCATCACATATGCAGGAAATATTTCTAATAATATTTCAAAGATAATATCTTCAGCAATGAATACAACAATTTCTTTTAAAACAGAAAGTAACGTTAGTAAAAAATTGTTAAATGTAAAAACAAAAATACCACTATTAAAGAAATCAGGTATATATAAACTCAAATGTCCAGAATGTAATGCTGTCTATTTGGGTCAGACCTTTAGGAATTATGAAATACGATACAGTGAGCACTTACGAGATACAGATTAAAACAACCAGATAAGTCCCACTACGCAAAACATCTACTTACACCAATCATTCATTGACACCTAACACAGAACTAGAAGTACTGCATATTTGTGAAAAGAAACAAGAACTGGATTTCCTTGAAGAACTGGAAATTAGAAGACATTTAAGAAACCCACAATATGAAGTTGTCAATGAACAGTTAAATCTAGGGAATTCTCCACTAATAAACTGTCTTCTTAAGTGATAATTGTAAAGATCAGCAGATATAGTTTTCCTGGTTTTCTATATCATTGCACAGTTATACTGATCTTAATTGGAAAAATGATATCCAGGATATCACCATAGGGCTAATAATATCTAAGCTTCAATATTTGTAATATCACATCTTCTTCTTTTTTCTATAAACATATATTGAGCCAATCACAAGTTAGGTTACTTCTTGGTCTAGCGAAAAATAACTACTAAACATCAGGTAGGCATAAAATGAAATGTAGCTTCTGTCATTCTGACGATGATATTGATTTATCGAGACAATTGTCAATTTTTTAGAATTTTCAATAACTTTTATTATATTGTGGAATTAACTAGAGACCTTGAGTTTCATTTAAAAACACTAATATGATTATAAGTTTATTATTAAAAAGCAATCATATTTGAGAAAGAAAAACCAAGTGGTGCAGATTTAAAAATGATTATGAATAGGTAGATATGAAACAAATACTTACAACAAAATAGCTATGGAAGTGAGAAACCGGACTAACAAAAAAGGAAGGGGATCAAAGAAAACAATGAATTGGTAGAAAACTATCTGAGAAATTGACTTTTCCAAGTGAGAAGCAATGGTACATTATCCAGCACCACACAACAGGTGAATGGAACCCCACATGGGTCAATATTGAGTCCCAAACTATTTCTAATTGCGATTAACGATATACTCAAAACAATTCACAAACCGGTCCAAGCGAGGCTATTTGCCCATGACTCAATTATATTTATGAAATGAATAAAGTTAGACAGCGTAACCACCCTACTACAAAATCAAATAAAGTAGTTAGAGGAATGGACTTAAGCAAATGGCTTTGAATTTTCATCTGAAAAAACGAATGCATAGTATTCTCCAAAAAATATACACAATTACAAGCAAAACTCACTTTACACGACGAAATTCTTCAATGTAAAGAACAAATTAATTTCCCGGGATTAATTTTCGATCAAAAATTAAGTTGGAAAGCTCACATTGAACAACATGTTCGATCATGTCAGTGAGGTTCAAATCTCCTAAAGTGTCTAGCCAACAAATACTGGGGAACGGAAATACACTGATGATGGTATATCGAGCATTAATTAGGTCGAAAATAGACTATGGTTGCATAGCATACGCTTCAGCCAAACAGTCTTGAGGCCCCTTGATGTTATCCATAATCAGGCACTAAGAACAATACTAGGAGCATTTCGCAGCTCTCCCGTAAATAGTTGAAATTGCGAAGCAAGTCTAAGTGATAGAAGCCAGATTCTGAGCCTATCATACGCAGCAACAATATCCAGCAACACCCAACACCCAACGTATAAGACTACCATATCAGACAGATATTCTTCCTGCTTCCAAAGTAAATACTGGAACCCTCCTTTCTATGAAAGAATTCGCAGATATTTAAAAAGCCACAACTATGGTTCGTTTCCATTAACCTTTTCAAATAGAGTCTCTCAAACCAACATTCATCATTGGGCACGTGTCTCTCCTAAAATCAATACAAACTTAACCAATCTCAATAAACATGACTATAATATTCGTACTATACATCAAAAATTTAAAGAAATCACTAGCAAATATCATGGGTACACAGAGATATATACAAATGCATCTAGAAAGGGGGAAAATGTTGGAGCAGCCATTGGAACAAATACTAACTCTGAAATATTCAAACTACCAGGCACATACACTATTAATCCGGGAAAGTAAGAAAATGAAAGTCAAAAGTTTCCCATAATTGATTTTTCATTTTTAAACGAAAATATATTGACCCAGCATCACTCTCCTAGATTGTCTAATAATTTCCGCTGTAGCTTGCGACGCAGCTAGCAAGCAAAGCTCTGACCACCTAAAATTCAAGTGATTTATGCTCGTGTCATTTCTGGATGTGTTCTTACAAAAAAATCGTAAAGATGAACATTGAAGCAAATCTTATGCTCTTGAAGGTGACGTAAATAGTTTTTTCTGAAAAAAAATTTCCGATCTTAAATTTTCCAAAAATTGAAAAAATTTACGAAAATTATATTTTTGGTTGGTAATTATAAATAAAATATCAATATCGCGGACAAAACATAGATAAACATAGAGGGCAAACTTCTAAAAATTTACATTTTTTCAGATTTGGAAAATTCAAAATGGCGGCTGCGCAAATTGGAAACAAAATTTTTTTTTCAATATCGTCTAAATTTATGAACATTAACGATATTGAGAAACGGTTTGTTGCAATCTACAGAGTGAAAGTTATATTTTTATAAATAACATGAACAAAATTTAAAAAAAAAATTTTACATAATTTTTTAGAACACTTACCGAAAATAAAAATGTATTTTTTCTCATTTTGGCGTTGAAAAATTTCTTAAAAACCTCTTTTTACGTTATAAATATGTTTGTTTTTGAAAGACGAGTACTGGAAAAAAATGTCAGATGCGACTTTTACAAGCTGAGATAAACAAATGCAAAATTTGCTAGATACTGTCATAATATTAATTGAAATTTTCAAATTTTGATCACTTCGCTAGGTTGTTGAATCCCAACTCAACTTAAACACAATTTTTCATTTTTATACCGTTAATTGGTCCATTAAAAAGAGAACAGTAATCCTAGCTCGCTCGGCTAAACGGTGCGGCGGCAGCTGCTTGGCGTTCTGGTGGGGGGTCAGCGCTCATTCTCTTCGAACGCCCAAAAGACCCTTACTAACATGACTGACGACGTACTTGTACCCGACGAATTATTGAACATTATTTCGTGTTCTTGTACCACAGGGTGCTCTACTACCAGGTGTGGTTGTGAAAAAGTTGGCATACATTGTAGGATATTATGTAAAAATTGCGAAGGCAAAAATTGTTTTAACATCGAAATTGTAAGTACGGTATTTGACAATGACGAGGATGATAATGAATCTCTGAGTGATGAGCTAAATTTTGATATGACTCAATTAGTTGATTGTGAACTTGCAATTGATAGTAGCAATAATATCGATGAGGATTTGTTTGCTAATGATAATGACGAGGAAAATTGTACAGAGCCATTTCCTCAGAGACCAAAAAGGGCGAGAATTTGTGGAAAATAGATGTAAATTTGTAAATAAATATTATTCTTAGTATCTACGTTTCGAATTATTTATAATATATATAATAATTGGATTTATAGATATAAATTATAAATATCATTGTACCTTATTTCTAGCAATATGTAATGGTTGATAATAACCATACTATTAGCAAACCACAAATGCGAAATTTTTACAAAGAAAACCAGCGAGCGAGCGAGCTAGGATTACTATTCTCTTTTGAATGAACCAATTGACGGTAGAAAAATGAAAATTTGTGTTTAAGTTGAGTTGGGATTCGACAACCTAGCGAAGTGATCAAAATTTGAAAATTTCATATAAGTTTCACTCTGTCGATTGCAACGAACCGTTTCTCAATATCGTTAATGTTCATAAATTTAGACGCGATTGAAAAAAAAAATTTACTTCCAATTTTCACAGCCGCCATTTTGAATTTTCCAAATCTGAAAAAATGTTAATTTTTAGAAGTTTGCCCTCTATGTTTATCTAAGTTTTGACCTCGATAATAATATTTTATTTATAATTACCAACCAAAAATATAATTTTCGTAAATTTTTTCAATTTTTGGAAAATTTAGGATCGGAAAATTTTTTTTAAAAAACTATTTACGTCACCTTCAAGAGCATAAGACTTGCTTCAATTTTCATCTCTACGATTTTTTTGTAAGAACACGTCCAGGAATGACACGAGCATAAATCACTTGAATTTTAGGTGGTCTGAGCTGTGCTTGCAAGCTGCGTCGCAAGCTCCAGTGGAAATTATTAGACAATCTAGGAGAGTGATGCTGGGTCAATATATTTTCAATTAAAAATGAGAAATCAGTTATGGGAAAGATTTGATAGTTTTCGACCTTACTTTCCCGGACTATATCCTTTCTGGAGAACTATATGTGATATATAATGCAGTAGAACATGCCAAACATCAGCAAGATAAAAACTTTATCATTTTGACAGACTCATTGAGCTCACTAAATTTATTAGGAAGAATTTACGAAATACATACAATAGTTAATTTGATAAGAAAAGAGTTGAAACAATTGTACAGCCATAACCAAGACATCAGATTCATTTGGATTCCATCGCATGTGGGAATCAAAGGTAATGAGGAAGCAGATGAAAAAGCACAAGCGGTAACTTATCAAAACTGTCTAGCTTGTAATCTATCGACATCAACTGATTTGAAATCATACTTCAAGGACAAAATCATAAAACGCTGTATTACTTTTTGGCAAGAATCCGAATCTCAATTAAAACACTTAAAACCTAACTTCGGACCTTGGCGTATACCAACAGAAAACAGAAGGAACCAGGTAATCATCACCCGACTACGTCTAGGACACACCAGATACACGCATGAATACTTAATAACAAGGGAGTATCCTCCGCTTTGCAATTTATGTTATGAAGATATCAGTGTTCATCACCTACTAATCGATTGCCCTATGTATGATCTACTACGAAAGACCTACAAGATCCCACGAAATATTAAGGAAATCTTAGGAAATGCCTTAGACCCATCAAGTGTTATAGCTTTTCTGAAAAGTGCAAATATGTTACATAAGATATAACCATTCTACCGTCACACACTATACCTAAACTAAACGTTAATACTGCACTGAGACACCTGTTTTCTGATGTTTATTCTATTTATTATGAATTATATACCATATACCGCTAAAATGTATTTTTATTTGTTTCAATATCTACCATGTAACTGTTAATTTATTTTGTATTAAGAAATGTGTACTATGTAAACCGATAATGATCTTGTAGGTCGATGCGGAGAAATAAAAAAAATGAATTGGTAAAGTTGTTCAGAGAGGAAGAAACATTGGAAAAAAGTTCAATATATCTGCAAAATAAAAATAAAATAGATTCAAAAATACCTTCTAGTATAAGTAATTCGTAAAAAATTGAGTAAATTTCAATTCGATTACTGAAATATAAGGAATAAAATAAGAGAACAGTCAATTGAACAGGCAAAAAAAGGACTTAATAGGAATATAACACGCGCGTTCTTAATATGTCATAAGCGTTATTTTTCTTGCAAAGCGTATTAAAAATAATTAATAACATTGTAATAATAACATTGCTGGCAAAATTTTCAACTATTTAGTTTCCTGCGACTTCTTAAGTGGATTATGATGATGCATTTAATGTTGTTTTGATATTCCAAAAATGCTAATAACCATTGTTACGGCAGGCTGCAACTTGAAATATACGATTCCCCCAAATTCAATTTGTACTAGTCATTGAATCTATATACCTACAGTAGAAACGGTGAAGCTTTTCTATCACGTGACTTAATTGACGATATTATTCAACACATGCTATGTTGGTACTGTCTTCTTCTAATAACAGAATAAGAGCGAAACTCAACACAAGCGATTGTTGTATTGTTTTGATTAAGATGCATATAGTTGATGTCGTGTCAATCACGTGACGGGAAAGACTCAGTGTTTCTACTGTATATACCTCAAATGGCCCGTGAAACAACTTTTCTATTTTACCGATTGTATTATTTTTTTCAAACCGTTGAAACTCGACCCACACTAGATTCAATTTGAAAACCTATTAAATGAAAACCTGTCACCCAATTACAGTTTATGTCGTCTTTCAATGCAGCAGTTTTGAATACTATTCTCCTGATTGAGCCATCTAATGGAAACATTTTTATTTCAAGAATAAGAACGGGTTTATATAACATTTGGATTAGTGTTTTGAATGAAACTCAACGTTTCTAGCTAATTCCACAATATATTGAAAAATGTTGAAAATTCTAAAAAATTGACAATTGTTTCGATGAATCAATATCATCGTCAGAATGACAGAAGTTACATTTCATTTGATGCCTACCTGATGTTTATTAGTTATTTTTGGCTAGACCAAGAAGTGACCTACCTTGAGATTGACTTAATATATGTTAATATGAAAAAGAAGAAGATGTGATATTACAAATATTGAAGCTTAGATATTATTAGCCCTATGATGATATCCTGGATATCATTTTTCCAATTAAGATCAGTATAACTGTGCAATGATATAGAAAACCAGGAAAACTATATCTGCTGATCTTTACAATTATCACATAAGAAGACAGTTTAATAGTGGAGAACTCCCTAGATTTATCTGTTCATTGACGACTTCATATTGTGGGTTTCTTGAGTGTCTTCTAATTTAAAACTGTTCAAGGAAATCCAGTTCTTGTTTCTTATCACAAATATGTAGTACTTCTAGTTCTGTGTTAGGTGTCAATGAATGGTTGGTGTCAAGTAGATGTTTTGCGTAATGGGATTTATCTGGTTGTTTTAATCTGTATGCTCGTGAATGTCCACTGTATCGAATTTCAAAATCTCTAAGGGTCTGACCCAAATAGACAGCATTACATTCTGGACATTTGAGTTTTTATATACCTGTTTTCTTTAATGTTGGTATTTTTGTTTTAACATTTAACAATTTTGTACTTACGTTACATTAACAATTTTGTACTTACGTTACTTTGTGTTGTATTCGTTGGTAAAGATATTATCTTTGAGATATTATTAGAAATATTTCCTGTATATGTGATGGTTTTATAAGTTTTTATTTCTTCAGTTTGTTCAGGAAATATTAGTTGTAATGCCACTTTTAGCCCTTTTTTATTAATTAGCTTATTTATCATATGTAATGGATAACCGTTGGATGTTGCTATTTGCCTAGTTGTATTAATCTCTCTATCAAAATTACATTTCTCATAGGAACTAAAAATGTATCATTGAATTGTATGCCGCTAGTTTATGTGACATTGGGTGATCGGAATTATATGGAATTGTCACATCAGTGTGTGTTGGTTTTTGGTAAATTGCATAATCAAGTACATTATTAACTCTTTGTATTTTCAAATCAAGAAAATTGATTAAGTTATTTTCTTCAACTTCTAATGTAAATTTAATTTTTGGGTGTAAATTATTAATGTGGTTGAAAAATATATCTAATTGTCGTTCACTACCTATAAAAAAAGCTAATATGTCATCTACATATATATACCAAAATAAAACGTTTTTTGAAATATTACTTTCAAAGATTTTTCTTTCTAAACTGTCCATAAAAATATTTGACAAAATAGGTGATATAGGGCTTCCCATTGGTAAACCTTCATTTTAAATATATATGTTATTGTCAAAAGTGGAGTAATTCTGATTGATACATACATCAAACAAATTGAGTATATCTGATATTATTCCTAGATTATTATTTTCATCTTCTAGTAATTTTCTTAGAAGTATTAGACATTCTTTGGAATAATTCTAGTTGAACATATTAGTAACGTCAAATGAGATAAGCTTAGCGTTATCTTGTTATTTGAATGCTTTTAATTTTTTAATTAGTTCTATCGAATTTCTAATTGAGTATTTAGACTTATATCGGTAAATTAGATATATTTGTTAACCACAATAATAATTTACACCCAAAAATTAAATTTACATTAGAAGCTGAAGAAATTAACTCAATCAATTTTCTTGATTTGAAAATTCAAAGAGTTATTAATGTAGTTGATTATGCAATTTACCGAAAACCAACACACACTGATGTGAGAATTCCATATAATTCAAATCACCCAATGTCACATAAGCTAGCGGCATACAATTCAATGATACATAGAGCATTTTCAGTTCCTATGAACAAATGTAATTTTGATAGAGATTAATACAATTAGATAAATAACAATATCTAACGGTTATCCATTACATATGATAAATAAGCTAATTAGTAAAAAAGAGGAAGAAGTGGCATTACAACTAATATTTCCTAAACAAACTGAAGAAATAAAAACTTATAAAACCATTACATATACAGGAAATATTTCTAATAATATTTCAAAGATAATATCTTCAGCAACGAATACAACAATTTCTTTTAAAACAGAAAGTAACGTAACTACAAAATTGTTAAATGTTAAAACAAAAATACCAACATTAAAGAAATCAGGTATATGAAAACTCAAATGTCCAGAATGTAATGCTGTCTATTTGGGTTAGATTCTTAAAAATTTTGAAATCCCATACAGTGAACACTCACGAGCATACAGATTAAAACAACCAGACAAATCCCATTACGCAAAACATCTACTTGACACCAACCATTCATTGACACGGAACTAGAAATACTACATATTTGTGATAAGAAACAAGAACTGGATTTCCTTGAAAAGTTATAAATTAGAAGACACTTAAGAAACCCACAATATGAAGTCGTCAATGAGCAGATAAATCTAGGGAGTTCTCCACTATTAAACTGTCTTCTTAAGTGATAATTGTAAAGAGCAGCAGATATAGTTTTTCTGGTTTTCTATATCATTGCACAATTATACTGATCTTAATTGAAAAATGATATTCAGGCTAATAATATCTAAGCTTCAATATTTGTAGTATTACATCTTCTTCTTTTTTCTATTAACATAATATATTGAGTCAATCACAAGGTAGGTCGCTTCTTGGTCTAGCCAAAAATAACTACTAATCATCAGGTAGGCATCAAATGAAATGTAACTTCTGTCATTCTGACGATGATATTCAGTTATCGAAACAATTGTCAATTTTTAGAACTTTCAACATTTCTCATTATATTGTGGAGTTAGCTAGAAACTTTGAGTTTCATTTAAAACTTTAATATGAGTAGATTCCTCGAAGTAAGGGTCGAGACAGTTAATAACATTTGGATAGTCATAATCATAATCACAGTCACAATCATAAGAGTTAAACTAATTATTTCTTATAGGTCCATTTATACAATTGTTACAATCACATTTATACGCATAAGCATAATACGCCCCTTGCATAGATTTTTGTTTTTACCTGAAAGCTTCTAAAAGACCGCTCAAAAAAAAAATATCTCTTCAGAATATTTTCTACCAAGAAAACTTCTAATTATCCCATAATTCGTTTGAGATAGTTTGGCAAAGCCCCTTAAATTTACATCACACGAAAACACAACGCTATTTGTCGTGACGTCACGAGGTACGAACTGAGGTCATCCGTACGCAGATTTTATACTTGCTCGCACATTTTAAGCGTTCTTATTTGATATCCTAGAGTTGAAGCTAAAAGGTTCGTAAAATATAATTGGTATTTTTAATCCTAGCATAAAATATGGTTTAAAAAGTTTAACAATGAAAACGAAGTAAACAAACGTATTTACTTAGTTTAGCAATCATGTCAATTATAAAAAAGTATCACTCATGACCCGTAGATATAATCTTGGATTTGCTTTTATTTTTTCAAGCGTGAACTTTAGTACACCTTTTTTATTGTCTTTGCTTTCAACTTCGTCTAATTCAGAATCACATGAATCACTTTAGTTCGGGGGCACTTGATTCAGAGGAACTATAAATATGTCTTTTTACACTTTGCAATCTAATTGGGTACAGAGCAACACTTGAAGTCAGGTGGCCATTACGGTTTGCTCCGACACTTATTCCTCAAGTTTACTTGTACTCTTTGGTACGTTCCTTATCCACATTTCTCTCAATATTTGAAAGTGCAGATAAACTCGCTTCACATAACACATCTTGGACGATACTCTACCTTATCCTTTTTACTACTACTTCATTCGTTCGGTTTTGGAACAAATCCGATTTCTCTTTTCCTGGCAAGCAAAAATGTGTGGAACTACATTTTTTTCATTCTCTTCTGAACACCCATAATTTTTCATTCTATATAAATTTCCATGACCTGATCTAGCTGAAAAAAGGCACTTAACGGACCCAGAAGTGAGGTTAGGCTAATTTTTTATTCTTTATTTAAATTTTGGTTAATATTTCTTCCTAGAAAAACATGGCTTTTTGATGAAATATCTTGATATTAGCGTCTCACTGTTTTTAGCCATATTTGTCGTAGTTTTTCTTTAATGGGTAGCTTAATAAATGTTTTTAGCGGAGTGGATAACGTAGTACTTTTTCAATCTGTCATGATACAAAACGAAATAATACCTAGTGACGTCACCGTCGCATAAATGTCCAAGCTCAGTTTTTGGCGGGACTTTAGCTTCTTTTAATTTGAATTTTTTATTACGACGTTAATATTCCACATAATTTTAAAATATTTCTCTGGAATTACGTATAATTGATCATTTTATTGCAATAAAAAAATTATCTGCAAGGGGCCTATTACACTGACCTTGAAGTTCCTAACTTTTAACTTTTATGTTTATGATTATGACGAGAATTGAAGTGCCCATGCGTCGAAACCGACAGGCGACATTGACAACGAGACGTCTCGGTCACAGAATGAATTTTGTTGGCCGTTTTTTGGAGGTTTTGCTGTGATTTGTCAATCATTGTTTGTATCATACTTGTGTTGATTTTTTCGTCGAACAGTTTATGGTTTTCCAGGTTTTGTATCATCAAAATGAAGTTCGAAGAGGAAAAATACAGAAAAAATAGCTTAACAATTCCCAACAAATACCAAAAACAGAAATGACGTTTGACCTCAGCTTTGACGTTGTTGTCTTATCTATAGCTGTTGGCTAATAATAACTTCATTTGTATGTATTTTATGCTTTTGACTGTGACTATTAAAATTGTATAAACGCCTTTTAGAATTGTGTTTATAATTCTGACTGATTATGATTATTATATTACTTAGAATTGTGATTATGACTATCTAAATATTGTATAAACCCGCCTTAACCTTCAATTTCGGTTAATATTGATGACAGATGACATTTGATGATTGCAGCTCTTCACTAAAATCCTAGTTTAGTTTATTTTATTCACCTCCTCTGCACATAAAACTAGTGCTTATGAAAAATTAGGTTAAAGCCTTAGATAGAGAAGGAAATGCGTTCCTTTATTCCGTAAAGTGAAACACGTTTTAAAGAATGAATCTTTGTTGAACCTCAAATACCGGTAATTTCTATGGATCAAAATTTTGGAGTTACACTTTTGAAAAGGGAAAAGGGCATGAAATGCCTTCAAAAATGTATTTAGCAACTTCCTAGGTAACAAAGAGTCGGTGGTTTTTTTTAATTTTTAAAAATGCACCACTACATTTCTTATTTGGAGTTTCATATTTCATATTCTCCCTTCTCTAAAAACGTGTGAGTGGTAGGGAGAAACCGAGTGCATATTAGAATACAATACAACACAGTAGACTCAAAAAACCCAAAAAAAATTCGAAGAACGACAAAAAGTTTCAAAATGTAAAATAGTGTTCTTCAAAGTGTCTTTGAATAGAAATTCGATATCAATATTTAATAAAACAGTTCCCAACGGAAGATAATATAAAAGAAACCATTTTCTCACATAATATTTAAGGTGTGCGGAAATTTGTTCGACAACATTTGTTCGGCATAAATTTGTTCGACAGCATTTGTTCGTAAAATAATTGTACGAGCGGAAGTTTGTTCGAACGGAAATTTGTTCGAACAGCCCTTGTTCGACCTACATTTCGTCGAAAATTTGAGAATTTTATTTTAAATACCCAAACTAGAGAAAAGTTATAATAATGCATGTTACAATATGTAGAGATGTAATATTGTTATGCAGTCATTTTACCCCTAATTTCTAGGAATAATTTTACCTCTAATTTCAGGTACTTATTGATATTTAGCAGGTATACTTGCGAATTTGAAATACCGTATTTGTCAAAAGGAGCATTGTGTAAATGTTAAATACAACAAAAATGCATAAAGACCACAGATACTGCCCGCTCATAAATTAGAAATTATCCTTTGTACCTGCGTCCTAACAGGGTCGGAGTAATCACCAACAAGGTAAAGCAAGGGTGCAGTTTTTCAACCTGTGACTTTTCATCGTTGTGCATTGTGCAAATAAAAATGGCAGTGTTTCGTCCATGGGAAAACATTGTGTCGAATGAAATGGAAATAGAGAATGAGGTGATTGAAATTAGTGACAACAGTGATACAGAAGATGATGTTTCGGACGACAGAGGAAGGTTAAAAGAAAACATTTGTCAAGTGACGTAAAACGATAATAAAAAATGTTTACCAAACTCTAATTGAAAAAGGGTGTTCAACTTCTTTCATTGTGACAAGTGAATTAACAAAAGTCCCTGTATCTACGGTAAGAGACATTATAAACAAGGGAGAGACAGGAAGACAGAAACGAGAAACGAAAATTTTTTCTAGAATCGATGCGGCGGGATCTGAAATAAAACAACAAATTCACTCTTTTTACAAAGAAAACAGGGTACCAACAACGTCTATGATTTTGGCAAGACTGAAAGTTGCGAGAATTGAAGTAACCTATTCGGAACAATGGTTTCGGAAATATTTGAAAACCATAGGTTTTGAGTGAAAAACTAAAAACGGAAGGATGAGCATCGTGGAAAGTGGACGATTAAAAAGATTGCGTCGGGAGTACATTACAGAAATAAGAAGATTTCGCCAAGAAGGTCGATACATAGTTTGGTTGGATGAAACATGGTACGATAGTCATGACCTTCTAAAGAAAGGATGGACTGATGGTACAAAAAGTTGTTGTATAGAGACCCCTCCGTCTAGGGGAAAAAGAATAAGAATTTTACATGCAGGTGGCAGCGATGGATGGGTGTCCAATGCGTTGCTGTTGTCGTCAAAAAATATAAAAAATTGTTCAGCCGACTATCACGAAGACATGCATTCACCATTTTTTGATACTTGGTTTCAAGAACAACTGTTGCCTAATTTGCCCGATAATTCTGTCATTGTGATGGACAACGCCAGTTATCATTCAAAACAAATTAACAAGAAACCCACCACAAGCACAAAAAAGCAGAAATCCTACAATATATGGCTGAAAATGATATAGAAATACCTAAATCAAAATGTATAAAAAAAGATCTTCTCACCATTATAAAAGACCAGAACATTCCTACAAAATATCGGATTGACACAATGGCACAAGCAAAAGGACATACGGTACTGCGTCTTCCGCCCTACTACTGGGTATTAAATCCCATTGAACTTATCTGGAGTACTCTAAAACGGGGAATTCGGCGTAAAAATAGAGCTCCAAGGCTAAGTTCTGCTGTAGTAGATTTAATTAGAAGTGAGGTGGAAAATATAGACAGTATTTTATGGAAAAATTGCATCGCATACGTAGTTGAAGTGGAAGATTCATATGTGTCTCCGAATGTACAACAATTTATAATTAATTTGGACGAAGACAGCGATAATAGTGACCTGTTTGTTGATAGTGACGATGATTTATAACGCAAATATTTGTATTGTAACATATTATATGTCTATATATATGTGTATATTGTATATATCATTTTTAAGAAGTCAGATCAACAGTTTCTGATTGAGAAGGTTGTTTATGATGTAGATGACTTTTTACTTTACTGACTGTTCTCGTATACTGTGTCTTTTTTGAATAAACGTATATATATTTATGTATAATATGTACTTTTGTTTATTTGACATGTCCAGCGTAAATCTAATATTTTTCTATGCATGTTTCACTGAATGAATAAATGTATTATTATAAAAAAAATTATAACATCATATTATAATAGTGAAATAATTTCTCTTTACCTCTAATATAGTTGTGTATAATTATAATGTAATAATTATATGAGTCGTTTTTGTTTGTAAATCCATAAAATCCTTGCAAGAAACAAATATTTTCTACTTTGCTCAAATTTTTAAAGACGTCCCTGCGTAGGGTCGAACTGTGTACTTAGTCTTGATTTACAACTATGCTATTTACGGTCCATAAATTGTTCACCACTGGGTAAAGTTAACAACGGTCGAAGATAATAAACACGTTATTTCAAATTCGCAACTATACATATAATAACGATTCAGTTCTCTTTAGTGCTGTTATTCTCTTAGTTGTGTTTGCGTCTTCGCATTGAATGTAGCAATCCCTAAGCTCATATCGAAATGGCGTTAGAGTTTGTGAATAGTTCTAAAGGGAAACCAAAACTATGTTTAGACGGTTACTTGTTTATGAAAGATAAACAGTGCCAGAATAAAATTTACTGGAAGTGCGAAAATTTCAAGAAGGCCTTTTGTAAATGTCGTTTGACTACCGTAAATAATGAAGTGAGTAAGCAGATACAACAACATAATCATGCCGGTGATGGTGCACAGATTGAAGCAAATAAAATATTGAATAAAATAAGAGAAGTTGCTGTAAATACTCGCGATGCACCCCATTATATTGTGTCCAGTGCATCGACGAATATTAGTAAGGCGGTAGGTGCAAAACTGTCTTCAGTAGATTTAATGAAAAGGACAATGAGAAATATTACAACCAAGCACAATGATGGTCCAGTCATTCGAAGTCACAGAAGAAATATTGTGTTTCCAGATAATTATACCACTACCGGAAACGGCGAGCAGAAAACGGAATGATAATATTCTCCACCAGAAGAAATATCCAGCTACTAGCAAGATCACTGGTACGCAGATGGTACCTTCAAAACCGTTCCACCACTATTTCAGCAACTTTACACTATACATGGCTTACGTGGACACATTGCTCTGCCATTAGTGTATGCGTTACTTCCCAGCAAAAGTGAACAGTGTGTTACATCCAACTTTTAAGAACAATTAAAAACTTGGAGCCACCGCAAACCCGAATTCAATTATGACTGATTTCGAACATACAATGTTAAATGCCATAAAGGTTGAATTTCCAAAAGCAGTGCATCGTGGATGCTTTTTCCACTTCTGCCAATATATTTATAGAAATCTTCAATCAAATGGTCTTAAGAGAGAATACGACACCGATCCAGACTTTGCCTTAAAACTCAGAATGCTATCTGCATTAGCATTTGTTCCTAGGCCACATTTGGAGAATTATTTTGATACACTTTGTGATCTAAACATTTTACCCCCTCATGCACAAACGTTGATAAATTATTTTGAGGATACTTGGATCGGTCGGCCAGATCAACGCCACCGCCGCCGCCCGCCACGTTTTTCCCATCAGATGTGGAACTGCTATGATAACGTGCAACATGGCTTACCGAAAACCAATAATGCTATCGAAGGTTGGCATCGAGGCTTTCAAAATCAAATTTCAGCTAAGCATCCAAATATATGGAAATTCATTAACGCAATTAAGAAGGAACAAGGTTTGAACGACCTTCGCATAGAGCAATATATCAGTGGGCAGGAACCTCCTGCTGGAAGCAATAAATATAAAAACTGCGCCGAGAGACTGGCGCGCGTTGTGAGTACTTTTGAACCTAATGTTGATGTAGCAGATTATTTACGTGGCGTGGCGCACAATATTAGCTTCTAATAAATGAAATAAAATTAGTAATACTAGGTACTATCGTATACGAGAAAAAATCGTATTCGAAAACTGCTTCAAATGCTGGAGATTTGGCCACAGAGCTGAGGACTGTAGAGGTCCGGAGAGGGAAAACAGATGCAAGAAATGTGGAGGTTGTAATCATAAAATGAACGAATGCCAAAACAATGATGAATACTGCTGGACTTGCGAAACTAAAGGATACAAAGACTTTCGGTCCCCCAGATTCAGAAGAGCACTGCACCAGGAAATTAGGCGCGTATCCCAGTGAAACTTTCTCTTTCGGATTATTAAGTTTTAAATTTAGTCTGTATATACATATCAATATGAAAGTTTTACAAATAAATGTTGGTCGATCCAAAATAGCGCAAGACCTGGCTTTTCAAACAGCTTTAAATAATAATGCTGATATTATTCTGGTATCGGAACCTAATAAGAAGGAAGTCGAAAATCCTAGATGGATGGTGGACAGACGTAAGGATAGTGCTATACTCTGTGTAAACAAGAACGTCAAAGCCATTGGCTACAGCAAGGGTAACGGCTATGTTGAACTTACTCTGAAAAAAATAGTAATTTTCAGTTGTTACATTTCACCAAATTTGACGAATAATGAGTATAGTCTGAGACTAGACACAGTTATGGAAGAAGTGAGGAAATCTGGAAAGAAAGTTATTTTGGCAGGAGACCTAAATGCCAAATCGCCCTTGTGGGGCGCGCCGGTTACAGACGCACGAGGTGAAATTCTAACAGAATGGACCGCAAGTCTAAATCTACAAGCGGCAAATGAAGGAAATGCTCCAACTTTTGTAAGAGGTGCATCCCGTTCACATATTGATGTTACATTTGCAACAGAGAACGTGATTAGAAACATTAAAGACTGGAAGATTCTGGATGAGGAAAGTCTTAGTCTACACAAATATATAACCTTTGAAATTGAGAACACCAAAATTAGACCAAGACTTCCAGAACCAGGTAGATGCTGGTTCAATAAGAAGGAATTCCACAAAGAACTCGACAAAAGGAGAGATTATATCAGAAACACAGAAACTCTCATTTCCAGTGTGAAAGCGGCACAAGAACAAAGTAGAAGGTATCGTAACGTGAGGAAAATCCAGCCATATTGGTGGAATGAAGACATACAGGAAACCAGAAGCAGAGCAAATCAAATTAGACGACAAATAGTTAGACTCAGGGCAATTAATTCGGACGAGAAGGCAGGCGAAATCATATACCTCCAGAGCAATCTTAAAGAAGTCCGGAAAATACTCAGAAAGGAAATCATAAAATCAAAAAGGGGATGTTGGCGGAATCTTTGCGCCGATCTTGAAAACGATATCTGGGGCGCTGGATATAATATAGCCATGAAAGGGCTGAAACATTTTGAAAGCCCCTACACTCTGGTAGATGAGGAAAAGGAGAAGCAAATTCGAAAACTATTTCCGGAGAGCAATGAAACACTAATAATCCGAACTCCAGTCCAGAATTGTCCGCCAATCACTGATATGGAAATTGTGTCCGCGGGAGAGAAACTAAAACCAAAGAAATCACCAGGTCCAGATGGCATAACTCCAGAAGCTGTTAAAGAAGTAATTAAGTGTAATGCTAATACGGTCAAGAACATCATGAACACCATTTTAATACAACAAAGTATGTCCAAATCATGGAAAACTACTAAGGTTAGTCTAATACCAAAGGGAAAATTAGATCAAAAGGGCAACCCAACATTCCGGCCAATTTGCCTAATAGATACCATCTTCGAGATAATTCGCAGGAACAGACTAAAGAGGGATGATAAGCAGTTTGGATTTCGTAAAGGGAAATCAACGATACAGGCGGTAGAATACGTAGTCTATAAGTTATCTAGCAAAAAGTGGATCATCGACGTGAAAAATGCTTTCAACACAGCCACATGGAGAATAATTATTCACCGACTTGAGGAGATAGAGGTCAGTCAGTACATCGTTCGACTGATCGAGAATTACTTCCAAGGAAGGGAATTAATAATTAACCGGACAAAGAAGATGAAGACATTTATGGGAGTACCTCAAGGTTCCGTAATTGGTCCAACCCTATGGAATGTTATGTACAATTCAGTTCATGAGATTGATGTTCCGACAGGTTGCTGCACCGTAGCGTATGCTGACGATCTCGCCATAATAGTAACAGCAACCACTGCGGATGAGCTAATACGAAAGGCAAATATCACACTGCAACTCATTTCCAATTGGATGAAAACCAATAAACTGAACATAGCTCCAGAGAAAACCGTAGCGATTATTCCAAAAGGCTAACGAGACAAGAGCAATGTCATTTTTGAAATGGAAAACTCATCTATAAATCCGGTGAAGTCGATGAAATATTTCGGATTCTGGCTCGACGACAAATTAAGCTTCAAGACACATGTAGAAAAAACGGCCGAAAAGGCTACAAAAGTGGTAAGCAACCTTCAAAAAATGATGCCAAATGTTAAAGGACCAAGTTATGGTAAAAGAATACTATTGAATGGAGTAGTGAATTCGACTATACTATATGGGTCCTCAATATGGGTTAATATCCTGAGACTAGCCAAATATAAAGATATCCTGGAAAAAGTGCAACGGAAAATGCTTCTGAGAACTTGTTCAGCCTTCAAGACAACCTCCACAAAGGCCCTAAAAGTTATAGCCGCAGAACTGCCAATATATTTGTTAGTAAGAGAAAGGGCTCTAAATTGAGAACATAGAGAAGAAGTCCCATTGTCAAGAATAGGGAGAATAAGAGCACATATGATACAAGAATGGCAGGACGAGTGGAATCAGGAAACTAGAGTTGCTCAATGGACCAAACGGTTAATACCCAACTTAGAGACGTGGATTGCATGTAAGCACAGAACTACTAACTACTACCTGACGCAAGTACTATCAAGACATGGAATTTTTAAAAAATACGCACACAGATTTAAGAAAAGTAGAACCTCTAGATGCAACTACTGCAAAGACATTGATGATATCCAGCATACCTTATTTGAATGTCCAAAGTGGGAAGATATAAGATATCAAATCTACATAGAACTGGAAACACATCTAACACCAGATAACCTTATTCAGTGCATGACACGAGTAGCAAAAAACTGGCATATTTTTATGAAAAGTATAGAGAAAATAATGGAAACAAAAGAGATTGACGAACGAATTAGATGAGATAGTAAAATTTTTCAGGCAGTGCCAGGCACATGAAGTTATCACCTCGACCGAGGTGGGTTCCGGTGTCTGGTACAGCGAGCAACGTGAGGTTTGGTGGGTAGGCAGAGACTGGCACCTTGAGAGCTCTGAGTCCCACACACCCCTTAACGGGAGAACATGAGTTTCCTCACAATAAAAAAAATACTAGGTACTGTGTGGGTATATTGTATTCAATATTATTTAGTAGACTGTGATTAATATTATATATACACATTATAACCCAGAAATTAAATCATTTTGTATCTAGCTGTTTATTTTTCTCACATATATTTAAACATTTGTCGAATAAATTTATGTTCGAATAAATGCGAGTCGATTACTTTCCTCTCGGACAAATTACCAGGGTGCCAAATTTCCGTTCGAACAAATTTCCGTCGAACAAATGCAGTCGAATAAATTACACCAAACCAATAATTAATGAAATTGATATTAACATCACAGAATTGGTAGAGGAATAATATGCACACGTTTTTAAAAAACAAAAAGTTTTCCTAAATGAAAAATGAATAACAAACATTATTCTAAAATATATCGTCGTTGCAAATTTATAACCTCCTATGTGCAATTTTGGTCAAAAATGAGTTATGCAAATATTTGACAACTACTTGTACATTGCTATCGACAGAAAAACTATCATGTGAATAAAGTCGCGTGTCTTTGAATTGTGTCTCATGTTTAGAATATCTTATGTGACAGTCTACATTTTGTTGTTCATCAAAATCTCCTATGTATCTGACACACACACAGAAGAGGTTTTAATAAGAATTTACTTACAAATACTTGCAATCTCCTATGTGATCTGTCAGACACTGATTAAACGGAGAGCGCTATAGTACGTCATATATGCATGAACGTGAGATGGGCACAACATTCGCTTGATAGGTGAAGTGCATCAGTGAGGTTATTCACCAGTATAATTTCAACCTGTTTTGCGTAAACACTACCTAAACTGTACCAACCACGTTGTTATATTAAGTAATGAGCACATAGTGAGTGTTTCTCGTTACATTAAAAATTAACAATATGAATATTCGAGGACTAAGAATGCTGAATTTAGTGTTAAAGCCCCAGTTATCTACCAAAAATGACGACGAAAATTGTGTTTGTGCTAGCGTTGATTCAAATAACTCTCCACCACATTTCAACGACGTATTAATTAGGCCAGAAGATCCCGTATTCACATCTGCTGTACGTTCGAGATCACATTCTTCACTCTCGCTTGATGTCGAAGTGCCGCTTGTAGCTACTGAAACTATCGTGCATTCAACCTTAGATCCTGTTCATGATGTAACTAGCAAAGTAGAAAATCGGAATGGAAGTGTAGAAGACGATATCCATAGTTTTGTAGTTATATCACAAGTACCATTGCCTAAGATGTCATCGCCTAACTCAAATGAGATTCTGCCTTTAATTGATAGCGACGATAGTGTGGACGATCCACACTGGACTCCACTCTCGAGAAAAAGGAAAGTATATCAACTTCCTTCATCACATAATGAAGATGAAGTACAGTTGGCATCGAGAACAAGCGATACAAGTTCTTGGGAAAATATTCCACTGTCTACCGACGATGAAATTGAGCATCAACTTGGAGCTACGCAGAGAAATAAAAAACAAAAAATTAATATCGTGCATGTGAACCGTAAATCTAGAGTTTCAGGAGGAGCTTACTTAGGATTTAAGAAATTAAATGATGACAAATATAAACCATGTGTTGAAAGACCTGCACGAATTATGGAACCACGTTGTTCGCATATAAAGACCACAAATCCAAAATCAAAAAATGCATTTATGTGTGCACTAATAACAGAAAATAAGCGTAAAATGACTCACTCGTATTTCTGGAATCTCAAGACGTGGGCTGAAAAGAAAGCGTTTGTAAAAGCAGCTGCAGTTCGTAGAGGAATAAGACGCCGACGGAGCATAGATCAGATGCCTACAAAAAAAGGAAGTGGTCATGATATTTATTTTAATAAAAATGATGAGACATGTTCAAAAGTGAAAGTGTGTAGATTATTCTTACTAAATACACTATCTTCAGGTGAAGACAGTTTCAGACGCTGGGCCAAACAATCATGGACAATCAGTGAAGACGCTGATGATTCACCTGCTCGTACAATCACCGATGTTACTGAAAATACGATAGTAGGTCTCGTACCAAAATACACACATCGCACAGAAACAGTGAAAACTTGGTTAGATCTAATGCCATAAAGTGCCCAGTCATTACTGTCGAGCAAGTTCCAGTAAGGTGTATGTGGAGTCAACTTTAAGGTCGGAGAAACATATGCATGACGTTTTCGTTGCATGGTGTGAAGAGCATAACTATCAAGCAGCAAGTAGACCAACGTTTCTAAGAGTTTTACAGCAAGAAAATATAGCAATTCATCATCCACGTAAGGATCAATGTGATACTTGCTGTAGTTTCAAAGCGGGTAATATTTCAGAGCAAGAGTATAACAACCACATCATTAAAAATGATGAAGCTCGCCAAGCAAAACACGATGCTATCAATTCGGCCAACGATAAGGTGGTAGTGCTTACGGTGGATGTGCAGAGTGTCTTTCTTGCTCCTAAGCTTTTAGCCAGCGCCTTATATTATAAACTTTATTTACAATGCCATAATTTTACTGTCTATGACTGCAGAACAAAAAAAGTAACTATTTACTTTTGGCATGAAGCTGATGGTGGTGTAACAGCGACTGAATTTACGTCCTGTTTGATTAATTACATAACCAACCTAGCAACAGGAACTGAAAGAGTGATTATCATATCTGACGGATGTGGCCATCAAAATAGAAATCGCGTGTGGTCCAGTGCATTAAGTGATGTGTCCCAAAAAACAAACATTATTATTGAACAGCTATATTTAGAAAAGGGACATACCATGATGGAGGTGGACAGTGTGCATTCAACAATTGAGCAGTACATAAAACCTCCCATTTACGCACCCAGTGATTATGTAGCCAGAATGCAACAAGCTAGCCCAAGGAACCCTTATAATGTTCAATCAATTCATTACGACTTCTTCCTCAATTACGAGGTACTCCATTCAAATTTCAAGTCAATAAGACCCGGTAAGAAAAAGGGAGATCCTGTTGTGATAGACATAAGAGGCCTCAAGTATCTGCCAAATGGGTCTGTGTTGTATAAGTTGCGACATAATGAGGAGTGGATTATCTTACAACAGCGACGAGCTACTTCCCGTGGAAGTTGTCTGCCAAAACCCTTATATTAACAGCAGGTTGCAATTACAGAGAGCAAATTCAAGCAGCTACAAGAACTCAAAAACGTTACTGACAAGGATTATCACCTATTTTATGACTCGCTTTCTTTTAATCCAGTAACATAGTACCTTCAAACTGAAACGAAAGTTTTGTATTCAATAAAAATGATTAAATAAATTGATAAAAATTGTTTTGGTTTACTTCAAATCACTCTCATGTGATTAGAAAATTGCAATTAAAATCTCTTATGTGTAGAATATCAAATTCAAAAGGCCTTAGCTTCGACTGTATTTATTATGATGCAATAACGTTTCATTCATTCATGTTACTCACTGTGTTTGTTTTAATTACTAATAGAACAAAAATATTTTCTAAGAAACACTTTACAGGGAAAGTTTTTTTTTCTTTTTTTCTATGAAAGTCACTTTTAACACATACGAGGTTTTAAGTTTGCAACGACGATATACACATTATAACCCAGAAATTAAGTCATTTTGTATCTAGCTGATTATTTTTCTCATATATATTTAAAAATTTGTCGAACAAATTTATGTTCGAATAAATGTGAGTCGATTAACTTTCCTCTCGAACAAATTACCAGGGTGCCAAATTTCTGTTCGAACGAATTTCCGCCGAACAAATGCAGTCGAATAAATTACACCAAACCAATAATTAATGAAATTGATATTAACATCACAGAATTGGTAAAGAAATAATATGCACACGTTTTTAAAAAACAAAAAGTTTACCTAAATGAAAAATAAATAACAAACATTATTCTAAAATATATATCGTTTCAAAAGCGAATAGCAAATACATTGAAAATTACCATTTCCATGACAACTTTTTATGTTTCTGATTGAAACTATTCAAAAACCAATTGAGATAGTTTTTGCATCCTTTTTATTAGAAAAATTTGAGCAGAATTATTTCCTCCTAGTGTTCTTTTTGAAAATTATAATTTATTACAGGAAAGAAGACCTTTATAAATGATATACGAGCCAAACTTTTATTTAAAAATTTGGGGATTGCACTTATTACTGAAAGGGAATTTAATATAGTTTTAAAATATTATTATGTCATTTTATAATCCACTATATAATGGCAAGTGTGAGAAAATGAAACGTAACAATTTTATCTTTAAAAACGATGCTTGGCAACTCAAATTAATACGATTAACAAGAAAAAACCACTTATATAGATACAAGGTGATTCTTTTTAAAATGAACTTATGTATTTCATTACGAAATGTAAAGAATAACCTTTTACCTAGATTATCACATTCCATTATATTTTCATCATCATTAACAGTAAAAACCGCACACATCAACATTTATGCGTTCAAAAGTGATAACTGGAAAATACAAAAGTACAGGAAAATATAATGGAACAAACTATTTTTAAATAATACTTTTATTGTACTTGCGCAACCCAAATGTGAACGCTGTTGGTTGTCATGAGATTTTTAATTCCTGTAAATCTGATATTGCAGAGGAATTACCAATTACAGAGTCGTAAAGGTTGGTAAATTGACTTTGGCAGTCGGAAGTTTGGCGACTTCCGATGCGCCGAAGCAAAGACGTATGCGGATTGCAAGAGCTCACTTCGCTGGCAGAATTCGTAAGCTTCGTTTCGACAGTACAGTTCAGAGAAAAGTGTGATTACCGGAGTTGTGCATTACTAACTTGTTATGGCGACTCCAGAAAGTAAAGTTGTTCATAAAAAGTTGAGTGAGCAGTGTCGTGAAATAATTATGAACGCTTTAAATTTCATGACCGAAGAGGCAAACAATGGCAAGTCTACAATTCCATTAACAAAGATAAATTTTAATTATTGCAATAAAATGTTTGAACCAAAGTAATTATTTAACAAATTTACACTCAATAGCAAATTTTTTAAATCGATTTTCGTACATAAAATATTTATTTGTTAAGCGATTTAAAAAAGTGATATTAGGGTGAGACAATAGTTATTTGTAAAACAAGTGTCACAATGACTTGTTTTGTAGTACGAGTGAAGTTTGCACAACGAACCGCGAAGCGGTGAGTTGTGCAAATCACGAGTACTACAGAAAGTCATTGTGACACAACATTTTTTATAATTCGCATTTATTTAATTATTTAAATAAAATAGAATTTCATATAATCCCTGTTTTAGAACTAGGAGGAGTGGTTTGAATCTAAGTTGGCAATTCTGTAGATTCCTAATTGGTCAGATCACAGATGGTTTTATTCAGCACATCTGACTTTTGACATATTATAATCGAATAATTATGTAAATTGTAAACAAACTTTCAGATAAGCAAAAAGAGGATGATTATTTGTTTAAAAAGAGCTTCTTCTTATATGCTCTTGCGATCTATTTATATTATACCATGAACAGAATTATTTCTGTAATACATCTTCACATAGATATCTGGTAATTTATGCAAAAAATCGAACGTTTTGTATACCTATAGATCCTATACAATATAAAAATAAACAATTGACAAATCATTGGTAAATAAACGTTAGCGTACTTTTTTCATTGATATTTTTAATATATAAATCATTCTAATTTACCTTTAATATAATAATTTGCTAGCTAAAACAAGGCTAGACCATTTTCTTCATAATTTGTGTGAAGGTTAAAGTCAAATATCAAATAAAAATATAACTAAATACAATAACCAACTGTACACTAAAAATTACTAGAACAGTGTTCAAAGAGCTTCATTGTGACACTGTAAACAATGTTATAATTAAGGCTCTTGTATACGGGAAATATAAAATAGTATATTAAGTACCAAGTGTCAAGAAGGTTACTTTAGTCACGAGTTTTACTAGGCACGAGTGGAGCGAAGCGGAACGAGTTCCTTGTGAAACGAGTGACTAAAGACGTTTTTAACACGAGGTACTTACTATACTTTTTCTTCGCCCGCGGGAAGGAAAAAAGTATATTATATTTGAATTATATTCATTACATGACGGACGATAGCTGTAGATATGGGAAGTACGCGTGCGTGTCGTACAAAATGTACGGTACACTTTAATGTACGATGTGCGTGTCGTACAATTTTACTGCACTGACCGTACACCGTACAATCAACCAGCAGCCTGCAATACACTCGCATCTCACAACGGAATAAAGGGACTATTGCGTCTTGCGTCCGTACATGTAAATTAAATAGGTAAATACGTACGTACTATGAATATACTGATCAGATGGATATAATTTTGAAGTTATTGCTTACGAAATTTTAGTAAAGAAAGTATATTTTTTTTATTAGCTTGACAATTGAGGCAATTTAATAATAATGTGAGATACTTTTTCAAAATTGATTAATATTCAAATTCCAGTAATTTATAACAAATTTTAACTTAAAAATTTTAACCCAAAATATTTCAGTTAGTAGTGCGATGTTTTATGAATAATATGAATATAATAATTACAATAAAACAATATTTAGAGGTATTATTATTTTGTAGATCCTACAACAACAGCAACTATTGTGCGTATCGAAATGTAATCACAACAGAATAGAATATAACTACTTAAAACTGTTCATTCATGAAGTGCTAATAAACAAGCAGCATTGTTTGGCTGTTTTTTGTGACATAACAAAATCGTATGATTGCACATGGAGATTCGGTATCATTAAAAAGCTACAATCCTGGGGCATAAACGGACATTTACTAAAGTTCATTCAAAATTTCCTTCAATTTAGAACATTCAGGGTACTATCATATGGAAAAATATCAACTCCCAGAATTCAAGAAAATGGAGTACCTCAAGGATCAGTTTTGAGCACAACTTTATTTTTGGTAGCAATCAATGACATCATGAAACACTGCCACTTACCAGTAAATGGCAGGCTTTATGCGGATGACCTTGTCCTTCTACTAAGAGGAACAAACCTAAAATCCACCCAACAGATTCTCCAAGCCACACTAGACGACCTCCAGAAATGGTCCCACACAACCGGACTCAATTTCTCGACTGAAAAAACAAAATGCCTTATCTTTCCAAAAAAAGAGACAGGAAATGACTCAGTATTAGCATTAAATAGCAAGGACCTAACTAAAAAAATTTCGGTCTAACTTTTGGCAGCAAACTATCCTGGAAAAGCCACGTTACAAACCTTAAGGGCGCCTGTCACCAAGCCATAAACATACTAAAAGCTCTTTCAAATATTTCCTGGAGAAGCGATACATCAACTCTATTAACCATATACACCTCTGTAATGAGGTCAAAAATCGATTACGGTTCAGTGGTATACAACTCAGCTAAAAAGTCCGTCCTAAAACAACTAGACGTCATTCAAAACACCGGACTACGTATTGCACTAGGAGCTTTTCGTACAAGCCCCACTCTTAGCATGTGTTGTGAGCAGGTCAAATTCACTTAGACTTCAGGAGAGACTATCTAAGTTTGTCCTATGCTAGCAAAGTTTTAGCCACACCTGAAAACCCAACGTATCATAATGTCCATAGCAACCGTTTCAACTTGTACTTCTCAACTCACCCCCGATGCCATCCGCCCTTTTGCGAGCGACTCAACCACTTATTCTACAAATACTCCATAAACTTCCCCTCAATTTACTATCCCAGCAAAAACTTACCCCCACCATGGACTATAATCCAACCGCAAATAATCACAGAACTATCGAAATTTAATAAACAAGAAATCTCAGCAGCCGTTATTCAAAACCACTTCAGTGACATAATAAACAAATTCAACGACTATCACCATATTTACACTGACGCTTCGAAAACAGACGAAGGAGTAGGAGCAGCAATCTTCTCCAAAATCCACAACGCCAATTTCAAACTACACAATAGCTCAGCATTTTCAATTCAGAGCTCTACGTAATCCTATAAGTCCTGAAACTCATTAATAAATCCAACCAAAACCAAATACAATTATAACGGACTCAATTATAACGGGCTCAATGAGTGCTTTGTGCGAGATCCAACGCATGTAATCCAATAACACAAAGAAATTAACAGCGAACTCCAGTACGCCAGAAAAAGAGGAAAAGAGGCAGTATTTATCTGGGTACCCTCACATATCAGAGTCAGTGGAAACGAGTCAGCGGACCATCTGGCACGCGAAGCAGCAATAAAAGACGTTTGTGCTCAAATAAACAAGATAGTACTCAGTGATCTAAAATCGTGTATTAAAAATGTAGTTCACAGTGCGTGGCAAATCAAGTGGTCGCAGTGCTCCGAGAAGCTAAGTGAAATCAAAGAAAACGCGCTACAACGACCAGTCTTTCTACCAACTAGGGGTAAGCAAGTGACACTCTCACGCCTTCGAATCGGCCACACTCGCCACACACACCTCCATCTTATCACAAAAGAAAACATCCCTTATTGTGATACATGCTAAACTAACTTAACAGTAAAACACATTTTAGTGGAATGTCAAAAATTCAACATAACTCATAACTAATAACATAACTATCTATAATGCTAATGTAGAGAATACAATGTATATAACCGTAGAACATCAGTAACTTCCGTTAAGGAATTATAACTGTTGTCGCTTATAACCTAAGTGGTTCAGGCGACATTAATTAAATATAAATAAAAAAAACATTGAATTATGTAGTTTGGGATAGATAGTGGGGTATATATATATTCTGAGCTTAAATTTCAATTTGCGTGGTTCTCCGAATGTCAGCTATCTCTAAAAATACCTTAAATTTGATATCTCGATAACACTTAGTGTTTGGCAGAAAGTTGTAGAGATCTTTACTCCTCTAAATAAAATTTCCGATTATCAAAGTAGATCGTTTAATTACGAACAAGGTTTTTCTCCGGTGCATTCGGAGTTATAGCTTACTTTACCGAACGAAATACGAGCCAACGTTATGGAATATTTTTTAAGCCTAAGAAGTCATGTGTGATATATCTCTATTTAAATGTTACGGTACTTTTGGAAATTTGTATGGCACTCATATTTAACAGCTGTCAAACTTGAATTTAACCAACAATTATGATACAAAGTCTATAAAACACCACTAAATGTTGGCGTCCACATTTGAGTTGCACTTGGAAGTGCAACATGTATAAATTAAGAATGAGAATAATGTTTCGAAAAAAATAGCAAAAAATATCACATTCTTCCATTGTTCAATACAACGGGATCAACAGCATGTCAGATATATTCACAAAGTTGTCAATATTTGTGAGATTAGAAGCACGCCTACAGTATCATTAGAAATATCTCCATTAACACATATTGCACTTGCAAAAAAACTTTTCTTCTTACTTACTAACCAACATTTCAAGACTGGTTTCCGACTATTTGAATTTTCCTGGTCAAATTTGGTCATACGTTCAGAATCCGTCGTATTCTTTGCAGATAACAATGGGGTATGACATTTCTTCAAACACCCAGTTGAACATTTCTGAGAGAAATCTGAAGATTTTGGTTTAGGAAATGATGAAGATTTAGAAGATACACTTTTTGAACATTTCTGTGAGAAATCTGAAGATTTTGATTTAGGAGGTAATAAAGAATTAGATGATACACTTCTTGTACTGGTAGGTTTTTCTTTCGAAAGATTCTGTTTTTTTCGACAAACTTTTCGTGTGGAGTTAGGAGTTTTTTTAGGACACATTATAACTTTTGGAGGAGAATTTCTCGAGTCCAATGCTTCTGGAGATTGTAATAAATCTATAGACTTTGTCTTCAGTTCTGACGTTTTAAGAGAACAAGCAGGAGAAACATTTTGATGCCTGCAATCTGAGGAACATTTTGGTCGTAGCATAGAAATATGAAGTGGCGATTTACAACCAGGTTTATCAGATTTTGGAATACGATTTGGGCATGTAAGTAATGATCCGGATTGTAGTGATTTCGATGAGGTGCTATTAGTATCACCTGCTGGACACTTGAGAGTAGAGCACTTCACAAACGTTGTAGTGTCACCTATTTCATGATTTGCAATAGTTGCTTCTACAGTATTATTTGTATCAGGTAAACACTCACATGTGGAGCCATTTTGATCGATTTTTTTGGAATAGTTTTGTGAATTTGTGTGTGAAACTTTCGGACAAGCCGTTGGACAATCGGGTGTAAAATTTTGCGTCGCACAAACAAAGATAGGAATATCTGTTACATCGAGAGCGGATTCGTTAGAGCTAGTTGAAGGGCATTTACAAGCAGTATTAGAAGTATCTTTAGTTTCAGAACATTCCGAAGAAAAAATAGGATATGTAGGACTTTCAGATGGGCAAATAGTCGGAGTATTTTTATTACAGAAACAACAGTTGCAGTTTGATTCATTAGTGGGAATTTTGGTACTTTCCTCTGTAATGACAGGTTCGGAACTTTCTGTGGGACCATCATTTACATCCATTTCTTTTTGAGGAGGATAGTCGCTAGAGGAAATAGGGAACGTGAAATTATCAATATCTTCCACTGGCTCGGGTGGTTCTGTACATTCCTCAATTTCAATAGGGCATTCATTTGGAACGATAGATGTTTTTGATGAGGAGTCAGTTTTAGTTTCTTCTAAATACACTTCTGAAATCATTGGTAACACTGGACGTATTTCCGAACATCTGTTGGAACACATAGGAGGTAGAATTATTTTCGCACATTCAGAGGGACGTAACGAAAGAATGGAAGATTTAAGAGGTACAGATGTCTCGTTATTCAAAGACTTCTTTGAACGAACAATTGAAAAATTAGATAATTTAGAAGATGTCGAAGGATTCTCTATATTTGTAGCTGAAGGTGCAGAAGCACCTGCTACTGATGTCGGAGACACTTTTGGTGATAAAACAAAATTTGTCGGACATTTAAACGAGAAAATTGAATCAACTACACACGGTGGTATATTAGATATTAGTGCAGGAACTATTGGATCTATAGATTGAGAAGTCGAGGGAAGTATTTCAGGAATTGTAGGTGAAAGAGTATCTTCAGAAGTAGTTAAAGCTGGTTCATTTGGCGGTTGGAATTCTTCTGAACAGTTTGGTTTGTCTGAAAAAGGACATAGTTCTTTTTCGTTTTCTGACGCATCGATATCGTCTTCTGGCGCATCTATTTCGTTTTCTGGCGAATCGATTTCGTTTTCTGGCGCATCGATTTCGTTTTCTGGCGCATCGATTTCGTCTTCTGGCGCATCTATTTCGTTTTCTGGCGCATCGATTTCGTCTTCTGGCGCATCGATTTCGTCTTCTGGCGCATCGATTTCGTTTTCTGGCGCATCTATTTCGTTTTCTGGCGCATCTATTTCGTTTTCTGGTGCTTCGGTTTCGTTTTCTGACGCTCCGATATTTTTACAATTGCAACAGCTGCAACCGGAACCACTGGCCTCTGTTGATCATAAATAGTACCTATTAAAGACGTTTGACGCAAATGTTACGGTAATATACATTTTTAAATACTTCATAATATACTCAGTGACATAGGAATCAAACACCCAGTAAATATTATTTATTTTAAAAAATCTTTCACGTACAAAAGTCTTAATACAAGATTAGAATTTGAGTGCTATCAGTTGAAAAATCCTGTTTTTATTCAATTATTTTTTTGCTGTAAGTACTGGACGAACCATTCCAATATCAAAATACAGAATTTATTCGAGTACTGTGGTTTTAAACGTTGCCTTACAAGAATTCACAAGTGTTTATCATGCCTAGTGTTGCGTTCCCTTGCCGTCAGTTCCTGATATGGTTCTGAACGAACGAGAACTTCGTGAGAAACTATATTATTTTTATGAAAAAAATACTGCTCTTATTTTTTGAAGTATATTTTATTCCTCTCGACAGGACTGTCACACTATTTCAATATATTTGCCTCCATAGCAACAAAATAAATGCCACACAGCTCGCTGGACTCTATCAAGGCACACAGACCGTCCTGTTAACTTTATTTTTTTTTTAAATTAAAAAATGATATTGCGAAACTGAACATTACGCCGCCCTTGAAAGGCTCGGCTTTCAATGAAAGGAAAGTTTATCTTTAAATAGTCTCACAAAGAAAACACTGAAATAATCATAATCAACTGATTAAGCATACTTTTGAGAAATCCCTTAACTAATAGGTAAGACACATATCTTGTTATTACCACGTTTAACCAGACCATTCTTGGTCAACACACTTACGACGCGAACTATCAAGTCTGAACCAGGATGTGTTTCGACGATTCTGCCAAGTGGCCAGCAAAGAGGAGGTACGTTTTCCTCTTTTAATAAGACCATGTCTCCAACCTTGAGTGGTGAATTACCGTATTGCCATTTCGTTCGTTGTTGTAGCAAGTGCAGGTATTCCTTCCTCCACCTTGACGAGAAATGTTGAACTTTTTGTTGAGTAAGCTGATATCTTTTGACGTAATTGGTTTTTACATCGGTTAAATCTTTCTGTGGAACAGCAGTTAGAACTCGTCCAGTAAGGGAATGTCCTGGTGTTAAAGCTTCCAGGTCCAGCGGATCTTGAGACAACGGGATAATAGGTCGTGAATTGAGTACCGCCTCCACTTGAGTCAATATGGAATAAAATTATTCGAAAGTTGAAAATGTTTGGTTTAGAACACGTTTGAAGTGATGTTTCGTGGATTTGACAGCGGCCTCCCAAAGTCCACCAAAATTTAGGGATCGTGGCGGTATAAAATGAAATTTAATTTGACTTTCAAGTAAATAGTTTCGTACCCTATCAGGATATGTTAATTTTTGTATAGCTAATAGCTCGTTATTGTAGCATTATCGCAATATAAATTTGTACAAATACCTCGTCTAGAAACGATTCTTTTTAGAACATTTACAAAACCCTCACCAGTTAAATCAGAGATGAGATCTAGATGTACAGCCTTTGTAGCCATACATACGAAAACGCAAATGTATGCCTTTATAATTTAACGGTTTTTTAATTTGCCATCTTTTAACTCATAAGGTCCGGCAAAGTCAACCGATGAGGACAAAAATGGAGAAGAAGGTAATTGACCCATTTGGGCAGTTAAACCTTTTGGTTTTGCCTTAAAACATGTTATGCATATTCGTATACATTTTTTGACTAAATTTTTACCATTTAAAGGCCAAAACGTTTGTCTTATAAAAGATAGGGTAGTTTGAGTACCGGCATGCAAGCTGCGTGCATGTTCATTTGTAACCACTAAACGAGTGAATGGATGTGAATAAGGGAGAATAATCGGGTGTTTTGAGTTATAAGAAATATTGGCATTTTCAAGCCTACCGCCGACTCGAATCAAACCGTTTTCCATAATTGGAGATAAATATTTCAAGTGACTTTTAGAACTCACAGAACCAGATTTTTGGAGTGAACTTATCTCCAAAGGAAACGCGGACAGTTGCACCAATTTAGAAAGAGCTTCTATGCTACTATCTATTTCAGAAGGTGATAAAAATTTGGAAAGCTCTCGTTTTTCCATATTACCTTCTAAGTTGTTGATAAATCTTAAGCAATAAGCAAAAACACGAATTAACTTATTAAAATTAGAGTATTTTTCAAATATATTCGGTATCAGAGTTAAAAAATGTCATTGTTTGGGGCTTAAATTCAGGAATCTTATCAGAGTTTTTTGCAAAATTAGAAATATCGCAATCGGTTGGCCAGTACTCTGAAGATTTCTGAAGCAAATCAGGCCCATGCCACCACAATTGAGAGGTTTTTAAAATATCTAGAGTACAACCTCGAGAAATAATGTCAGCGGGATTAAGAGATGAAGCTATATAATTCCAATTTTTTACCAAGGTTAACGATTGTATTTCAGAAACTCGATTACGAACAGAGGTTTTCCACATTCGGGGTTCACCTGCTATCCATGAAAGGACTATTGTAGAGTCTGTCCAAAGATATATTTCATCAATGACAACATCTAAAATCGATAAGCATTTCGATAAAAGTCGAGACAATAATAGTGCTCCACAAAGCTCCAAACGAGGTAGGGAAATAGACTTTAGCGGAGCTATGCGGGATTTTGCACAAAGTAAATTACACACGATATGACCCTGGTCATTGATAGAACGTAAATATATCGCGCATCCATACGACTTTTCACTCGAATCCGAGAAAGCATGAATTTGAATGTTACGAGAATTGTTTACTAAGATGTACCTGTGTATTTGCAAAGATTGAATTCCATATAAATCATTTTGAACATTACGCCATAGTGTAGAAAGTTCAACAAAAATTGGCTCGTTTCGCTTTTGCAATGGCTCGTCCCATTCTAATTGTTGTAGTCATGAATTTTGCATAATAAGTTTTGCACGTATTAAAATTGGGCCCGAAAGAGAAAGAGGATCGAAAATTTTAGCAATAAAAGAAAGTATTTTCCTTTTAGTTATAACACCAGAATTTAAATTCATCTCCTGGCCTTTATATCGAAAAACATCTAAAGAAGGAATCCAACTTACACCCAACGTTTTAGTAGAAGAGTCATCCGTTATCATATACTGTGTATCTGAGATCAAAGATATCTTGCTTAAAAAATCTCTATCATTGGACTGAAATTTACGTATTTCAAAACCATACTCCAATAAAAGAGTAAATAAGTTTGTGCGAATTTTAATTAGGTCTTCACTACTCGAAGCACCTGTTAACACGTCGTCCATATACATATCTTTATTAATTATATCGCATTTAATGGGGTATTTATCGATATTTTCGATTGCAATTTGTCTGAGGCAACGCGTGGCTAAAAATGATGCGGGTTTTTCGCCATAAGTTAATGTTTGTAAATTATAATATTTTACCTTATCTTGCGGATTATCTCGCCAAAGTATCCGTTGCAGATTTTGATGATCAGAATGTATCAATATTTGGCGATACATTTTTGCTAAGTCTCCAATAAAAACCACCTTGTGTCTTCGGAAACGTAACAAAATTGAAAAAAGATCGTTTTGTAGAATAGGTCCGTTCATTAAAACATCATTTAGAGATAAATTTGAAGAACTTTTAGCGCTAGCATCGAATACAACTCTCACTTTAGTTGTGACGCTATCTAATTTAAAACGCTGTGATGAGGTAAGTAAAAAATCGGGGTTGATGAAATTTGGTCTTTTGAAATTTGGTCTCTTGAAATTTGTCTCATATGATCGAGTTTTTCATATTCGTGCATAAAATCAGTATATTGTGTTTTTAGGCTTTCGTTCTTCGAAAGTTTTTGTTCTATCGAGTATAAGCATTTAACGCGCGGTTTTCTGAATCTCCAAGACTCAAAAAATTACCTTTTAATGGTAGTTTAAGAACAAATCTTCCCTGCTCATTTCTGGAAAAAGTATTTAGAAAATGTTGGTCGCATTCGCGTTCTTCAAGGGTCAAAGAAGTTTCTGGGTTTTGACGAACTTCCTCGATTTTCCAGAATTTTTCTATTTGTGCACTTAAATTACACTCATTATTATTATTTTGCGAATTTAGAAAGAAACATTCCGACTGTTGTAGATTTATCGGTATGGGACCTGCTACTACCCAGCCAAGAACGCTCTTTTGTAGTATGGGCAGCCCTTTACCAAGCTTAATTTGACCCGCAATAAGTGAATTGTAAAACAATGATGAACCGATAAGCATATCGATGCTTGAAGCAACATTATAATCGGGATCAGCAAGAGGAAGATCGGGTATAGTAAAATTCGAAACATCAAATGACACCTGCGGAGTAAAATCACTTATTTTGTCAATAACTAAACAAGAAATATTTAATTTGTGTGAAACACGAATCGAGGAAAAACTTATATTAACTTGTTCGTTAATTGTTGTTTTTATTCGATTTATTCCAGAAACCGGCATATTTACCTTTCGAGTATTTAAATTTAATCGTGTTACCATATTTCGAGTAATAAAATTTGATTGTGAACCACTTTCGAGCAAAACACGGCACGACACTGGAACATTATTTACGTCAAAAACGTGAATAAGAGCAGTCGATAATAAAACAAAGGGTTCTGAGGTTTTCTGAGAATGATGAGACAATACTGTACAATTTTGAACTTCGTTTGGCTCTGGAGTATTTTGATAAGTATCGTGAGTAGTATTACTTGTATCAATATTTATTGAAGGAGGTACCTGTGCAAAATTAACATTTCTTCGAGGATTCTGCTGTTTTGGCTGAGAACTATCATTATTACTATTATTGAATGTTGCAACATTTTTTGGTTGATGTAAAAGCGTTGAATGGCGTCCATTGCAAATCCTGCAACCAGATGACCTACAATCCGAATTCCTATGCCCCTTTCGGAGACAGTTTGAGCATTAAGATAAACGTTTTACTTCATTAAAACGGGAGGATACCGAAGAAGATTTAAATTTTGGACACACATAAATGAAATGTTTATCATTACAAGAAGGACAAACGGGATCGGTTTGTTCAAAAGACGTTATTTTGTGCGGTTCACGGGGTGGTTAGCTGGTGGTTTTATATCTAAAGCCTCTAAGATTTGGCACCTTTGAGTTGAAAATTTAGAAAAATCTTTAATTTTGGGCTTACTAATTTCATTGCTAAAGTTTTCCCACTCACGTTTTGTAGGAAAATCTAGCTTAGAACTCAAAAGATATAATAAAATGGTACTACTACTGTCGATTGGTTCACCTGAACTTTTCAAAGCGCGTAAATTTTTTGAAAATGTATCGAGGAAATTGCGTAAGCTGACGTGTGATTCTCTATGTAGGGATGGTAACTCAAATATTTCTTTAAGATGTGCATTAATAATGGCCTTCCGATTATCATACCTTTCAGATAATAAATTAAAGGCGGTGACGTAATTAGCGTCAGAAAGAGGTAAAGGTGCGATAACATGAGCAGCCTCACCTTTTAAGCATGATTGAAGGTGGTAGAATTTTTCAATATTTTGTAATGAACCGTTATTATGTACCAAGGCTGTAAAAGTATCTCTAAAACCCTGCCATTCAGAGTATTGGCCTGAAAATTCGGGAATTTTTATGGCCTGTAACTTTGTATTTGATTGTACCTGTTGTGGTACTGATGTTACGGGAGTAGCGATATGTATAGGAGTTGGGGCACGTTTAGAAATTAAATCTTTAGCGGTAGAAATTGCTTTAAAATATTTTTTTTGAAATTCTTCGCGTTCCGAACTAGCTTTTTCTCCATTTAAGGTACCTGTAACGAGTAAAATATCTTCGAGCCCACCCTGTATAACTTTAAATTCGTTTTTTGTGACTTTGTAGCGAGTTTCGATTTCTGTTAGCGAGTATTTTTCGGGACTATATTTATCTAAGTAAATTTGAAAACGTGTAAGTTCAGCTTTAACTTGTGCGCGACGAGCTATTAACCTTCTTTCTTCATTTGCATTTTCCATTGTATTGAATTTTTTTTTTTAAATAAAGTTAATCAAATCTTGAAATTGATTATATAAACGAGTGTACGAGAAACTTGGGTATTTTGATAAATTTTAACAACCCAAATATTTTATTCAATAGAAATGTATTGAGACTAAGTGAGTTTAGTTGTCTATAGCCTGCCGAGATATGGACGAAATTATCACAAGTAGTTAAAAATAATGCGAACAAATTAAAAAAATACATAATAATACAAGTGGAAACGCAACTAGGTAACGTACAATCAGCAGCAATGCAAGGATAATTAATAAATAATTTATACCTGACCTCGGAAGTAATTATTTCTGTTCTGTCAAGAGCTTGATTGGTGGATGTGGTATTCTTATGTGGCATGCTATCACAATGGTACCACTAAAAAGGTGCTGAACTCCTGAATACTTATCGTCTGCGTCGATTCAATCTGTTTTCCAGCTCGGTTTTCAATGATTGCATACACGTGTGTCTGACATCTGCTCTTCGATTTCAATTTTCGCTTCGGCAATGCTTTGTTTTCTGGTTAACTATCGGCTGAGAAGGACCAATGTTGCGTTCCCTTGCCGTCAGTTCCTTATATGGTTCTGAACGAACGAGAACTTCGTGAGAAACTATATTATTTTTATAAAAAAAATACTGCTCTTATTTTTTGAAGTATATTTTATTACTTTTGACAGGACTGTCACACTTGTACGAGAAGGGAAATTCGCCTTAGCGATATTTGGCTGGTTCCTCTAAGTTTCGATTGGTTGATCCTTTCCTTCCCGACATGTTTTTGAGTATTTTAAAACAAAAACACTCGCCAACCTTTTGTTGACGGGAATGCTGAAATTGTCGTTGAGAATAAAGGAGTAATAAAAATACGGCTCACTCATAATCCCTCTATTTGAATTCTTACAAGAACGAAGTACCAAACTTTAGTATCGGATACGGCAACAGCGCTAAACTACCGTTGAACCGGTCTAGGCGACCATGAGGATTCAAACAATAAATTTTAATAATAATAGTACTTACAATACGGAAATTCACTGACCAATGTCGGAAAAGCACTTCACATCATATTCGCACTCTCATTTGTTACAGTTACATTAAATTGATTAACGAAATTAGGTATATACTTAAACCAATGAATCAACACTTGATCATATCGTCACAAGAGTTGAGCCAAGACTACTGACTGCCTTTCGTTGGCGGTAATTTTTCGGCTAGTGGCGCAGAAGGTACCAATTGGATTCGTGATCATAAATAAAGGGCGCGGAGATTTAAACTTCGAACCTTTGTCTTAATGTTAAATTAAGATCCATTGTAGGAATTTATGGGAAATTCCTACATACTGGGGGCCGGGGCAAAAATGAGAGGAACAGTTTAGGAGCAAAATCCAAATTTTAAGCAAGAAGGAAGGAGAAAAGAAAAAGAAAAAAGAAAAAAAAAATACGTTCTACTCCAAATGTAGATAGAACTCAGTCCATACATGGTAGAGGAGCTACCTTAGTAATAGGACGAATATAAACTCCATCCACAGTTCTTACACGTGCGGCACGAACATTGCCGTCTTTGCCAGTTAGTAGTTCCACTACCCTGGCAAGGGGCCAATTCAAAGGAGGACGGTCCTCCGATTGCACTAGTACAAGCTGATTAAGCTGAAGATTGTTTGAGGCTTTACACCACTTAGGTCGATGCTGCAGTCGATGCAGATAATCGGTGCTCCACCTCTTCCAGAATTCTTGGTTCATCTTAGTACATTGTTCCCAAAAAGTTAATCTGTTTACAGGGATGGTAGATAGATCGCGATCGGGATAAGCGGTTAAAGGTGCTCCGATCAAAAAATGACCTGGTGTCAAAGGAGATAGATCGGTAGGATCATTTGACATCGGGTATAATGGTCTGCTGTTCAAGATAGCTTCGATCTGACTCAGAACCGTGGAGAGTTCCTCGAAGGTAAGGCACGAATTGCCAATTATTTTGGTGAGGTGGGATTTGGCGCGTTTCACAGCCGCTTCCCATAAGCCACCCCAGTGCGGTGACCGCGGAGGAATAAACTTCCAACTAATTTCTGTAGTTGAAAGAAAAGACTGTATCTTATTGATACTTTCGGAAAATTTAAGAAAAATGGAGAGTTCTCGTAATTGATTCCTTGCTCCAACAAAGTTGGAACCATTATCAGTATAGATAGTCTGAGGATTCCCTCTACGACTGAGAAATCTTTTAAGAGTGGCAATAAATGCATCGGTAGAGAGATCACTTACTAATTCGATATGGATCGCCTTTGTTACCATGCATATGAATATGGCAATGTAGGCCTTTTGTATAGGGGCTTTTCTTAAGCGCGAAGATTTAATTTGTACAGGTCCAGCAAAATCGATGCCAGTTTTGAAAAAGGGGCGAGATTTTTGCACTCGGTCAAGGGGTAACGGGGACATTATTTGAGAGGCGAACTGGGCATTCAAGGGCCAGTACTGTAGCCTTAAATTTCCTAACACATTTTGGGCTCCACCATGGCCAAGACGGCGATGTTCCCGTATTATTAGCAAATCAACAACATGATCATTTTGTGGTAACAGCAAGGGAAATTTTTGATTGAAAGGTAAAGTAGAAAATTGTAATCGGCCACCCACTCTTAGAAGGCCGTCATTATCCAAGAAAATGTTCAATGGAATTAAGTCTTTATTTCCAATCGGAACGTTAGTTTTTAAACAACGAATTTCGTTGAAGAAGTGTTTATGTTGAATTTGTTTGATTATAAAATCATGGGCAATGCGGAGATCGTCAACAGATAACGAACCAACGTCTCTGAATTTTCTCCTCGATAGGTTTATAAATTTGAATATATGGGCTATAACCCTATTTAAGGTTATACATTTTGAGAATCGGAAAAATATAGATTCCCAAAAGTTTAAGTCGCTGTTGACTATAGCAAGGTTGACCTTTTTGACTTCAGGCAAGTCGTCAATAGGTTCGAAAGAATCCATAGAATCAAAATCTTTAGATTCAAGTAGAAATCGAGGACCCTCGAACCAAAAAATCCAGACATCAGATGAGAATTTACCACGAGAAAGTAAATCGGCTGGGTTTAAATCGGATTTGACATGTCGCCACATAAACTCTTTACTATTGTTTTGAATGGTTAGGACACGCCGAGCTACAAAGGGAGAAAAATCATTAGAAGACCGTTTCACCCAACTGAGAGCGACTTGAGAGTCGGACCATAAATTTATGGAAGAGATGTGAAGAGAAATGCATAGAATCTGAAGTATTCTGCGAGCTAAAGTGGACAACAGCTCCATTGCACACAGCTCTAACTTGGGAATAGTTAAAGTAATTTTCAAAGGATTCACACGAGATTTAGCAGAAATTAAGCGAGAGGATCTAGAATTATCAGCGTAGATCGCTACTAAATAGAGACACCCTCCGTATGCCTTTTGACTGGCATCGCAAAACCCGTGGAGAGAACACGAAATAATAATTTTTTGGTTAAATAGGTATCTGGGTACTCGGAGGTGAGCAGCTTCAGTTAATAAAGAAAGGAATTTATTAAACTGAGTAATTATGGATGTGTCGGAAATGGGAACATCCCACCCTATCTGGGATTTCCAGACCGATTGCATCAACAGTTTGCCAAACACGGTCAGATTGTTCACTAACCCAAGAGGGTCAAATGTACTGGCGACGGTACTTAATATCCTTCGTTTCGTTATATGAGAACAATCAGCCAACTTGGCAGTTTGGATATGTAAAATATCAGACGCAGGATTCCATTTTAGTCCTAGAATTTTGCTTGACGAATCGTCAAAACTACGATCCAATTCAGCGTTAGGTAATTCATCGATTGACTGTAAAAACTTGAATGAATTTGATTGCCATTTGTGAAGTTGGAACTCATGTTTTCCAAGCATATTGGTCAATTCGGCATAAAGAGCCGGTAAGTCCATTTCCTTATTGGTTCCAGTTAAGATATCATCCATGTAGGTTTGATGAAGAATAGCCTGCTGCGCATTTGGACAATCGGGACTATTTAAGGCAATGTCTTTCAAGACTCGGGTGGCCAAGAAAGGGGCACAGTTCTGTCCGAAACTAAGCCTAGATAATTGGATACATTGAAGGGGTTTCGTGGGGTTATCCCTCCACAGTATGTTTTGGAGATAGCGTTGCATGGGATTGATATCTATGAATCTATACATCATTTTGATGTCAGCACACAGGACATATTTATAGCATCTAAATCTGCACAAAATGTCGAATAGGTTATCCTGAACTTGGTATCCCTTCGACGTTAAATCATTAAGAGAGAAACCTGAATCGGTTTTAGCCGAAAAATCGAACACGATCCGAAGTTTGGTGGATGCGCTTTCCTCACGTATCACCGCCCTATGGGGTATAAAATACTTGAAATCATTAGACACAGTGTTATAGAAAGACAGAGGAATGACTTGAGCATGATTGAGTGTTAGATATTCTGAAATTACTTTTTTATAATCAGAGAAAAGGGTAGGATTAGCATTGAATTTTCTTTCAAGAGAAGAGAATCGTTGGATGGCTATACCGAATGACTGGCCTAGTTTTTTATTCTGATTTGCGAGTAGAGGCATATCTATCTACCTGATACCGCCCCGATGGTAGGATAACGGTTGTATCCCGAAATAGTTGTTCAACATATTCCTCGCTGGGATCTTGTGATGGACATTCGGGAATTTCCTCAAGCTCCCAGAATTTCTCCATTGTCCTTTGGAGGTCAAAATATTGATAGACTTGATCATTATAAACCGTCAAAAAGGAATAAGCAGACTTAGGTTTATGCTGGGAGGAGTTAGCATTTCTCAAAGGGATAGGACCCGCGATAACATATCCCAGGTGAGTATCTATAAAGGAAGGAGAATAAGGATCCGTTTTAAGTACGGTCCCCTTAAGCAGGTAATGATATAAATCACAGCCAATAAGAAGATCTATTGGACCGGATTCAAAGAATAAAGGGTCAGCTAGCTCAAGTTTTATATGGGATGGAATTTTAAAATTAGAAGGTGAGATAGAAGATTGTGGTAAACTATTTGTTATTTTATCTATGACCGAGCAAGATATAGTGAAAGTACTGTAAGGTGCAATTTGAGAATTAAATGTGATATCTACCACTTCTCTACTATAGGTGTAGTTATTGCTACCTAATCCGGAAATATTAAGAGTTTGTTTTCGAGAGACTAAATTCAATTTTTGTACAAAGGCACGGTTAATAACGCTCATTTGACTAGCGGAATCAAGAAGAACTCGTCCAACGAAACACCGACCATTGAAACCGTTAACATTCACTAAAGCCGTAGGCAATAGTACAATACTGTCTTTTGCTGACATGGCAGTCAAAGCAGTTTGATATCTCACTGACTCCGGAGGTTCAGGTGATTGATTAGGTGATGCAGAACTGGTATTTATGAAATTAGATCTATTAATTTGATCTGGGGACGTATTATTATGTACATTAATAGGAGAGGGGTGATTATTTACATTGGATAGAGAGGTTACATTGGGGCTTCCGGAAGAGGAGGCTCTAGGATTATTACGATTGTTAGAGTTGTTTGGCAATCTGTTCTGACTGTCAAAATGTAAGTAACTATGATGAGACTTATTGCAAGTTGCACATCTCCTAAGGGATTCACAATCGGTAGTACTATGGGTACTATTCAGGCAATTTACACAAAGTTTTTTAGCTTTGACTATCTGATACCTCTCTTGAGGTGATAAGGACATAAATTTGGAACAGCCGTTTATAAGATGAGAGGGGTCTTAACAATGAAGACAGCTCGGTCTATTAACCCGAGAAGAACTAGAATGGTACTGTTGCGAAGAACTTAAACTAGATACCAATGTCACCCTATTTTTACTAACATTATTAGACTTGGGGTTGAATTTACCCTTAGTGTTGGTTTCAAAAAGATTTAAATTTTCCAACATTGATTGGCGTTGCTGTAGAAAATCAAAGAAATATTCAGCTGTAGGGATAAGCTCTGGCTTGCGCTCACTTTCGAAGGCTCGTCTTGAATTAAAATCAAGTTTTTGCTCCATTAAAAATATTATTAATGACTCAAAATTTACTTCCGGCGATAAATTCATATTTTTAATCAAATCAAATGTCTTACGCGTCGATATCTGAAATTCGCGCAACTCGACCGGAGTACTTTTCAAGACAGGTTTTTGATCCACCAAAGTTTGGTACAAAGAATACAGTAATTTATATTTATCGTCATATGCCTTTTTAAGAATATTTAAGGCAATATTCAAATTTTGATTTGTTACGCTTAAGGACTCAATCATTTCCAAAGGTGGTCCACGTAACAGCCCTTTAAGGTAATAAAACTTTTCACCCTCCGACTTTAAATTATTATTATTAAGTACCAGTGCTGTGAACAGGTCGATAAAGGATGGCCACTCTGATGCAGCCCCTGAGAAAGGTTTAATGTTAATTTTAGGTAAAACGACATTAGATACATCGTTTGGCCTAGTATTTAAATTGAGTGATTCTTTTTGCTTATTTTCTATTAGAAGTTCAAGCATAGCAATACAACTTTCAAAACGGTCGGCGACAACGTTCTCGGCCTCATCGTCGGAAGAGTAGTTGTCGTCGTCCGGGTTAGATAATGAAACGATTTCCAATTGGACTTTTTGATAATTGTCATAGTGACCAGATATGCTTTTAAGTTTGACTTTAAGTATATAGACCTCTTCGGAGCCAGTCAGCTCCGACACAAATGTTTCAATTCGAGATAATTGCGATTTGAAACCCCCTCTTTTATTTTTCAAGTGATTTAGCGACATGATTGAATCAAAGTGTAACCAATCAAAGTTGAACTCCACCTGAATTAAAATAAGCTTCTTAAGTAGCGAGTAAATTTTTACAATATATGGAATAACCGAATAGACAAAGAGCTTTTCCAATCAATGCGATAAATATTTCAATAGCATGCAAATTACTGAAAATTAGTTTAACATTGTATGAAAATACCTACCCACTTATAACCTACTTATAACCAAATACGGTATTAATATTCAAAATAATAAAGAAGAAATTACAGTGAATTATTTTTCACAGTGTACTAGAATGCATGTAAACGCAAATAGATAATCAATATTGAGATTAATAAACAAAATATCAAACATTGAAAAAAAAACTGTAGATTATTTTTAACAGTGTAAGAAAATGTACCTACTTACAACTAAATACACTAATTAAATATTCAAAGTAATAATGAAGAAAATACTGTGATTTATTTTTCACAGTGTACTAAAAATGCATATAAACGCACATTGCTAATTAATATTGAGATTAATAAACAAAATATCAAACATTGAGGAAACTGTAAATTATTTTTAACAGTGTAAGAAAATGTACCTACTTATAACCAAATACACTAATTAAATATCCTCAAACTTAACGATGTATTTATTATACCATGTATTATTGAGGTAACAAAAACCCGACATGTAAATAAACACTAGTTTCTTCAAAATATGCTGTTTATAAACACTTCCAAACCGGCTCCTAATCCTATACACCCCCCTTGAGCGAGGTGTCGTTGAAGTAAAAACGGCCAGCAGTTTTGACCATTCTAGATTCAGAACTCGCTTCGCGCGCTGTTGCCGGACTGTCTTTAATTTCCCGAGCAATCAAATCGCACTTATATACATATCACTGTTTCAGTATTTATTTTTTACAGTTTCTCAGCCCTCACGAGAGTCTAATGAACAACTTTTTGGAATGTTTATTAGAGAAAAGAAGAATAGGGTTCAGACAGACCCAAGAAATCAAATTGCCGCAAAGGCGGAAATGGATATATCAAGTTGCTGCAGAGGCAAAATGGATATGTCAAATTGACAGACTAAATCCGGCTCGAAGGACCAATAAAAACTATGTACGAGAAGGGAAATTCGCCTTAGCGATATTTGGCTGGTTCCTCTAAGTTTCGATTGGTTGATCCTTTCCTTCCCGACATGTTTTTGAGTATTTTAAAACAAGAACACTCGCCAACCTTTTGTTGACGGGAATGCTGAAATTGTCGTTGAGAATAAAGTAGTAATAAAAATACGGCTCACTCACAATCCCTCTATTTGAATTCTTACAAGAACGAAGTACCAAACTTTAGTATCGGATACGGCAACAGCGCTAAACTACCGTTGAACCGGTCTAGGCGACCATGCGGATTCAAACAATAAATTTTAATAATAATAGTACTTACAATACGGAAATTCACTGACCAATGTCGGAAAAGCACTTCACATCATATTCGCACTCTCATTTGTTACAGTTACATTAAATTGATTAACGAAATTAGGTATATACTTAAACCAATGAATCAACACTTGATCATATCGTCACAAGAGTTGAGCCAAGACTACTGACTGCCTTTCGTTGGCGGTAATTTTTCGGCTAGTGGCGCAGAAGGTACCAATTGGATCCGTGATCATAAATAAAGGGCGCGGAGATTTAAACTTCGAACCTTTGTCTTAATGTTAAATTAAGATCCATTGTAGGAATTTATGGGAAATTCCTACAACACTATTTCAATATATTTGCCTCCATAGCAACAAAATAAATGCCACACAGTTGGCTGGACTCTATCATGGCACACAGACCGTCCTGTTAACTTTATTTTTTTAAAAAATTGAAAAATGATATTGCGAAACTGAACACCTAGAGTACGAAGAAATGCAAATTATCGGCAGCTAAATGAATTTGAGAAAGGTTGAATTAATGGTCTTCGGGAAGATGCAATGTCGTTCCCAGAAATTGCTTGTAGAATAAACAGGCTCACGGTCACCTTTAGGAGCAATATGAATGCACATCTATATATTCTAGAAACATTGGAACCTCATCTGATTCCTGAGCTCGGGACACTTCAAAATCTATATTTTCATGAAAATAGCGGTCGGCCACATGTGGCAAGACAAACATCCATAGAACTCCGAACAACAAAGAAATCGCAATGTGCGCATCTCTGGATATATCTGATGCCTTTGACAACATAACTCATGTGTCTGTCAAAGAAACACTAAAAAGGCGAGAAGTCAATGAAACCATTGTAAAATGGATGTATGAGTTATTGACGACGAGGATAGCTGAGATACAGGTGGTGAATCAAGCCCCCTCAGTTAAAGCCACTCGGAGGACGCCTCAAGGGGAAGTGATATTTTCCCTTCTATGGAGCCTCGCAGTAGATAAGGTGCTCGGAGCTTGCCTTCGGATGTATGGGCTATGCCAATGACATTGTTTTAATAGTCAGAGGCAAGTTTGAGAGCACCTTGTGTGATTTATTACAAAAGGACCTCAGAATCATTGAGCAATGGTGCTTGTCTGTGGGCTAAACATTAAGCCAAGCAAGACCATAGTAGTGTTTTTAAATGAAACTCACGGTCTCTAGTTAATTCCACAATATAATAAAAGTTATTGAAAATTCTAAAAAATTGACAATTGTTTCGATAAATTTCATTAAGACCATAGTAATTCCATTTATCCGGAAAAGAACACTTCCAGCCATGAAACCCATATCCTTAAACGGGGAAATCATAGAATGGAAATCAGAGGTTAAATATCTAGGGATAACCCTAGACAGTAAGCATCTGTGGAATAAGCATGCTGAAATAACTGCTAGTAAAACAATAAGAGCTTTGATGGCGTGCAGAAGTCTAGCTGGTAAGAGGTGGAACTTAACCTAAAAACACTGCGATGGATGTACGCCATGATGGTGAGACCAGCAATTACGTATGGGGCAATAGTTTGACATACAAAAACAACTCAGTACAGCACGAGGAAGACCCTCGACAAAGTTCAAAGGCTTGCCTGTGTGTGCATCACTGGAGCTATGAGAACGTGTCCACTTGAGATCATCACAGATCTCACACCTCTACATCTGGTGATAGAAAGATCTGCGCAAGAGGCAATTCTTAGAATATCTAAGGAAGGTTCAGGCAATGAGAATATTAAAAATCCGAAAGTAAGTATCGAAAAGAATTTCACTACGATGCTAAATACAAGGAGAGACTGGGAAAGGGAATACACCACCCCAAACTCTCAGAGAAAACATTAGATGGTATACGGATGGTTCAGAAACCACCACTGGAGCAGGCGCTGGAGTATTTGGGCCTGGCACCAGATACTCATTATCGTTAGGCTCCTTCCCGAGCGTCTTTCAGGCAGAAATACTTGCGATCGAAAGATGCGTGGAAATGAACCTAGAAAGAAACTATCAGAAATGTGACATATCGATCCATTCTGATAGTCACGCAGCTATCAAAGCATTGAGCTCCCATGTCATTGACTCAAAGTTGGCATGAGAGTGCCGGAGAAAACTTTATGAAATAGGCAAGAATAACAGGGTCTCTTCAGTCTGAGTTCCTGGCCACTGGGGAATCACGGCAAATGAAGAGGCCAATACGCTTGCCAGGAAAGGAGCACAAAAGCCCTTTATTGGTCCGAAGCCTATCTGTGGTGTAGCAAAATGCTGTAATAAATACGAATACCAAAGAGATAAATTTATGGTAGAAAATTTCAGAACACACGGTAAAACATATTTTATTTTAAATCAAAATAAAAAAATAGAATGCGACCCACATTTTGTTTAGAAAAATGATACGAAATCAAAACAGCTTGGAACAAATAAAACATGTTACTGGGTCAAAGCGAAATAATTGTTTTGAATACAATTATTTGATAACGAAAAATTAGCACGCTTCAAAACATAAAAAGTTGATTTTGCAATTTGCAAACCTAATTCGGGGGAAGAGCAAAAACCAAGTGCGTAGAGCGGCAGCAGACAGACAGTGCCGAGCCGAAGACGCGAAGGGAAAAGTTCTTTCCCTGTCACGGTAACGGGTAGCAGCCTTTTTTAGTGTTAGCGGTATCGGAGGTAAAGTTCTCTCCGTTGTGTCAGGGTGTGATAGGGATACTGAGATATCCTTGACGGTGAACACTGTCCCCCGTTCGAGACACAAAACGGTAAGAATCACCCTCTACGTTAAGTTCTTTCCAACATAGCACGATACCGGTTATTGGCACTACACGCGGTGGCTAAAAAGATAGCGAAGAATAAGCAGTAGCCAGGCCAGAGAAAGGAAGTTTTCCAACGTCGTAAGTTTTTGAACAAATTGAGATTTAAACTTTGTTTTTTTTTATGAGACATTTATTCGTTATCATTTTGCGCTGCATTCTGAACCTGGAAGTTATAATTCAAATGTTATACGTAGGGAGTAGCGATAACAAATATACTTTAGCTGATTGTCTGTTCTTTCAAGGGGACTGGACACACCTGGTCGTTTTCAGTTAAATATTGCATGTCCAGGCTCACAATTTTGGGGGCACAGCTTGTTCTGTAATATATAAAATTTACCGTGTGTGATGATATAATCAAATTTTGCAGAGTTTCGCCAACCTGATAAGAGTTAGGTTTTTTCTAATTAGTAGTTATTATTTTGTTGCACCACATAATTCGCTTCCACCTCGTAGGTAGGACGGAGATAGAAATTTACGCAAGGTTAATTTGTACGTGGGATCAAAAAGGGCCGGAGCGTATGATTTCCCATTTTCCTTAGGTTTCAGCGAACTTGTTCTGATAAATAATCTAAAAAAATTGTTTTCTTTTGTTCAGACGTGATCAGAAATTTCTTATTTATTAGTAAAATAAATAAATATTATAAGTGATTCAAAGACTTGGAATTTTGCAACTCGAAACGCCAGTGTCGATAAATAGTTTATTGTCATTAGATCAGCAGTATTTTGTTACGATTTAATTTTTACTTTCATATTCATATCAAGGTCAATGGCACAAAACCATCGTAAGCTGGCATACCATTTCGGTTCAAAAAGTAAATACATATAATATTTTATTTTGCGCCTCGACACCGGTGAATATCAAATTTAGGAGAAAAAAAACATACGCCTCTCATGCACTTTTGAAATACCAAAGCGATAAGGGGTTAGTTTAATTGTTCTAGCTCAAGGCGAGGGCTTTATCATAATTTTGTTTTGTGGGATTGTTACATGTTATACAGGGGTAGGTTAAGATGCACAATTTATAGATAAATGTATAGTAGTCTTATACCGGGGAACTTTATTTATTTTGGTAATATTGGGATTTTGTTTTATATTTACATATATATATATATTTATATATATATATATATATATATATATATATATATATATATATATATATATATATATATATATATTATTAACAATATTTTAGAGAAAGCTTACTTTTATTGTAGCTGATTTAAATGTATATGTTTATAATTTAGAATTTTTGTTTTAGTTTGGCTAGCTCAGTTTGTTTTTAATATTTGTTTAATAATTTATTTTAATTAGATTATTCGGGAGCATGAAATCCTTTTTCCCTTTGAGTCCTGGCAATTTATACAGTTGTAATAGTTGAAATAAAAAGAAAACACATTATTTGAAATCAATTTAATTATCAATGCAATATTTATTTGATAAAATAATATGCGACGCCAATGGATATATTGTACCTATTTATTGATTTTAATAATATCATAAATGCGCATGCGTGAAAAAATTAGTCATGCGCTTTAGCATGAAAAGAACAATTATGATACGTAAGAAACATCTATATTATACAACATTTGTTGACGATGCAAACAAGTAAATGGATTATACAAAACATAAAAGAATTTATATATATATCATAGTTATATATGATACAAGTAGCTGTGGGAAGAAATTAGTTATATACATGGATATAAAAATAGAAATTATATACAGATGGACATGGTTATAACATTATGAAATTTCAATCACCATATTTATGCAATAACAAGATGGCGTGATTAGCGTAAGTACATATTTTAATTTATATAAAGTTCGGCCTTTTATTAAATTTAATGATTTATGTAATGAATACACTATATGAAGTCTGTTTCTTTCTTTTTTAGATCGATCATGTTTGAAAAAGTTTATCAATTTATGAAATTAAGTACTTAATTGGGATTTTGAGTTTTTACACTATTTATTGGCCAATAAATGATTTAAATACACTGACCTGTTGATCTTAAATTTGGAAGAAAGTCTCTGGATCCCAGGAACACTACACTGAATCTCCAAAAAAAACCGAAATTAACGAAAATTTCGCAGATTCTTGTCGAAAACTTTGTTACAATTCACTGTGAGTATTATTAATATTGTATTTCATAATACTTTAGAAGTTTAAATGTCTTAAAACCGGGAATATCTTTAAATTTTTAGGAACACTATCCCACACATTCCTCGCTTCTTAACACTCGCTACCGTTCTCCACAAGCGTCCCCTCGATTTTCAACTTTTTTAAACAAACAGTCTTTTGTTCTTTTTTAGATCACTATTCAAAAGTTTATTTATTGATTCACAGTTTGTTATGTCATCTTTTACAACCAATAAGATATTGTCTTTTGTAATCAGATAATTGAAACTTCAATCACTTATCAAAACAATTTCATACATACAAATACATTAAAATTGTTTATACTTAGATACACTTACATAGTACAACATTCAATATTATTATTGATAGTATATTCTTGTTACATTCATATCAATTATAAATATAAATTCTCTTATGTTATTTGTCTATATGTCATTATTTGTTTATCTATGAAATCTATTGGATTATATTCTATTCAATATTTATATTTGTTCTTATTCTTAAATTAATGATTATAATGAATTAACTATAGTAATATTTGTTTTCATTTCAGATGAACAGCTGTTATGATATGGAAATTATTCTTCGTCTTAGGCAACTTTATTTACACCATTACATTGGTTAGGCAATATCTATATTTTATGTTATCATTGAGGTAATTCCTTATTTATTATATTGTTATAGGCTGTTATTTAATATATCTTTATTTGATATGTTGTTTAAATTAAGAAAAGTGTTTCCTTTTTACTTGTTTTCTTAAATTATGTTATTTTCATATATATTTCATACTAGCTCTCTTATTATCTATGATATCTGGTTCAATATATATATATATATATATATATATACTCATAGAAACTTTTATTATATTTTTTTTATATACAACTTTGTGGTTCCACCATATTTTATTTATCATCCCTAACCCGTAATTCCCCCTAGAGTGTGTAACAACCTTGGATGTGAGACAGAACCGGGAGAACAATCCTGTCCTGGCAAAGGAGTATCAAACCGTTTTAAGACCAGGCGTACCCAGCTCAACTCTGACTGGATTTGCCTTACATGCTCAGCAGCACATTGGAGAAAGTAATTGGTGACCCGAAGGTCGGGATCAATATAGAGAAAAAGAAAAGGTAGGATTTTTACTTACAAGTGGTGACAGGGGTTTGCGAACCATTTTCAGACTGAAACAAAACCCAACCCAAGGAGGGTGAGATATTACCTCTGGTGACAGCAATTATTAGAGTGGTGACAGCGTTTTTTTCTATTAATAAACAGTTAAGTTGAAGGAGGTTAGGAGCAATTTGTTACAATGCTACTATAAGAAAGAGTTTAGAAAGAGAGAGGAAACCGAAAGAGAAGCACTCCGATGGTGCCTTCCCGGGATGGAACATTCCAAAAAGTTCCTGCGGAACTTTGACACTGCTAGATCCAAAAAATATTTGGACCTCAGTAAAAATAAGCTATATCTCCTCACAGGCTTTCTTACAGGACATTTCCACCTTAGGAAGCACCTAATGAGAATAGGTCTAGCAGAAACTGACGAGTGTAGATTCTGTGGGGGGAAGGGGGATGAAACTCTGGATCACCTAGTTCTGGAATGCCTCGCCATTGCAAGCCAACGCAAGAAATGATTCGGACAAGAAACTTCTAAGAGTGAAGATATAACCTCTTTGAAGCCGTTCCAAATACTAGAGTTCATTAGAACCCTGGAACTGGAAGGCGAGCTGTAGTAGTAGCGAGAACAGCTCTGATAGCAGGGGCACAGTAAACCGTAGGTTTCAGTGCATTGTAACCGCGTTAAAATCTAATCCAATCTTTTCATCAAATAATGGTCGGCCACATATGGTCAGACAAACCTTGGACTACTTCCACCAAGCTCAAATTTATCTCCTACCTTGGCCCCAAGATCCCCGGATTTGTCCCTAATTGAATATGTGTGGGGTATAAGAAACATTACTATTTTAGTAACATACTCTAAAGCAACTTTAAATTTCTTATACTTTAGTGAAAACTTCATTTTGATATCTCAAATCGTGTTTGACTCATCGTAGAAAAACTGAAAAACTGTGTAAATAATCAAAATTACAAATTAGCTAACCATAAGTAGACTCTGGAACATATCGTATGTTTTTAATGACATTATTACAAAGAAGCGGCAACTTCTATATTTTGTCCTCGCTTAAGCATTCATCATTCCATTGCTTTTACAAATCATGAAGTCGTCGATATGAATCAAGTTTACTTTGAGTGATTTCAAAAGGCCACAATAACTGCAAGAGAGTGCGCGATGATTAATCCACATCACCATAATTTCAGAACTTCCTTTCTACGCCTGGTTCAACGGTTACGTGCCACGGGATTTTTCCGCCAAAAATATCAACATTTTATTAGAGCTCGGAAAACCATGGAGTAACGTCCAATGAATTTTACTAGATTACAAGTAAATAAATAGTTATTTGTTTACTAGGCATAAAAGCACAAGATTTAATGCCGCGGCTGGGGTTTCATAGCCGAGCGTAGCGAGGCTATGAAACCAGCCAAGGCTTTAAATCTGCTTTTCTGCCGTGTGAAATATATAATTATTTTTTCAAATTTGTTCCAATTCCACGCAAAATCGACTTTTTCATATTTAAATTGCATTTCATTATCAATATCCAAATAACTAAATTATTTTATCAAAGGTAACTGAGCCCTGCGTTACTAAGTTTACCGCTGATGACGTTTGTTGAATATGTTTGTTTACTGTTTATTTTGTCATTGTCAATTTTGAAAAGTTGTCATGTTAGAAATGAATTTACTGCAAAGTGAGGATGAATTGATGCAATTAACACCACCTGAGATAAGAGACCAGGCGCGAGATGTGGAATTCAACCTTTTACCGGAAAAATCAAGAACTGTATATGAACTCACATACAGCAGATTCATGGAATATAGACAAAAGAAAAATATAGGATCTTTCTCTGAAAATGTCTATTTTTCCGATCTTTCCAAGAAAATTAAGCCTTCAACGTTATGGTCTACCTATTCGATGTTGAAAGCTACCCTGAACATAGAAAATAACATTGATTTGGCAAAATACCTGAAGTTACGGGCTTTTTTGAAACGCCAGTCAGACGGTTTTCATGCAAAAAAATCCCGAGTTTTTCAAAGAGAAGAAATCGAGAAATTTTAATCAGATGCCCCAGATGAACTGTATTTGTGTACGAAGGTAGGAATACATTGAAAATGATTTATTATGTATTAAAGAACTAATTTTCAATTTATATTTTAGGTTGTACTTATTGTTGCAGTCGCTGGGGCTTGTGGATGTGATGAGCTTTTGCAAATGAAAACATATGATATAAATGATATGGGCGACAAATGGCTAATTATGCTACCAAATATCAAGACCAAAAGATCAAAATATTTTGTAGTAACGGAATATTTAAGCGTTTACAGAAAATATGCAGTCTCCAGACCCTCGAATTTAAATAATCGGCGTGTCTTCTATAAGTTTGCGAACGGTATAGCACATAATCAATTCATTGGCATTCACAAATTCAGTAAAATGTCAGAAGAAATTGCTACTTTTCTGGGACTATCTCATGCGAAAGAGTATACCGGGCACTGCTTTCGCAGAACTTCGGCCACGTTGCTGGTGTATTCTGGTGGGGACATAACAATGTTGAAGAAACATGGAGGATGGAAGTCTTCTGCTGTCGCGGAGTGCTATATTGAGGACTCGCTAGCCAATAAGTCGAACATCGGCAATAAAATATTTTCTGGCGTTTCCGGAGTATCAAATGTGGATACTAAAGTTGTTAATTTTACTGGAAAGGAGGGAAGTGGACAGAGTTCAATTGTATTAAATAATTGTTCACAATTCACCATAAATATATCTGATAAATAAAAATTTCGTGTTGTAGTTTGTAGTTTTAATGCAATAAAACCAGTTTATTATCATCAGCATTATTTTGAGTTTTCTTAATGTCATAGTCAATTCTAATAACCAGTTTGATTTAAATTATTACTTGGAAGGTTGCCTAGCAACGAACTTTTTCTGCCTAGGCAGTAAAAGTGGACTTTTTCTGCCTAGGTATTAAAAGTACAACTTCTAAGGCTGCCAAGTGTCATTAAAAGGCCACTTTCAATGTCATTTGGAGAAAAAATATATTAGAAATACAATTACTTACACTTTTTGAGGAATTCTCAAACCAGACAAATTACAAATGGGCAAATTGGTATTTGCAGACAACAGTAATAACTGGTATGTCATTTTAAAGGATTTTTGTGTTTCATATTGCATTCAAAAACATGGAAAATTGAAGATTAATGAAGCATTTGAATCAGATATTTGTACATACAGTACACCAGAAGCGGTATGACAATCAGAAGTTAATAAAAGCAGCTGTTCAACGTGGAGAAGAACACATGAAGGAAACATTGACAAGAGCTGGCTCACAGCACTTCAGCTTCAAGGATCATTGTTTTATGTGAAGTGAAATCATCACAGCAAAATTCATTGAAGCTCAAAAGGAATGCCGACCATAAAAATAAATACTGTGCACACTGTGGAGAAGATGACAATGAATGCAAATATATTAGATGCAGCTGAAAGAAGAGGCGGAGAATGGGTACTGAAAAGGAAACAGTTTAAGAGGACGCTGATTTGTTAGCACTCGATGCAAGGTACAATCTATTTTGCCACAATAGCATTATAAATCGTCATTAAAGAGTCTTAGGAGAGGAAGTATTAATGCGTACAACAACAGTGTTAATAAAATCATGCATAACATTTTCACGTATCTTGAATTCCAATGAGTTCCAATTTTCATTAAACCAACTAATTGAGCAGATAGAGGTAGAAAAACCTGATATTTGAACCATCAAAAAGCGAATATTTGAGAAGTATGGGAAGACGATACAGCAACGACATCTGTTTGTTTCAAACATACTGGTTACATGATCATAGCACAATCTTGGTATAAAAAAACGAGCAAATTAGATCCTCAATAAGAAAGAATATCTATTGTGAAGGCAGCTGCTGATATCATATGTGAGGATATTCGTTCACAGGTGTATGATACCTCCACATACCCACCCTCAACTGACTTTTTAAAAGACGCCCATTACGTTATCCCTGAACAACTGGTACTTTTTTTGGAAACCTTCATTCTCAAACAAAAACGAGCCGTTTTGAAAAGCCATCGTAAGAAATGTGTAACTCTAGAATACGCAATAATATCCTTAGGGCGACCTCGTTCATTTGGCTCTTCTTTGCTACATGGCATTGGGTCATATTTATATCATAACCTTGGATCAAAACATCGTGTTGAAACATTGGCATTGGTTTTCGGCTAGTAACTACTGTACTTGAGTTATCAGCCATCATGCGTCCAGACAAACTAGTTTTAACAATGCAGACTTTAATGTCAGTACGTTGGGAACTTTCCATGGGATGGGAGGAATAATGATGGAGACTCCTAGTGATTCAATAAGACTAGAAGGAAAAATATCACGCCTGAAACAGTGCTCTGCGATTAAAATCGTAAAACAAAATCCTCCTGTGCAGTTGGACACGTTTCAAAATGTGAACAATATGGGTTTATCATAAAACATTATAGAAAACGTGGACAGCATGATTCCTTTACCAGTTGATCTCTCACCACTTCCCTCAGATGTTACATGGCTCGATGGAAAGAGCTTGAAACTGAAGAACTCACCAGATTGAGTGGTTTTATCGAGTAGGCTACAAAAGATTTACCTTGCTATAGATCTAAAGTGATAATGCCTACCATTCATAAACCATCTCAATCTCAGTATGATACTGTACTCACTTCCCTCCGAATGGCAAACTAAAAATGTCGAGCCACTGGACAGAAAACCTGCTTCGTTACCTTCAACCAACTACCATACATAAAAGCCAAAGAAATTTTCGCCAATTGTAGTCCATAATGAAATAACTTTGTTGAGAGATTAGGAAGTTTCCACCTACTAATGTCATTCTTACGCACAATTGGCAGTTTCATGGGAGAAGGGGATTGAAGGAATAATTTGCAACAATATATGCAGAAAAACGTATAGACAAGATGGTGTCAGGCCAGGCATATGCTCGAGCTGTAAGAGCACATACTTTGTCTCGACTTGCATTAGCTCAAGAAGTTATAAAAAGAAAGTTTAACAAAAGAGGAGCTAGGTAAACTCGAAGCAATTTTATCATACAATGACAAATCTGACATTTTGATAGCACATGAAAATGGAAGATTTCAGGTCAAACTAAATGTCGCGATGTCAAAGTCTAGAAAATAGTGGGACAGCTTCAAAGCTATGGATTAACTACTTTAGATAAGTGACACTGATGAAATAACTTATACAAACTGATCGGACGAGAGACTGGAAGTTGCATCTGAACACCATACAGAAAATGCTGCCATTTTTTTATGCTACATGCCGCTTTTTATGCAAAGTGTGCCCATCTATATATTCAGAATATGTTGGAATTAAACAACAATATGTATTATACAGAGCACCGTCTGTTTACGACTTATGGTTCCTCACAACTAGACATTCCGACATGTTCTGGTCAGGTGTCTGAACAGAAATGAACATAGAACAGGTACTCATGTGTTCGATGGAAAGCTACGGAGGCCTGACCTGATTTCTGATATCGATTCTAATATCAACTTACTAGGTGACGATGAATTGTATGAAGAGTTCCTATATCCTCAGAGCCGTCAAGAACAAGAACTGGGCCAGGAAACGTATCTTGAACCTGGATTTGCTAAGAGGTTTAAACGAAACTCAAATGTACTTAATTTAAAATAATACAAAATAATATTATACCTACTTTCTATCTTTACTTCTTCTGTTAATGTTTGTATTTGTGTTTCTCATTGAATGACACCTGTTTTTTTGACCAACTTTTGAAAAAAAAATATTAGGCCCACAGTAATAATATTTAATGTACTTTAAGAATGAATGGATTTGTCTGTGTTGAAAAAGTATTCCTCCGTGGTCCAAAATGGCGAAATCTAAGAAAGTGCCAACGTTATGCGGTTTAAACGTTATACATATAGCGGTGATCCAGGAAAGTCGCCGAGGACGAAAAATTAGATTTGGCATCTCTGTGCAATCCCAAACAATATAAAAAAAGAGACCTACTACCCCAAACCATGCAAGGTAAAATGCACTGGGTGACTGGTTTATTAGATTTAACCTCTCCCGATTGTAGTTAAATTGCAATCATTTACATATTACTTACGCCCTGATATGGATGCCGATTATTACCGAAATGGAATAATGTTTACTGACTGTTCGGGATTCTATGTCACTGAGTATATATACATTCAACAGTTAATTACTTTTTACTAAAGGTGCGTTGGGGCAAGTGCGGCCACTTTTTTCATTAGTACCACTTTGAAAGGCAATATTTATTTTTTATTAAGAAAGTTGCTTCCAATTTTTGTGTGTATTCGTTAGGTTGTTTCTAATTGACTGTATGAATATGGAGCTTAAATAAAAAACCATTCTTTTGAAAAATATTTTTGATTTTGAATACCTAAAATCACTCCTTCCACTAATGATAGGGATTTGGGGCAAGTAAAGGAACATAAATATAACTATTTTACTTGACATTTACTTTAAAAATTACTATATTACTGAATATTATCTGTAGTAAATGGTCCACTTTCGCCAAAGTTTAATTGTTTGATTAAGATGTCGTTTCAAATAGACAAATCCAAGTTATACCAAAAATTGTTTGAAAGTTTTTAAAAATTTCATACAAATACGAAAGTACAAAGTTTACGAAGTATGGCGTAATTATAAGTTACAAGCAATTTCCGACAAGGAACTTGATTCTTGTCTCTAGAAGAATTGCAAGCAGCGACTAAGAATAAATCCAATCTACTAATTTTTTTTCCAAGTAGGTGAGTGATGAAACCATTTTAGGTATGAGCACTAGGAATATCACACTACAGTAGAAATATTAGAAATCGCCAAAAACTTCATCTTTACATTCTGTAAAGAAAACAATAATTTAGAGGTTTAAAGATTAGTAGATATTATGGCCTACCTCAAATTTTAGTGGCAAGGAAGTCGACACCACACCTGGAGTGGAATCACAACAGCAATGTGAAAACAAAGAAATTACAGATTAACCGCCGAGAACAAAACCTTCTCAGGACGCGATTAAAAATAAAATTGCTCTACTCGAAAAAAATCTTAATGCTTTGTATTCCGCCACAGATACTATACCAAGCCATGTTGAAGTTCATAAACAGTTCAATAAGTTGCCCGAAGAATTAAAAACAGAGAAACAGGAAGATTCAAAACGCAGTTGCCCAGAATAAACACATACATGGTATGAAAAGAAGGTTAGAAGATATTTGTCATGAAAAACCAGAAATAAAAAAGTATCCCTGAGGAATTCAGAGGGACGTCATAGCCTAGACAACGATCAACTATTACGGATATATCTTTATTTGGAAGTTCAGCAGATGATAGAAGACGAACGGAATCTATCTAGTTCTAGTTGTTTCATAGTTGCATCTAATATTGTTCCTCAATTTCACCTCTTCGTCGCAACCTTTGCCTAACTAAATTTCTATCAAATGCTTTTTGTATATCTATAAACCCTAAATATACTTTCTCATCTTACGAATGTTTTTTCTCTATAATCTGCGCAATTGTAAATATGTGATCATGGGCACTTCCACCCTTTCTGAAGCCGCTTTGTGATTGTTTCAACTGAAAGTCTATTGTCTCCCGTAATCGCTTCTCTAAAATTCTTTCATAAACTTTCAGTACCATACTTAGTAACATTATTGCGCGATCGTTGTAACAGTTACTGCCTTCCCATTTTTAAAATAATGGTATGACTACTCTTTGTTCCCAATCTTCCGGTATTTTCTCTTCTCTCCATATTCTATTAAACATGTTTGTTATCAGTTAAAGTCGCTTTTTTCTCAAGTTCTGTAGCAATTCAGTGGTGATTTTGTCATGCCCTGCAGCCTTCCTTCTTGTTAGTGTTTGTATAGCATATTTCACTTCCTCCGTTGTTATCAATTCGCTGTTCATATTATTTTCATCTTGGTTAATGATTTCTTCTTCATCATTCATTAATTCACGCTCATTTTCTACATTCAATAATTCTTCAAAATACTCTTTCCATCTATCGATAATTTCTATTTCTTCCCTTTGTATAATACCTTGTTTGATCTTGATATATCTTATATTATTCTTTTTACCATTTCTCAGCGTTTTCCGTACCTTAAAAAATAATTTATGATTCCCTTTACTGCCTTCTTCCATTTTTTCGACAGATTCGTCCCAGGCTTGTCTTCAAGTATTGCTCACCATCTCTTTGATTTTAATTCTTTCAGCTGTGTAGCTTTCGTTGTTTCTTTTTTGTAGATACTCTTTTCATTTTTGTTACTTCATTCTTTGCATTTGTTCATCCCACCAACTTTTTATTTCCTCCTGTCGTAGTCATTTTTGACCGTTTCTTAGATTACTGACTTTAATTTTTCCCATATTTGTTCGAATTCTATATTTGCTGCTACTACTTCTCCAAATTCTTTTTCATCAATTCCTTATATTTTTTTTGCTATTTCTTTTCCGTTTAATCTGTTTGATCTAATAATTCTTTTTAACTTTGGTTTTTTCTGTGTTCGGTTTCCCCCTTTTTTAATTAGCATTTTAATCTTTGAGTTCAATATACAGTGGTCGCTATATATTTCCGCACTTCTTTTCACTTTGACATATTTAACATTCCTTCTAATACATCTATTGATGATTACATAAACAAAAATAGATTTTTCATTTAGACTTGTTACTTCTCTTGTATACTTCTGACCTTCTTTTTGTTGGTAGAACGAAATAGTAATTATGAATTCATTGAGTATACAAAAACTTATCAGCCTTACTCCATTATTATTCTTTACAGTTTCTCCATGCATTCCAATTACATCATTACTTTCTTCATCCCGCTCTCCAACTCTTCCATTCAGATCGCCGATTATTATTAATCTCCCATTTACCTCATCCATAGCTTCGTTGACAAATTCCCAGATTTTTTCTTTTTCGAATACCTTTTCATCTTCGTTTACCCCGTACACAATGAATATGGTTGTATCTGTCTTTAAATGCAACTGTGACTTGAGGATTCTGTCTGATATCTCCCCTAGCTCCAGTTTTTGATAGTTGTTATAAGTCTCTTATTTATGATACACCCCACTCTTCCTTTAGCCCTACTATTTACTAAGATATACTTCATTTTTTGGAGAAATTTCGGTTTTTTAGCACAAAATAGCGCCTCTGGAGTGTATACTTGAATACGGAAAAGTTAGTTTTAATCTTTAACACCTTTTATTTAATAACATCCTACTTTCATTCTTGCCTCTTTTAGATACGAAATTTGGATTTTTCTTTCCTCAACATAATCTTCAACAATCCAAACGTTGGTCCTTTTTAGTTGCTTTCTTTGTTTAAGTATATGAAATTTTTTGTCTCCTGTTGTTAGTTTCAGTTATATACAATGTGTCTAAATAAGTCGGAACCATATGGGAAACTTTTTTATTTTTAGTTAAACGAAAAAAAGTCATTCTTCATAAAACGTTTTGCATGGTCTGAAACGTAAAATTCAACTATCAGATGACAACTTTTATCAGTCATATAAGCGGTTCGTCAAAAAACATGATTTTCACCCAAGAGTAAAGTACTTTTTATTTTTTACAAAATCGAAAATTGTTATTAAAAAAAGTTGATCACGATTGACAACTATTCTCAGATATCCAATATTGTCCTTCTGCCATGAAAAAATATTTTTTGGTTTAAATGAAATACATGCATATATTAAATCTTGTAATCAGCTATTTTATTGAAAGACATGATAACCTTTTGGTTCATTATTAAGTTATGCAACAATGTACATTGCAATTGAATAGTTAATGCATACATATCATAATATTTGATTTTGCAAATGAAAAGATAAACAAGTTAACTAATGAGTAGTAAATAACATTCATAACATTATAATGAATCCTTCAAATAGTTATTTTCCAATATTTGAACGAAAAATAATTGAAAAATGGAAGTGAAATAATTTATTTTTTGTTTCAATTGACTAAAGCCTAGACATATCCACCATCTCTTTCTAAACATTTAGTGGTTCGTCTATTAAATTCCCTTAATACATGCTTGATTATGTCTGCAGTAATTTCCTGACATGCCTCTGTAATTGTCCTTTCCAAAACATTAATATTTTGAAAAGGCCTGTGCTGGTAAACCTAATGTTTTAAGTAGCACCATAAGAAATAATCCAGAGGGGTTAAGTCTGGAGATCTATCCGGCCAAAAAATGTGCGAATGTCTATGTATTACTTTGTTATTGAAAGTCGATTCAAGGTATTCCCTCACAGCTACTGTGGCATGGAATGTAGCACCGTCTTGTTGGAGCCATGCACGTTGACGGTTTATTAGTGATAGTTCGCTAATAAAATCATTCTATAATTCATTTTGTAAAAACCTTAGATTCAGCATTCATTCATTGTCGAAATTATGGTCCTATGATTTTATTTTTGTAAATACCACACCATACCTTGGTCTTGAATGAATATTGGTCTCGTGTTGTGATGGTAAAGTGAGGATTACTATCACACCACCGGCGACAATTTTGTGAACTGATAGTTCCATTTGATGTGAATGTTGAATCATCGGTAAAAATTATATTTCTCAATAAAAGGGATACTTTTCTAACTCTCCTTGTATCAACGAGCAGAATTCAAACCGTCTGTCATAATCTCTATCTTTCAATGTATGCACAAACTGGGGTTTGTATGGATGATAACTGTTATTTTTTATAATATTTGTCATTGTACCTCTACTTGCTTCATTTCGGATCAAAGACATTCTTTTTCTCAATGACATTTTAGGGTGTTCTACTACAGATAACATCACTTGTAATTGCGTGTCCTCGCTGGCAACCCTCTTCTGGCGTTTTTTATTAAAATTATTGTGAACACTTCCAGACGTCTTAAATTTATTTACAATTTTTGAAACTGTCGAATGCTGAATATTTCTATTCTGATGTCTGTTGCTTCTCGATGAGTCTCATAATTATCTCCCACAATCAACACAATTTCAATTTTTTCCTCATTACTTAACCGAACCGCCATTTCTTGTATTTTATAAAATCTAACTAGCGATCTGACGTTTGCTGTCAGTGCATCCTAGATAACAAATCGTTCTATACGCAAATTGTTAATCTCCTGAATTCGTCAGGGCAATACTGATACAGAGAAGTTGATATACACAAAAAAAATTATTTTTTCATAGCAGGATATCTGACAATAATTTTTAATAATGATCAACTTTTTTTGATAACAATTGTCAATATTCTCAAAAATGAAGGTACTTTACTCTTGAGCGAAAATTCATATTTTTTACATATCTCGTATACGACTAACAAATTTTGATATCTGATGAGTGCATTCCAGGTTTTTAACCATGCACAACTTTTTATGAAGAATAACTTTTCTTCATAAAACTAAGAATATAAACGTTTTCCGTATGGTTCCGACTTAATTGGACACACTGTAGATCTGTTCGTACAAGTTTTTGGTTTTTCGATTTCAACTGCAATTTCCCTCATTACTTCCACCAATTTAACTTTCATTTCCTTATATGTTCTTCCATGATGTGTCTTCTACTCCTCTTATTATAATATTCTTTCTCCTGATTTCTCCTTCTAGTGCAGCTATCTTCACAACTTGTTTTTAAGTTCCACTTTTACTTCAAAGTTTTTTGTTTAAAATGTCTTCAATAGCAGGAAATACAAAAATCGTTTTGCCACATTTGACATTAACTTCGTAGTTGTTACTCATGATGGCTTGGGCTATAATTTTATTACCTGCAAACTTCACGAGAATCGTCAAGTTTCAGATTTGCCACATTTTCCAACAGTCTCTAAATCTTCTTGATTCTTTAAAAAATCTTCATATCAAATTCATCCTCTCTTAAATTTGGTATACCACTTATGCTTGAATGCTCGTCGAATGATGTGTCACTTTCCTTAGTAGCTTTATTTTGGTTTTTGATTTTTTTCTTTAATTTGTTTACTCCAGACGAACTTCCTTGAAATAATGTGCTTAAATGTAAATCATCATTCTCGTCAAAAATTGACGCGGATTAGTTTTATTGGCGTTCTAAGCAACTCCTCCTTATGTTTAAGTCGCTGCGATACCTCCTCCATCGTTACAACTTCAGCGCTACTACAAACTTTTCTTTTTCGGCTGGTTTGGATTTCTCATTGATCTTCTGATGTTATTTATCATAATTTGTTCAAATGTATTCGCAGTTTCAGATTCTGTACTTGTTAATGGGATTACTTACTTCTTTTATTGATTTCACAACTGGTTGATGGGACTTCTTTCTCGGCTGTTACTTCCTTCAGTTTATTGTGGATGTGATTAGTGTGTTAATGTTAATAAAAAATTAAAGAGGAAAGACGCGGAAAGCTATCCAAATGTGTTTTGTTTTTACAGGACAACGCCCCTGCACACAAATCTCATGTTGCCATGCAAAAAATTCGTGATTTTGGGTTTGCATTACTACTACTACCCTTATTCACCAGATCTGGCTCCGTCCGACTATCATCTCTTTCCTCAACTGAAAAAAAGTTCAAAAAGTCGTAAATTCCCTTCCAGCGAGGAGGTAATAAAAGCTGTGGAGGTCTGGTTTGCAGAGCAAGAAGAATCATTTTTCTTAAAGGTATAGAGACGTTGCAATTTCGCTGTGATAAATGTATCCAAATAAGAGGAGAATATGTTGAGTAATAAAATATTTTGACATTGAAATTTTGTTAGATTCTATAGTAGGCTAAGAATTTTTCAATATATTTTCGTAGCTCTAAACGGATATGACATTATTGTCGAATGGATAGAACCCTCCTTTCTTAAAACCATTTTTTATTATTTCAATATTAGCATCGGTCCAAATTGGACCTATCAATTCAGAAAATTGTATGGTGCGGTATCTTTGGAGATAATTTGCTAGGTCCATATGAATTACCAGCAAATTTAAATGGTAACTGATATTTACAATTTTTACAAACAAAAATTAGAATAGTTGTAAAAATTGAAAAAACAATTTAAAAAAGTTTAACTTACGTCTAGAAAAAGCATACTACAAGTGTCCTAAAAAACATCAAACCCTGTAACTGATACGTACAATCAAATAAAATGTTTGATGTTACATCATTAATTAATTCAAATGTGGTGAAATTACCCTTAATGAAGGTGTACAATTTTAATTCACATGATAAAACGTACAATTTAAAGTTATCAACTGAATGATAGGTGATCACCAGTTTGACGTTAATAGATGGTGGCTTATATGCCGCAGTACAATACTACAACTAGTGTCTCATATTACAACGTGATTTTATGATGAACATTGAATCAAGATAAGATATCATGTTTAAAAATGAATGAAAATATCAAAATAGTAAATTGAAACTTGATATAAATTTATTTATTTTTTAAGAATGAAGTTAAAGTTGTGATTAAAATCAATACACTAATTAGAATTCAAAACATCCAAACATCATCCAACTTAGGTGGCAAGGTAAACCCAACAGCTAATGGCATCCCATAGGAATTAAATGTGAATGGTAAAGGGAGGGGTATTTATAGTCAAGAAACCCATACAAGGCATGCACAAGAAGAGAAGAAATCGAAAAAGAGTATCAAGATAGAAAAAGTATCAAGATATAGATCGCTTGTATTCTGATGAACCCAACAATGACCCATACATAGCTTTGTTTCAGGGAAAAAATGTGGTTGTGAAGTTTCAAAATATTTATAACAAACCTAGACCCATACTATGAATGTACAGGAAAAGAAGAAACCTAATAACAGTGTAGATAGAAGAAAATAATAGCAGATATGCTAGAAGTTATAAGAATAGAAGGGAGGAATTATGATGAACCAAACTATGACCCATACATAGCTTGGTTTCGGGAAGCAATGTGGTTGTGAAGTTTTTAAGATAGTTGTGACAATCCTAGATCCATACTAGGCATGTACAGGGAAAGAAGAAACCGAGGAAGAGTGTAGCGAAGAAGAAAAGGATATGCTAGAAGTTATAAGACTAGAAGGGACGAATTGATTGTATTCTGATGAACCAAACTACGACCCATACATAGCTTGGTTTCAGGAAAGCAAAATGTGGTCGTGTTGTTTTTATATAATTATGCCACACCTAGAACCATTCTCGAGGAAGAGTGTAAAGAAAAGAAAAATTATAGAAATATTTGCTCAAATTTATAAGATGTCTTGTATGATGAACCAAACTATGACCCATAGCCTGGTGTCCGACGCACACGGTGGTTCCATAGAACCAGTTCTAAGAACAAACCCAGACCCATACTAGCCGTGTCCCAGATTAGTTCCAAGGGGAAGATATGTACTAGAGAGAAATATGAAATTATACCGTCACATTTAGAGGGCGCCACAAGTATTCATCCTGTAGGGTCCAGGAAATTTCCACTCCGGTTTTTATAACATAAACACCATGGAAGACTTGTTCTATTATTTATTCCCTTACTACAAAAATTATTAGAAGCGTGTTCTACATATGTGTATCATTGTCTTATTTCACAGCAACACTCACTCGATCAGAGAACCTTAAGAGAAAGGTTGACAAAAAAGCATAGGTATATAATATCCCCACAATCCCATACCAAGGGCGAGAATGAATATTTTATAATAGTCGTAGAAAAAATTAATTAAAATTTTCAAGTGAACTTTTCAAACTTGTTTCTACCACGAGGTCAAAAACAAAAGAGGACTATTCCGGAAAAAGAGTCAACGGCGATCGAAAATCTATTGCGCGATGTTGCCAATAGCTGCGGGATGTAGGTAATTTATATAAATTTACAGAGTTTATATTACAGGAGATTTCGGTAACCGTGCCCCAAAAAACATCTTGCCCCAACGCACCTAACTTGGGAAGTTTTTAGCAATATTAATTAGTTATTAGTTAGTCACCTATGAACATTTTATAGCCAATCGAAAAGTTGATTTTTATGATATCAATGCTGCACAATAGGACAGCTCTAGCTTTACTCAGAAATCGGCTTCAATAAATTGGAATTATTGTTAACGAATTTAAAGTTAGACAGAGACTTCGTTTAGAAGAAGATATTTATTTTTATCTTTGTCTTTATAATTTTACTCAAGAAAAATAACATTTGCATTACACCTCTGTTTTATTGGCAAATAACTCAGAAGTTGATCTCAGTTTTGCTTTCATTCTGAGAAAGGAACTGCGCAGAACTAATAAAAAAAACTGTCAAAAGCTCTTTATAGATAATAAAAGTGAGAAGCAGTTTATTTTTACCTGCTTGACTAGACTGCAAATCAGTTGAGGAATCTTTTAAAACAGGACTAGTTTCCTCGGATGAAATATTGGATTTATTTTTTGAAAAAATCCCCCTGAAGCATACGATCCACTGTTTTTTGCCTTCGACTGTTTTGGATAAAGAGCTACAAATAAGCATTAACAGTAAAATTTAAACTATACGCATGTAGAATTTCAATCAATATTTTACTATTATGTGGTTTTTTCTAAAATACGCGTTTGTTCAATTGAAAAAAAAATAATTCTCACAACTTCATTTGCCTCCCTGCTAATGAAAAATTGAAATTACCAACATTATTAGTTTAAAAATTGTTCTGCTAATTTGCCAATGTATGAAATTTTACTTTTCTTTTGTCAGCAATGTTACCTATTAAAATTATTTTCTACTTGCGATTTGGATTGACCACATTCTAAATCGCAAATATTACAATTACTTGCGTTTCGGCTAGATTCGGCAATACTGCTATCACTTGAAGGTTTTGTTAATGCTCCTGGACATGATTCTCCGCAACTTTGTGGCGATTCTGGTTTGGGCATTCTGTTTATACTAAAAATAGTAGAAATACAATTCAAAACAACGTCATATTATTGTTTGAAAATCAAGAAATATAAATTATCCATGATACACCTGGAGAACCGATTTTTTACTTCACTTTGTATATAATTATCCATTAGATATACAATTAGTATTGGCTTACCTGAAACATATTACATTTTAATACGGCTGCGTATTATTTCGAGATTTTTCGCCCATTGGCACATAAATTTTGTAACTGACAAAAATGTTGATATACTTTGACAGTTATCAGTGTTTGTCAATAGATATTTTTTTGATACCAGGAGAGCGTTCAGAAATATTATCCATTGTTCCCCGGGTAAATAAGTTTACCATTTGCATTTTAACATGATGACCCTTGATCTAGCTACAGCATGGCAAACGAACGACCAATAAAATTTGTGGTTCTATTTTCAGGGTCATAATGATGTAATATGATTTACCGCGTGAATTAACCCTCCGTTAGTCGCGTGGGTATATATGACACAAATAGTCGCGCGTGTATCAGATTGATACATCTGAAAAAAATGAGTGTTTTTTCCAAAATATCGTAAATTTTTAAGATTATATATTTTAAAATTAGTCTGTAACTTTTAATTATTTGCTTGGCGTATTACTTTATTTTTTTTACGTTTTATGATAAAATTTGCAGAAAATTAAAAACGTTTACATTTGTTTTTTTTTGTTTATTACAATTCAAGTTTTAGCAAAGTAATAGATATTCTGATAGTTGTACGCTCAATATTCTAACAAAAACCTCACCACTTACCTTATTTTTCAACTGTTTTTAACCCTTAACCACGGACAAGGAAACATTTCTCTCGATGCTACTCCCACCCTTTTACTTATTTCGTCTATGCGTTTGGGTACTTTCCTAGTTAGTTGTGTCTGGTCGACTGTAAGCGTAGTTTATCTGTGACCCGTGGTTATCGTAATTTATACATAGGAGGGAGTATCGTAGACTCCTTGTCCGTGTTAGTGTACCAAAAATTGGGAGTTGTGAATATGGCTAGTTCGTCGAAACGTATAAAATTAGGTGATCCGAATTTCGAAGAAACTCTTTTAGAGTGGTATTTTGAAGCAGATGTTGATAACAGTGATTCTGAACCAGATGAGACTGTCTGTTTACAAAGTAATCATGATAGCGAAAGTGAGCAAGAAGTTAGTGACGACGATAATGATCCTAATTATAATCCTGTAGAAGATACATCAGAAGAAGAAAATGAAGAGAAAAAAAACAAAGAAGAAGAGAATATGGAGGAAGGTGATACAGAGAACAACCTAGAAGAGGAAGAAGACTTTGAAGAGATCGAGCACATTGAAATAGGCGGGAGCCAAAGAACTAAGAAGCAGAACTATTGGTTCGGAAAAAACAGATATAAATGGACTAAAAAGGAACCTACCCGGAACGTTCGTACTGCAGCTCGTAATATCATTCGTCTCCCACGAACACTTTTGGATAATAATCTAACAGATCCTTTAGACTTTTTCGATAAATTGTTTTCTAATGAAATGTATGACGATATTCTACAATGGACTAATAAAAAACTTATTACTATGGGAAATCGCTACAAACGACAAAATAAACCAGAATTTGCTGATTTTTTCCGAACAGAGCTACGAGCTTTCATAGGGTATTTAGAGCGGTAATGTATGTTTTCTGTAATACTATCAGCCCTACAGTTTGATAATCCCGAAACTAGGCTAGAACGAAAAAGAAACGATCCTGGCGGAATTTCCGAGGCATTTGTTAGGTTTCTTAGGTTTTTTAGGTTTTTTAGGTTTTTTAGGTTTTTTAGGTTTTTTAGGTTTTTTAGGTTTTTTAGGTTTTTTAGGTTTTTTAGATTTTTAGGGTTTTCCGTATAGCAGGGAGTTAGCCTGCTGCTACAACCCTCCTACTTTATCCGGGCTTAGGACCGGCAGCAGTACCATCGAGTTACCCAATCCACCCGACGATGCCCCTGGCGGAGTTATACTTTTTTTTTATACATTCCCAATTTTCTTCTATATTCTTTCCTTCTTGTATTCCTCTAATTCCTTCATTCACTTCCGCCTCACATTTTCTCCTAATCTTTCCATTTTTCAGTTGTTTTAGGTTCCATCTTTTCCTACCTCTTCTTTTCTTGTTATATTTTATTTATAGATTTAGTTTCGTCAAAACCAAGAAGTGGTCAGTATCGGCATCTGCTCCTCTATATGATCTGACGTCTTTTATAATATTTATTATTTTTTCGGAGGTTAGTACGTGATATATTTGGTTTCCCGTATTTCTTCTAGGTATAATATATCTGGATTTATATTCGGGGAGACCGGGGTAATGGGGCCACCTTAAGAAAAAATTGGGATTTGGACCAGATTTTTTTTAATTATGTTTTTTTACTAATACTCCTCATTCATATGTTAACTCTAACCTAAGATGTCAAACAACTGTTAAATTCGAACGTTACTTTCGTTTTATTTAAAAAAGTACAAAATTGTAAGTGGCCTCATTATTCCGCTATATGGGGTAATGGCGCCACGGGTGGCGTTATTGCCCCAGTAATAAAATAAACATATAAAATTCTTATGTCTAATAGTATGTCGACAAAGGAGCTCATAAATCCTTAAAGAAACTCATAAATTCTTAAAGGAAACCAGTTTTTTAAAAATATAAGTAACATCGTAGAATAAACTATTCACAAAAATCGCAGATATATTGTTTGGCTTTTTCCGATTCGCTACAGTCTTTATGGGCCCATTTTCCACACAACGTGCACCTGAACCAAATCTCACTTTTTCTTCCGTAGTCGCCACAAACTAAGCAAATTTCCTCATCTGAACTTTCATCTTCAAGTCCTTCATCATCCAGATGGACATCAGCTGAACTTTCTGATGATGAGCTGCTAAATACCTTCCTTTTCACCTGAATCACTTTTTTATCTTTCGTAGCCTTATTCTTGTTATTCTTCTTATTCTTGGTTTCCTTTTTAAGAGCTTTTTTCAGTAATTCTTCTTTAATAGGTATCGCGGTCAATATTTTTGAACAACCTCTTTGGCGAACAGTTTTCGCTTTTTTGATAAGCCTTTGAGGAACCAGTATGACGTCAGCAAAGGAAATATTTGTGTCTGCGCTGGCGCTGACAGCAGAACTATGTTTTTCACTTGAAGATCCAGCAACACTGTCGGATAAATTTGGGATATCTTTTTAGGTAGCACATTCAGTGTTTACTCTGGATGGGCCTACTCCCATGTCAATAGGGACCGAGAAAGATGACGCTTACGCCATCTGCCGTAAAAAAACAAAAACAAAGTAATGTAAACACTATTAGTTTTGTATGGTTTTGTATAATCAGCGTTTTAAAATGTTCATTTTTTAAACTGATATTAAACGTTCGTGATGTCTTCATCACAAGTAGTTTCCCCAAAAGTTCACTGAACACTGCGTGGACAACCTTAAAACGTCAAAAATGAATAGATGCAGTAAAAAACCATAGAGTAAATTGGGGGAATATGCCGCGCTGGGTAATACGCCGCAGTTTGATATTTCCGTTCCAAGTCAACATTTGGCAACAATGGTCGTTCATCCATATTTGTGTCAGACAGAAAACAAGCGTGAATCATTCGCAAATCGAAACCATTAGTTTTTTAGTGAGTGACGTCGATATAAAGGTAAGCACCGTGTAAAATAGTTTCTAATGTTAAGTTATATACAGTGGTGAAGGAAGTCTTAAGCAGATTTCGTCAATTTTAATAGAAGTGTGTCAAAGAATGATTCATAACCTTACTCTTTTTTGGCGGAACACTCTGTTAAACGTATGATAAATATGTGTTTTGATTTTATTTGTCATAAGATGCAATATGGGGTATTATGCGTCACATTTTTTCAACTGCGGCGTATTACCCCGAGCGTATTACTCTTACCCTTACCTGCTTTTTTTTGGTTTCAGATGCCTCGTACTTTTGTTCGGAAAAACGTTAGAGCTTTATGGTCAGAAGAAGATCTTGGCAATGCCATTGAAGATCTTAGACATGGTAGAGGATCTGTTCGCCAAATTAGCTGTACTTATAACGTTCCTGCCCGTACTTTGATGAGAAGAATGCGGTCTGGAAACCTCCGCAAAGAAAAATTGGGCCGCAAAAGTTGTCTAACTTCAGATCATGAAGCAAGTTTGGTAAAATACATCCAAACTATGGAAAAGCATGGATTTGCACTTACATCAGTTGATGTGAAAAAGATTGCATTTTCTTTTGCGGTTCAAAATAATATTTCAAATACCTTTAATGTCGAGAAAAAGCAAGCTGGGTATGACTGGTTTGTATCGTTTATGAAAAGACATCCTGAATTGTCAATTCGCCAAGCTCAAGGAATGTCTATAGCGCGAGCGCAAGGCATGTCTAAGAATGAATGCGAACGATATTTTGATCTGTTGCAGAAAACATTAACAGATAATGACTTAATGAACACCCCGAGAAAAATATTTAATATCGATGAATCAGGGCTACAACTTAACAATAACCCAGGAAAAGTTATTGCCACTAAAGGCACCAAAACCGTAAACTGCGTTACAAGTGGTGAGAAAGGTGAGACGGTGTCAGTTATAGCCTGTGTTAATGCAGAAGGTCATTTTCTTCCTCCCGTTTGTATCTTTAAAGGCAAGAAGAAAAAACAAGAGTTCGAAGATGGTTTGCCTCCTGGGGGTAAAGTTATAATGAATGAAAAATCGGCATATGTAACAACAGATATTTTTAAAATATGGCTTCGAGAGCACTTTATTGCCAGAAAAGAGCCAGGTAAAGTATTGCTCATTTTAGATGGCCATTCGTCGCACTGTTCGGATGTAGAATTATTAGATTTAGCCGCAAGCAACGATGTCATCATGTTGTGTCTACCAAGCCATACGACACACTGGCTTCAGCCACTAGACAGATCGTTTTTCAAACCTTTAAAAACCTATTGGTCACAAGCCTGTAATAACTGGATACATAATCATCCTGGTCGGAAATTGAATAGGCTACAGTTTCCAGCACTCTTAAACAATGCATGGTGTAAAGCAGCTACGGTTCAAAACGGGGTTTCGGGTTTCAGAACCTGCGGAATCCATCCATTTAATGCAACCATAATTCCCGATCATGCTTTCATCCAGCATACTCCCGCGACAATTCCTAGGAACAATAATTTAGAACAAAATGCTGATGGTGTTATTCCTGATGATGCCGACAACAATGTTGAAGATAATCCTAATGATGAGGTCAATAATATTCATAACAACGAAGTATCATTTGAAGCGATCGTACCTATTCCAGCTATACCTGGTCCAAGTGGGTGTCAGAAGAGAAAGCAGCATGCTCAGTTACTTACATGCCCAGAAACAATTGCAGAGAAACGAAAGAAAAGAGAAATTAAAGACAAAAAGGAAGCAGCAAAGCTAAAACGTAAAAAAAATAAGATGGAAAAAGATGAGGCCGATAAAGAGAACAAAGGAAAAAAGAAGACATTCACTCAAAAGAAAAGACGTAATGCTAATCCTGATACTAGTTCATCAGAAAGCGAATTAGAAGTGCCTACAATGGAGAGCGGTGAATCAGAATTGGAATACGATGAATCAGAATATTGTGCACAATGCCGTGGATACTATTTTGATAAAAAAGGACCAAAATGTGATTGGTTGCAATGTGTGCAATGTAATCATTGGGTTCACGAGATATGTACTCCATCAAACATATATTGTGCAGATTGTGTTCCAGATCAGACATAAGATTAGACATAAGATTCAGTAATATATAATATGTAATGTTGTAAAAATAAAGTTTTTTTTTCAGTTTCATGAAATATTTTATTTCTTACGAGAATAGCATGTTGCCATATTACTCATCGTATGATGCCATATTACCCATGGTATGGGGTAAAATGGCAATAGAGTATCACTATGCATTTTTACTTCTAATCTTTCGCTGTGTGTGAATATGGCATCGAGCGACTCTGAACACATACATATATTGTGTAAGCTCTAACGTGCAGCCATCGTGTTTCAGCTAGGCGCGTTGGTTCTTAGAATGTGGGCATTTGAATTTTATGTTGCCATATTACCCCAATTTACTCTATGTAAGTGAAATGTTGTAATTAAATTTTTTTATTCCCTATTCTTTTGTGTATAATCAATATGATACTACAATTGGCAGCTATTAGAAAAGTTCAATTTTTTGTTCAATAAATAAAAGTTATGATCGGGAGAATAAAACGTTTTCTGTACGATTTCATTGATGATATAAAATAAAAAGCTTGTTATGTGTTTGCTGACTTTAATATTATATAATAAGTTTGAATAATTAAATACTATTAAGAGAAAGAGAGTAAACATTTGTACAAAATAAATCACTTCAAGTTTTTTAATTAGAAAACAACGGACGGATTGGGAACCAAACAAAAATACTAGAATTTGCAGTGCTCATTTTGTCAATAATCAAAAATCAGATAATCCCCTACACCCATCTTACATACCATTTTACCTGGCAAAGAAAATAAAAAGATCTATTAAATTTTTGCATTTTGTATGTTATTTATTACACTGTTTACATCACAATGTTTTTCTTATTTAACACCAGGGCGCTCTACTTTCGGCAGAAGTGCTGCCTCTATAGTTCGGTCTCGATCCCTATACGTTCAGAAGATAAAGTAGAGGGACCAGCCAGCATGTTGTCAGGTGGTGCAGGTGGACCTGCCCCCATGTTTTGCGCGGGTGGTGCAAATTCAGTCTCATCAAACACATTTGGATTGAGTGGAAAAATTCCGGTACACTGGAACCCTTTAATTGCTTTGTCTATAGTTGCCACTCTTGCATATGTAGATTTAAATACAGAAGCGATATCATATTGGCTTACACGTTCTTACTGCTTAGATTTAAGATGATGATCTATGCCAACATTTATTGCCCTCTTTAGAGGACCAAATAGAATAACGTCCAAAGGTTGGGTACGGTGGAATGTGTGTGGTGGTAAAGAGACCAGTATAATTCCGTTTTCCTTGCAGTAGTTATAGGCTGATAATGACACATGACTGCAATGGTTATCAAGAACAAGAAGAACAGATTCAGTCAACGAGCATTTTGTATTTTTCTGAAAATATTGTAGCCATTTAACAAAAAGTTCCTCGCTAATCCAGCCCGATTTGGAACATGCATAGATAGCATCTGGTGGTCCACCCCTTTCCAAGAGTGGTGTCATTCTTTGGCGTTTAAATATAAACATTGGAGGTACATAGTACCCCCCAGCACTAAAGCAACAGACGACTGTAATATTCGATCCATGTTCGGCACTAGAAATAAGTCCAAGTTGCTTTTGACCTTTTTTTGCTAAAATTTTCACTGCATATCCAACGGTATTGACCCCAGTTTCGTCACAGTTGAAAACGCGGGACGAGAAAAAATTATATTTTCGTAAATCATACTAAGATTGTCAAAAAATGTTGAAATGTCTTCTCTGTTGAACCCAAGAAACCTACTGATGCTGGTATGCTCAGGTTTTCTTAATGAGAGTTCGCCATGACGTTTTAAAAAACTGGCAAACCATCTCTTACCAGTCATTCTGGTTTCTTTGTTGAATTTGTTTGGAATATTATTTCTCTCGGCATACTCAAATGCGGTTCTTCGTATTTGAGTAGTTGTTAGCCCAAAATACAACTTTAATAAAGTTAACACGTGGTTCTTTAATTCGTCTTCTTGTGTTTTTGTAAACACTGGGTTTTTTCCCATTTTCGGCGTTGGGGTCGTTTCCTTTCAAGCTGTTTTCGCAAAGAAGTTCTGGGAATATTAAAAGCCTTGGCCACGCTTTTAACACTTCCTCCATTGGCCACCTGTGCACAAGCCTCCGCCATCTTCTCTTTTGTCCAAGCAGCCTTTTCGGTTATTCTTTTATAATTACGGACCATCTAGAAAAAAAAAATAATAATTATTGTAGCAACAGTAAAAACAAATTTTAATACAATTACCCCGTGGGGCGATGAGGCCACTGTGGCCTCATTGCCCCGCTACACTATGGGCTGATAGCCCCATATGTATCTTGCCAAAGAAAAAATTAAAATCTTAATAAATATTTTCTTATATTGTAGGGGTATAATTTTAAAATCATGCTAGTATATTTAAAGGTTACCTCCAAAAATTATTAGGCCTATATCTCAAACCAAAATACATAAATACGTACCTTTATCTACATCAAATAATACATCAAAACTCTAAATTTCCGTTAAGCATGTTTTTGATCACCAAGCGATGCACCCTGCAACACGTGTATCTCGCAACTGATTGTCTGTTATAAAAGAATATGGAGGATGACCTTCAAAGCAGACCCTGCCGAGCCGATTGTCAACAAATATGGGTGGCGCGATTACCCCGGGTGGCCTCATTACCCCGGTCTACCCTACTCGTTATACTCGCTCCGTTGAGATGAAAATCAATAGAGTTCAGTTGTGAGATGCCCTGATCAATACCAATCATAAGATTGGTTACTTATGTGTACTCCGTAGGCTGTATCATACTAACAAACCAATCATAAAATTGGTCACTTGTATATACTCCGGAGGCTGTATCATGCTAACAAACCAAAACTTCTCCAAAAAGACCAAAAATGTAGATCCGTCAAGCTGCCCCCCCCCAGTTAGATTTTTTCTACCAAAATGCTAGCACACATAAAGGGTACCTAGCACAACCTAGCACAACAATTTTTATAGCTAGCACACCAACAGCTTACAATAAAAATGCTTTTGAATTCGGGTGGGGACAGGTTAACGCTAGCCCCCCCCCCCCGGTTGGCTTTTTTTCGCCAAAATGCTAGCACAGATAAACGACACATAGCACAACCTAGCACACCATTTTTTATAGCTAGCACAGCTTACAATAAAAATGCTTTTGAATTCGGGTGGGGCCAGGTTAACGCTAGCCCCCCCCATTGAAATTTTTTCGCCAAAATTCTAGCACAAATAAAGGACACTTAGCACAACCTAGCACACTAGCACACCATTTTTTATAGCTAGCACACCAACAGCTTACAATAAAAATGCTTTGGAATTCGGGTGGGGCCAGGTTAACGCTAGCTCCCTCCGGCTGGAATTTTCTCGCCAAAATGCTAGCACAAACGAAGGACACCTATCACAATCTAGCACACCATTTTTTATAGCTAGCACACCAACTACGCTTTTAATTCTGGGAAGTGGGACGGAGGTCGGTGAAATAACGCTATATTTACTCGATGAATAAATGAATAGGTTGAATATAAATGTAAAACGGCTGGCTTAATTGTTTCTTACTGTAGTTACGAAAAATTTTCGGAATATTCTACTTATATGGTAAAAACTCCAAATAAAGCAGGAGATAACTTCTTTTCGGAGATAACTCTCCGGCAGAGCCGATAATTTCCCTTTTAAGTCCGTATCTAAGTAACGTCTAAGTAACAATTGTTGTTATTATCATAATTTTAATTTAAAATATCATAAAAATGTCACGGTTTGAAAACGATTCTTCAAGTTTAATCCAAAAATAAGTGATTGAAAATGAACCAAAAAGGGTAATTAAATACCATGTAATGTTGTTTAAATAATATACATTTCGCATTAATACAGTCTTATGTCGTCTAATCGAGGAATATTCTATCGAATTACACTCGTGAAAATAGTTACATCATTAGTTTTACTTATATAGTCCATCTTTCTTGTAATATTATTAGAAAGAATATATATTATTACAACCATCAGCCCTTCGTGGAAACCCTTTCTTAACCCAAACATCTGATTTGGACAGTTTGGATGTACCTATAAGAATTTTATTTACTCTAAGAGCCATAAAAACGGCATTATAAAAATGATTCAAATTTTAACGATAGACTTGGTTTAACGATCCTTTTAAAAAGTCCGATGAGAGCTTCAGATGGATTATACCTAGTTTTTTTAAAAATAAAAATACCTATGTCATCAATTTTGCTGCCTTCCATTTAATACCCATATTGTAAGAAAGCATAAAAAAATTAGTCCACTTTCTTTAGTCCGCCAACTTTGGTGATCCGCCATGTTGAATTTAGAATGACGTCACATACCTAATCATGGATTGGCATGCAAACTAGACGTATATACAGAATTTCAAATCAATCGGTTGAAGATATCTGCTTCAAAACTGAGTTGCAAGATTGCAACCGAACAAACATACATTGCCAGTTACATACTAAAAACTTTGAAAAATACATAGTAGTGTTGGTACTTCGGCAATAAATATTCTGGCAAATTTAAATATAAAGTTTGAGTGTTTCTTCTAAATAAGGACTACATTGAACCACGATCAGTCTAAAACATGTATTCTCAATATATTGGAACATTTTTAAGGATCTCAGCCGCCCCTTCCCAGATTGCACAACTTTGTCCACAGGACATATCCAACACGCCTTCGCTTTTTTGGACACTTATTTATCCAACATGTCTGTACGCAAACGTTTGTCGTTGCCTTTTTTATAGTGTGATGTAATTTGCAACTTATTTGTGCACCGAATGTTTCTGATTCCGTGACTAAAAGGTTCAATTTAATTATTTTGTTTTATTAAAATTACTATGATTTTGACAAAATTATTTTTAAAAGTAAAGGTTTTTTGTATTCTTTCGTTTTTTAGCATTAATTGAAAATAAATAGATAATTATTAATTAAATAATAGTTAATTATTAATTAATCAAATACCCTGCTAGATGGGAAAATATAGATATCACGCACAATCTGGCAACATCTGTTTAGGGGCCATTTTTTACAGTAAGATGATGTTTAGGGACAAATACATCCAACATTTTCATTCATTCGTGTAACCATAGCATTATTTTGCAGACGCCCCCCACCCCCTGAATTCAAAAGCATTGCTGATGTACTAGCTATTAAAAATTTTGTGCGAGGTTGTGCTAGGTGTCTTTTCTCTGTGCTAGCATTTTGGCGAAAAAACTCCAACCGGAGGGGGCTAGCGGTAACCTGGCCCTACCCGAATTTCAAAGCATTTTTATTGTAAGCTGTTGGTGTGCTAGCTATAAAAAATTGTGTGCTAGGTTGTGCTAGGTGTCCTTCACTTGTGCTAGCATTTTGGCGAAAAAATTCCAACCTGGGGGGCTAGCGTTAACCTGGATTAGACGACATAAGACTGTATTAATGCGAAATGTATATTATTTAAACAACATTACATGGTATTTAATTACCCTTTTTGGTTCATTTTCAATCACTTATTTTTGGATTAAACTTGAAGAATCGTTTTCAAACCGTGACATTTTTATGATATTTTAAATTAAAATTATGATAATAACAACAATTGTTACTTAGACGTTACTTAGATACGGACTTAAAAGGGAAATTATCGGCTCTGCCGGAGAGTTATCTCCGAAAAGAAGTTATCTCCTGCTTTATTTGGAGTTTTTACCATATAAGTAGAATATTCCGAAAATTTTTCGTAACTACAGTCAGAAACAATTAAACCAGCCGTTTTACATTTATATTCAACCTATTCATTTATTCATCGAGTAAATATAGCGTTATTTCACCGACCTCCGTCCCACTTCCCAGAATTAAAAGCGTAGTTGGTGTGCTAGCTATAAAAAATGGTGTGCTAGATTGTGATAGGTGTCCTTCGTTTGTGCTAGCATTTTGGCGAGAAAATTCCAGCCGGAGGGAGCTAGCGTTAACCTGGCCCCACCCGAATTCCAAAGCATTTTTATTGTAAGCTGTTGGTGTGCTAGCTATAAAAAATGGTGTGCTAGTGTGCTAGGTTGTGCTAAGTGTCCTTTATTTGTGCTAGAATTTTGGCGAAAAAATTTCAATGGGGGGGGGCTAACGTTAACCTGGCCCTACCCGAATTTGAAAGCATTTTTATTGTAAGCTGTTGGTGCGCTAGCTATAAAAAATTGTGTGCTAGGTTGTGCTAGGTGTCCTTCACTTGTGCTAGCATTTTGGCGAAAAAATTCCAACCGGGGGGGCTAGCGTTAACCTGGCCCCACCCGAATTCAAAAGCATTTTTATAGTGAGCTTTTGGTGTGGCAGCTATAAAAATTGTTGTGCTAGGTTGTGCTAGGTGCCCTTCATGTGTGCTAGCATTTTGGTAACAAAAATCTAACCGGGGGGGGGCAGCTGGACGGAGCTCAAAAATATAGTAAATCTGGATATATACGACCCGTTGTACTGGCTCTGGTGAGCTGTAAATCGAATGGGTTCATTTGTGAGACGCCCTGATCAATAACCAATCATAAGATTGGTGACTTGTATGTACTCCGGAGGCAGTATCGTTCTAACAAGATATGTTACAAAAAGTGTCTGACAATAACGCCGGCATACACACAGAATTTTTTTTCTAAAAATTCGTTTTCCGTGTTTTGAAGTAAACGAATAATTTTTTCGCAACTTAAATAGGGTTTTGCGGAAAAGCAAAATGAAACTACCATGAAATTGCATTGAAAATTTAATAAATATTTTGTTTCCACAATTTATTAATTCTATGTATGTAAAATTTTTGATCAAATTATTAATTTTCTTTAAGTTAGGGAGTCATCTATTAAAGAGTTTTCGTCTTGGTCATCATCTGAACGTATAGAACTATCACAAGACAAAACTAAGGAACAGCATCTCTTAGTCGAATATGTACCCTCTTCAAAATTATCGTTTCTTCCATATCCTTTTGTAGCCACATTCTCTTCATCACATTTACAAAAATTTGTATCCACTTCAGATTCATTACTACTGTCCTTCTTTTTTTTATTGAATAACTGTTTGAAATAAGACCGATGTTTCTTTCCTTTTTCTTTAATTTTTGGTTTAGGTTTTATTCGTAAACAAAAAGGTACATCGTCAGTTAACGCTCTAGGTGACGATTGTGATTCTTTGTATCTGTCAGTATATGTTTTAGAATCAGCAAAGTCTCCATCTTCATCGCTGGCATCATATTCGTCATCTGATTCAATATCTGTTTCATAGTTTCTAGTTTTATCAGATCTATATTTTGAATATTCACTTTCATGGGAACTAAAATCATCTTCATTAGAGTTTCTTCCTTGTTGTTCTGGTTTTAAATTTTTTGACTTTGGAGACTGCTCTTCACTTTCAGATTCAGAAAATTCTTCTTCATTATCAATATTCTGTTTATAATCATCTTCAATAGAATTTAAAGGCGGTTTTCTTTCTTTTTGATAATCGCTCTGTTGTTTGTGTTCCAAATATTTTGATTCTGTTGGTTCCTCTTCACTTTCAGAACTACATTCACAAAAAACTTCCACTTGATTCTTTCTACTCTGTGATTTAATTTTGTCCTTTTTACCATTCTCTGATATACTTCCTCTCTTGCTTGTACCTTTCGTTTGTTTATTAACCATAGTTTCATCTGTCTTTGTATTTACAGCTTGATTGTTCACTTCTTTTAGACTTTCTGATGTTTTAGGTTGATCACAGGTACAATATTCTAGTTTTATTTTGTTCGTGAAAATTGCTGATTTCTTTTTGCTGGATCTATTTATATCATTTTTCTCGTTTAAACTTGAGTCACAAGTACAAAAGTCGTCATTTCTTGAATTACTGCAGGCCACGAAATGTACCTCTTGTTTAATGTTCTCCTTTTTCTTTCTAGCGCCAGGGGATCTCAGAACACCTGAAAATTAATTATGGCTGTTTAATGCTCTAACATTTATTGAATATATCACCTTTCCTAACTCAGCCTAAAGTTTACAACCGATTAGTTTCTTGTAAATTAAAAAAAAATGATATCTACGTTGACTAAACAAATAAGTTGTTGACAACATTCATAAACAGAATATCACTACATGGAAAAAAGAATATAAAAATACTAGTTAAGCAGATTCACAGTGGATTCCATCCATACTTTAGATCAATTTATCGACAAATAATAAGTTGTATACTATACTCATTATTGACATTGATAATAAAACATACCAAAAAACTTGACGATATAATGAAGATAGAAGTATATACAAAGGATATTATGACAAATCTCTGAGAAGTAGTGAGGGCACGTAATACAAATAAAAAATTGGTAGACAAGCACTGACAGAACAAATGCGATATCTAGAAAAGTATGAATGAACCAGGTGATGAAAATGTAGAAAATATTGGACAAAACATCTCAATCTTGAATTTTATTCAATGGAAATTTCTCATCTCTTCTTATTTCAAATTCTAGAAATAATTATTAACAGCTAAAATACTAATAACACAACTGCAGTGAATATTCCATTTCCTTTTCAAATGATAATGACTTCCAGTTAACAAAAATCTAATTTCTAGTTCCTGAGGATTTTTGTCAGTAGTCACAGCTTCACAAAGGACCTAAACTAACAAATTTCTCGCTGCAATTACAAATGTTGTGTTCGACAACTGCAACTTTCTTTCATAATCCTTCAGTACGTAAGACACATCTTTATCGTAAAGATCGAATTTTTCAGTCAGACAAGCACTAACAAAGCAAATGCAAGTTATAAAAGAAGTATGAATGAACCTGGTGATGAAAATGTTGGAAATATTGGACAAAAAAATCTCAATCTTGGATTTTATTCAATGGAAATTTTTTTAGCATTGTCATCTCTGCTTACGACTTTTGTTAGTAGCTTACGTGTGTTTCACAGTTTCAAGTAGGACCAAAATATGACAGAAAGTATGAATGAACCTTCTGATCGATTATTCGGTGTCGAACCTTTGTTCTGTACAGTTGTGCGCTCCGAAACGTTAAATGAAATAAGCAGTTAAAAACTAATTAGTGTATATTCAAAACTGATCCAAAACAAACAAGAGATGACTGTGAGTAGTCTTTTGAATTCCAATTAATCTGAAAAAGTTGAAATACCGATAGTAAGGTTACACCAATAATTAGTAACCTGAATCCATTCAACAACAGTGTCGGATTCAGATATATTTCAAATAATGTGAAAAATGAACGAGACAAATTCACCAGGAGATAATTTCTCCAATGAAAACATGACAACTATCACCTACTCAAGTATAGTAAATACGTACAAATACCCAACAAAAGATCAAGCTGTAGTTCTCTCAGCAATGAATGGAGTAAAGATACACGACTACATAATAGCTATAGGATCCCTCATACAACCCAAAAACGTATTGTTTGCTTCAAGAATTGCTAATCGAATTTGCATGTAGATAATTTCCTTAGTACCCACAACACAATCAAAGTTAATGGAACTCAACCCCACTGGACTCGATATGGAATAAAATTCGAAACATAAGAGGACACAATACTTTCCTCCACATAAACACTTTATCCCATAATAATCAGCTAATATCCGATAAAAAAGATGTATGTGAGGCTATAGCAGATGTTTTCCAACATAATTCCAGTGATCTTGGACCAATCCTCTATACAATACAAGGAATTGATTGAAACTTCCGAAATCCAAATTAATGACTCCGACTCTTATCCAAACGTTCCCATAATTCTGCAGGAACTTGAATTTTCTCTCGAAAACACCAAAAACTCTGCCCCTGGACCAGATGACATTCCCTCAATATTTCTGCAAAATCTTCCTTTTAATACAAAGTTAATACTCCTAGATCTAGTCAACACTATGTTTTTAAAACATCAGTTTCCAGAAACTTGGACAAATGCAACAGTTATCCCCATATGTAAATTGACCAAACCAAAAGACGACCCAGCCTCATATAGACCAATATCCCTAACCTGCAGTATGTGTAAAATTCTAGAGAAAATCTCAAACAACATACTAGCACGGCATCTTGAAAACAAAAATTTTCTAACACCCTGTCAAAGTGGCTTCCGAAAGTGCAGATCGACAATTGAGAATCTAATATCTTTTGAAAGTGAAGTACATAACGCATTTTTGAATGACCAAAAACTAATCGCTATATTCTTCGATTTAAATAAGGCTTTTGATACAACCTGGAAATACAATATTTTAAAAACACTGCAGACATGGGAAGTACAAGGAAACATTCTAGCGTTCATAAATAATTTTCTCAACAACAGAACTATACAAGTCAGATCAAATGGCCACATCTCAACTACAAGACCTCTCAAAAATGGCATTCCTCAAGGATCTACTTTGAGTCCCACACTTCTTCTCACTGCCATTAACAGCATAGCCGAAATGATAAAACCTCCCATCAAAATTTGCCTTTATGCAGATGATCTCATCATTTATACAAGAAGTAGAAGCACAAAGTTCGCCTCCACTTTACTTCAAGATTGCCTCCATCAAATCGAAAACTGGTCTCAAAAAAACAGGATTCCAATTTTCAAGCGAAAAGACACACTACATAATTTTTGACAGACGAAAAGACAACTATAATTTTAATCTGTTTTTACATAGAACTTCACTAACGCGGGTAGAAGAAGTGAATTTTCTTGGTCTTACTCTAGATTGTTCTCTCAAATGGGAAACAAACATAGAAGTCCTTCGACAGTCATGCCAATCCCGAATAAATCTATTAAAAATTCTATCAAACCGAACATGGGGAGCTAGTGCAATCACCCTATTGAACCTATACAAATCACTGATAAGAAGTAAATTAGATTACGGTTCCATTTGCTACAATACTGCTAAAAAACATTATTAAAAAAATTAGATGTCATTCAAACCACCTCACTGAGATGTGTATTGGGCGCTTTCAGAACCAGCCCAACCAGCAGTCTCCTAGTCATTGCAAACGAACTTCCACTGTACTTACGTCGACAATTCCTTTCCTTAAACTCTACCGCAAAGATTTCTGCTTATCCCAACAATAATGCATTCCAAATCATTTTTCCAACAAACCCCACTCCCGACGAAACATACGCCTCCAAGCCAACTAAAAATCTCCCTTTTAGAGGGAGAGTGAGACGAACTAACTACGAATTTGAACAATTTAAATTATCGCTCCGACAAAACTCTAACTTTCCCCCCTGGATGTCTCAGAAGCCAGATGTTAATACGTCCCTCACTCAAAATCCAAAAAATTCAACTAACCCATGTCTCCTACAAAACCTCTCCAAGGAAATTATATCAAAATACCCCCAAACCCTGCAAATCTATACAGATGCTTCAAAAAATCACAATGGAATTGCAGCAGCTTACATCTGCGAAAATAACAAATCTGCCATCCGACTACCGAATCAATGTAGTATATTCACGGCAGAAACCACTGCGATTCTGGAAGCCATAAAAATGTGCAAAGACTCTACAGCAACCAAGTTTCTCATCATAACAGATTCACTGAGTGCGTTACTTGGCTTAAAACAACTTTACCCTTCACATCCTATTCTCATACGAATCAAAAGTGAAATGGAAATCATACGTCTTAGCCAAAAGAACGTCTCATTTCTATGGGTTCCATCTCACTCTTGTATAAAAGGAAACGAAAAAGTCGATCAATTAGCAGTAGCTACATCTAAACAAGAAGTACCATACATTCAAAAAATTCCCTACACTGACCATACAAATCCAATCAAAAAACATATACTTAATTCTTGGCAAATAATATGGAATCATACGACATCCAAACTGAAAGAAGTTAAGCCACAAGTCGATTTAGTTCTATCAATACCAGAAAAACGAAGAGACCAAGTTGTCTTAACCCGACTGCGAATAGGTCATACACTCCTTACACATCAATATCTTCTCAACAAAGAACCAGCACCAGAATGTACACATTGCCATGTTTCTCTTACTGTAAAACATATCATCTTAGAATGTCCTGTATATTCTAGATATAGAAGACAGAATAAATTAAGTGCGGTATTTAAGGATGTGCTCCACAAAAACACAAGTGCTTTAATTAAATATCTCAAAGACATTAATTTGTATAAGAAAATTTAAAAATGATTCTATAACACAAATACATCACATACTACTTGTGTAAGTTCTCCTGCTATTAACTCTTAGTAGTTGATGCGGCCATGTTTGTACCAAATAAAAAAAACCTTCTGATCAAAATGTGAGAAATATTCGACAAAAAATCTCAATCTTTGATTTTATTCAATGGAATTTTGATTAAAATTGTCATCTCTGCTTACGACTTCTCTCAGTAGCACGATTCATGTAGGACCTAAACTAGCAAATTTCTCAATACAATCATAAATATTAAGTGTTTTAGAACTGAAACTTCTTTATAGACTCACAATTCTTTAGTACATGAGACACATATTCATAGTAAAGATCGAACGTTTCAGTCAGCAAACACTAAAAGAGCAACTGCGATATTACAGGAAGTATGTTCAGTTTCCTGAATACTTTTGTCAGTAGCTTACGTAAGTTTCACAGCTTCATGTAGGACCGACACTATCAAGTTTCTCACTTCTTTATCGTAAAGATCGAATGTTTCAATCAGACAAGGATTGGCAGAACGAATGCTACATCTAAAAGAAGTACGAATGAATCTAGTGAAATGTGGGAAATATTGGACAAAAAATCTCAATCTTGGATTTAATTCAACGGAAATTTGAATAACAACAACAACCAAAATACTAATAACGCAACAGCAGTGCCTATTCCAGTTCCTTTTCAAATAATAATGACAAAAATCTAATTTCTAGCTCCTGAAGACTTTTTTTCACAGCTTCATGTAGGACCAAAATTATCAAATTTCTTACCACGATCAAAAAATTTTTGTGTCACAACTGCAACTAGACTCATAATCCTTCAGTGCATGAGATACATCTTTATCGTAAATGTCGAATGTTTCAGTTAGACAAGCACTAACAGAGCAACTGCAACATTACAGGAAGTATGAAAGAACCTGTTGATCAAAATGAATGAATCTAGTGATGGGAGTGTAGGAAATATTAGACAGAAAATCACAATCTTGGATTTTATTGGATGGAAATTTGAATAACATTCTCATATCTTCTTATTTCATATTGTATGATTGTATAAACAATTATTAACAGACAAAAAATACTAATAACACAACTACGGTTAATATTCTATTTCTTTATCAAACGATAATGATTTTCAGTTAACAAAAATCTAATTTCTGATTCCTAAATACTTTTGTCAGTAGCTTTCGTAAGTTTCACAGCTTCATGTAGGACCGACACTATTAAGTTTCTTACTACAATCAGAAATATTGAGAGTTTCACAACTACAACTTCTTATAGACTCATAATCATTCTGTACATGAGACACATCTTCATCGTAAAGATCGAATGTTTCAATTAGACAAGGATTGAGAGAGCAAATGCGACATCTACATGAAGTACGAATGAATCTAGGGAAATGTGGGAAATATTGGACAAAAAATCTCAATCTTGGATTTAATTCAACGGAATTTGAATATCAGCAACAATCTTTGAGAATTAGTGAGGGCCCGTAATACAAATTAAAAATTGGTAGACAAGCACTGACAGAACAAATGCGATATCTGGAAGAGTATGAATGAACCAGGTGATGAAAATTTAGAAAATATTGAACAAAACATCTCAATCTTGAATTTTATTCAATAGAAATTTCTCATCTCTTCTTATTTCAAATTCTAGAAATAATTATTAACAGCTAAAATACTAATAACACAACTGCAGTGCACGTTCCATTTCCTTTTCAAATAATAATGACAATAATCTAGTTTCTAGCTCCTATAGACTCATTTTCACAGCTTAATGTAAGACCAAAACTATCAAATTTCACACCACAATCAAAAAATTATTGTATCAGAACTGCCACTAGACTCATAATTCTTCAGTATATGAGACACATCTTTATCGTAAAGATCGATTGTCTCAGTCAGACAAGCACTAACAGAGCAACTGCGACATTACAGTAAGTATGAATAAACCTGTTGATGTAAATGTGAGAAATATTGGACAAAAGCCCCAATGTTGAATTTTATTTCTATAACATTGTCATCTCTGCTTACGACTTTTGTCAGTAGCTTACGTGAGTTTCTCAGATTCATGTTGCACCAAGACTATCAAATTTCTCACTACAATAAAAAATATTGAGTGTTTCACAACTGCAACTTCTCATAGACACAATCCTTCAATACATGAGACATATCTCTCTCGCATAGATAGAGTGTTTCAGTCAGACAAGCACTAAGAGAGCAAATGCGACATCTACAAGAACTATGAATTAATCTAGTGATGTGGGAAACATTGGAAAAAAATCTCAATCTGGGATTTTATTCAATGGAAATTTAAATAACATTCTCATATCTTCTTATTTCAAATTGACGTCTCTATAAGCAATTAATAACAGGTTAATGGTTAATATTCCATTTCCTTTTCAAACGATAATGACTTTTTAGCAAACAGAATCTAATTTCTGTTTCCTCAATGTTTTTGTCAGTAAGTTACAGAGCTACATGTAGGACCGAAAATATCAAGTTTCTGACTACAACCAGAAATATTGAGTGTTTCACAACTGCAACTTCTTGTAGACTCACAATTCTTCAGTACATGAGACACATATTTATCGTAAATATCGAATGTTTCAGTCAGACAAAGACTGACAGAACAACTGCGACATTACAGGAAGTATGAACGGACCTGTTGATCAAAATACGAGAATTATTGGACAAAAAACCTCCATCTGGGATTTTAATCCATGAAATTTGATTAACATTGTCATCTCTGCTTACGACTTTTAGCAGTAGCTTCAGTGAGTTCCACAGATTAATGTAGGACCTAAACTATAGAATTTCTCGCTGCAATTAGAAATATTGAGTGTTTCACAACTGCAACTTCTTATAGAGTCACAATTCTTCAGTACATGAGACACATCTTTATCGTAAAGATCGAATGTTTCAATCAGACAAGGATTGACAGAGCAAATGCGACATCTACATGAAGTACGAATGAATCTAGTGAAATGTGGGAAATATTGGACGAAAAATCTCAATCTTGTATTTTAATGAATGAAAATTTAATTAACATGGTCATCTCTGCTTACGACTTGTGTCAGTAGCTTACGTGAGTTTCACACCTTCGTGTAGGGCTTAAACTATCAAATTTCTCAGTACAATCAGAAATATTGAGTGTTTCAAAACTGGAATTTCTCATAGACTCATAATCCTTCAGTACATGAGACATATATTTCTCGTACCGATAGAATGTTTCAGTCAGACAATCCCTAACAGAGCAAATGCGACATCTACAAGAAATATGAATGAATCTAGTGATGGAATTGTGGGAAATATTAGACAAAAAATCACAATCTTGGATTTTATTGGATGGAAATTTGAATAACATTCTCATATCTCCTTATTTCATATTGTATGATTCTATAAATAATTATTAACAGACAAAAAATACTAATAATACAACTGCAGTTAATATTCTATTTCCTTTTAAAATTATAATAATTTCCAGCTAACAAAAATCTAATTTCTGGTTCCTGAATACTTCTGTCAGTGGCTTACGTAAGGTTCACAGCTTCATCTAGGATAGACACTATCAAGTTTCTCACTATAATCAGAAATATTGAGTGTTTCACAACTGCAACTTCTTATAGACTCACAATCCTTCTGTAGATGAGACACATTTTTATCGTAAAAATAGACTGTTTCAATCAGACAAGGATTGACAGAGCAAATGCGACATCTACATGAAGTACGAATGAATCTAGTGAAATGTGGGAAATATTGGACAAAAAATCTCAATCTTGGATTTAATTCAACGGAAATTTGAATATCAACAACAACCAAAATACTAATAACACAACAGCAGTGCCTATTCCAGTTCCATCTCAAATAATAATGACAAAAATCTAATTTCTAGCTCCTGAAGACTTTTTTTCACAGCTTCATGTAGGACCAAAATTATCAAATTTCTTACCACGATCAAAAAATTTTTGTGTCACAACTGCAACTAGACTCATAATCCTTCAGTGCATGAGATACATCTTTATCGTGAATGTCGAGTGTTTCAGTTAGACAAGCACTAACAGAGCAACTGCGACATTACAGGAAGTATGAAAGAACTTGTTGATCAAAATGAATGGATCTAGTGTGGGAAATATTAGACAAAAAATCACAAACTTGGATTTTATTGAATGGAAATTTGAATAACATTCTCATATCTTCTTATTCCATATTGTATGATTCTATAAACAATTATTAACAGACACAAAATACTAATAACACAACTGCAGTTAATATTCTATTTCCTTTTCAAATGATAATGATTTCCAGCTAACAAAAATATAATTTCTGGTTCCTGAATACTTTTGTCAGTAGCTTACGTGAGGTTCACAAGTTCATGTAGGACCGACACTATCAAGTTTCTCACTACAATCAGAAATATTGAGTGTTTCACAACTACAACTTCTTATAGACTCACAATCCTTCTGTACATGAGACACATCTTTATCGTAAAAATCGAATGTTTCAATCAGACAAGTAATGACAGAGCAAATGCGACATCAACATGAAGTACGAATGAATCTAGTGAAATGTGGGAAATATTGGACAAAAAATCTCAATCTTGAATTTAATTCAACGGAAATTTGAATAACAACAACAACCAATATACGAATAACACAACTGCAGTTCATATTCCATTTCATTTTCAAATAATATTGACAAGAATCTAATTTATAGCTCCTGAAGACTTTTTTTCACAGCTTCATGTAGGACCAAATCTATCAAATTCCTTACCACAATCAAAAATTTTTTGTATCACAACTGCAACTAGACTCATAATCCTTCAGTGCATGAGATACATCTTTATCGTAAAGGTCGATTTGTTCAGTCTTTATATATTTTGTTTTACTCTTTCTAAAATCTATCACAATTTTACAAACTGGTGACGGGTATTCAGATATTTCTATTTTGTCAGAGCTACTTCTACGCCTACTAAATATTTCAGAATCTGATTGTTCCATATCCTGCGAAACAATTCCATTTACAGAATTTCTTCTTTCGTTCAAACAATTTACCAAATCAGCTTTGTTCAAATCTGTAGCACTGTTCTCACAATAATCCAGTTCTAATATTGGAGGAGGTTGTTGTTTTGAAAGATCCTGCTCATATACACATCTTGGTATGAAAATATCAAAACTTTGACTTGCTCTTAAATCTACCGATGGCAATAATGGTCGTTCAGGTATGTTTACTTCTTGTACACAGGCAAATGGAAGTTTTTCATCACACCTATATTCTTCTGATAAATTTGTGTTTCCACAATTTTTGCTCGAGTCACAGCTACAAGTAGATTGAGGAGGTGGATGAAGTGCACCCAAGTTAACAGTTTCACAACTTCTGTAAGAGATGGAAGATACAGAACACTCTAAACATTTCTCACTAGACTTTGAATCATCAACAGATACAATTAATACTGAATCTTCTTTTTCAACAGGTGGAATATCTTCACTGTTATTTATATACGTTGAAGGTGGTGAATTTTTTTCGAAATTATCCGCCTTATACTTTAAGACTACTTCAATAACTGGCGTTATTACAGAATTTGATGACTGGCTAATAGAATTTGCTTCCAAACAATCAGTTTGTACAAATCTATCTTGACATATGAATCCTGCCTTTTCAGTATTATTGTTCATTGTTTCGATGGCTTTTACAGTACATCTTATCTTTCTTTTAGTTTGTTTTATTTTCAATGGTTCTTTTGTAGATTTTATACGTTTTTTTATTTTTGGACAGTTAGAAGTATGCTGTAATTGTGAATAATAATCACAAATGGATCTAAGATATGGATTAAAAAATTTACGACACGTACTATGAGGTCTTAGACACATATATCGCCTGTACATCATTCTAATATTAGCATTATGTCTACATACAGCATTTTTATTACAATTATGTGGATTATGTGGTATTTGGTACGTTGACACACATTTTCTTCCATTTTGAGTAGATTCTAAATGTGTAAAATTCATTATGTGACTGGCATATGCATTACAACAAGATGAATTTCTCATGTTTCTATTTTTAGACATTCTTTTTTGGCAGGTTGATAAAAAGGATGAATTTTCTGAGGATTTTCTAGGAACATGTTTTTTGGGAGATTTTTGCTTCCTACAAAACTCTATTTGAATTGTGGCGATAGGTTTATTTGTAGATTCCTCACAAAGTGATGCATTCCTTTTCGATTTACAAATATGATTTTTAGAAGTTTTTCTCTTCCTGCAACACTTCATTCGATTTGTATGACAGTCATACTTCATTCTCTCTTCAGATTTACAAATACACTTTTTGGGAATATGTTTTTGGGAGGATTTTTGCTTTCTGCAAGACTCCTTTTGAATTGTAGCACACTTATACTTTGTTTTGGATGCCGAAGCAATCGAACAATTATAATCAGATTCACCACAAGGAACACATTGCATGGTTTCCGTTGTAGATTTTTCAAATTTCGAACAAGCTGTTGGGTTATTTAATTTTGAAGTACCTCTCCTAGAAAATCTGCAATTTTTATCTTCACATTGGTACTCATCATCGGGTTTATTATCGCTAAAAATAAATATTTTATTACATGTTTGTAAAAAGAGTTCGACCATAAGATTAGACGAATATAGAGGCAAATAAATTTTTTCACAACAATGTGAACAGTGTTTTAGATAATCACAACGCTCAATAATGTATTCCAACTCAGTTAGGGCTTCACACGAGACGAGCGTGTCTCGTTTCAGTCTCGTCTCGTTTCAGTCTCGTCTCATGATCAGTTGCTATACTTTCAATAATCATATAGTACAAATACAAACTTTCATTATTTTAGAAGTTACAATATTTTAGTAAATAAGGTAAATGGCCCAACTATCGGACGCTTAAGAGCAAAGTCGAACTTTAAGCGTTCAGAAAAAATATTAGCTCTAGAAAATCACCGATACGAATTGCATTTCAGGTTGCTATATTTCTTTGCCCATCATAATATATAATCTCGTTTAATGATAATTGATACTTTATTAAAAAAGGTACATTTGTTTCAGTCATCGGACGCTCTAACAGAGTGAAGCTCTACTCGTCGCACGGGATATGTCCTTATTGTTACGAAACAGCACACTGGTATAGTCTCTAAATCCGACTCTGTCTAAGCCAGGTATAAAAGTTTAAAGTATGGCGGATACGCAGGTTTTTTTTTATAACTGTTTAGGACTATCTTATCTAAACATTGTTTTTGTGACCAGACTTATCTAGAAAACGCCAGAACCAATTATTTTTGTGTGTGTAAGCCGCAGTCCGGAATTCTCTAGTTAAAAGGGCTTTAATATGAATAAAGGACCGATCATCGGATGAGTTGTTGATAAAGTGATCTCGTGAAATAAATACACCGAAATAGCAAACAGTAAATAAGTGAATATAAATTAGTTAAGTGTTCATATAAATTAGTTTAAGTGAATATACTGAATATATATATATATATATATATATATATATATATAAATCACTAAGTAGCCATACCGTGTGTTTTAAATTTATCCCACCCATTTATTGTTTAAATAAATAACAAAAACATTACATTGGTGTCAGAAGTGGGATAATATAAATTAATATCTACGTAAAAATGGCCAAGAGATTAAGGGATCTGAAAGTGGCAGAATTAAGAGCAGAATTGGAAGATCGTGAATTGGAAACATCCGGTAAGAAAAGTGAATTAGTAGAAAGATTTAAAGTGGCACTGGAAAATGACGGCTTCGATCTAGAAACAGTTTTATTTAACGACGAGGCTTCCACCTTAATCTCGTCAATTTCTGCTAACATGGACGAGAAGATTTCTGGCACGGAAGAGAAGATTTCTACTATGAAGAATGATATTTCGGCTAACATAGACGAGAAGATTTCTGGCATGGAAGAGAAGATTTCTACGAATGTGAAAAGTGATATTTCGGCTATAAAGAACGATATTTCTGCTATGAAGAACGACATTTCTGTTAATATGGAGGAGAAAATTTATACTTTGAAGAACGATATATCTGCCGATATCTTATTAATGAAAAACGACATTAACGCTGACGTTGAAAATGAAATTTCGTCTCTAAAATCTGAAATCGAGAGTAAGATTACAACGATAGACGAGAAAATCAAGGAGTTAGAGGAAAAGATTGCCGATTCAAGAACGCGAGGCACGCCAGAGGAAGAAAACAAGACCGAGCAAACGAAACCTCGCAAGCCAGAAACACTACCTAAGTTTGAAGACATTGGCAGTTTTACCCGAGTCAAGGCCCCAACGTTCGATGGAAAAATGTCGTGGACCAATTATGTGGAACAATTTGAAGCAGCCGCTAGAGTGAATAATTGGTCCGATAGAGAGAAGGCAGTGAACTTAACTATCGCGCTTCGGGGAGATGCCTTAGATGTACTTAAGACGATACCTCTGGAAGAAACGGATGTTTTCGAGCAGCTGAACAAGAGGTTGGACATGCGATATGGTCACGAACATCTAGAATATTTGTACCAATCCCAGCTGAAGAACCGAAGGCAGAAACGTGACGAAACACTTCAAGCATATGAAGTGGATATTGGCCGACTGGTTCGATTTGCTTATCCATCAGCACCAGAGAACATGATGGAATGTCTGGGCATCCAGGCCTTTATTGATGGCTTACGTGACCCCGATATGCAGAGGACGCTTCATTTAGCCCATCCGAAAACATTAGTCGACGCATTGACAGCTGCCCTTGAATATGAAGCAGCAACGAAGGCTTCAGTATATAACAAAATCAGGACCATCCAAGATGAAGGTGACGAAGACAGATTTGACCAGTTCCTCAGTTTAATGAAAAATGTGATGGACAAGAAGCCGAAAAAGATCAGATGCTGGAATTGTGGCGAGCTAAGGCATGTACGTAGTTCATGTAAGCGCCCCAAGACTCCTGAAAACCAAGAACCCCAGTCACAGGAAAACTAAAACGGGTCGGCTACGAGGGGGCAGCACCGACCCATGATCGTTCCAAAGACCCTCTCATACTGATAGCTTCTCTCAGATGTCACATCGACAGTGTATATGTGGATTGCGAAGTAAATGGCAAGAAAAATGCTCTGCTGGTTGACACTGGAGCAACTAGGACCATTAAACGACCAAAAATAACAAACTCCAAGAAGATGCTTTTACCAACGAGGCTGCGACTGCGGACCGCCACAGGTGAGAGTGCCAACGTTCATGGTGACACGCAACTCCAATTGGGAATTGGCGCAGAAAAGTTCACGCATACGGTAATCGTAGCCGACATTGAAGAAGACGTGATTCTGGGAATGGACGTAATGAATGTACATGGTTTCCAATTAGATTTTAGAAACAGAACCATTAAAGTGGGTTCCGAGGAGATATTTCTTCATCCATATGAAGGCAGCGCGGTGTTGGCACTTGTACAGGAAGATATCGTTCTACCTGCACGAAGCGAAACCATGATAGTAGCACGGCTACAGGGAATCATGGAGGTGGGTACACCGGTTTTGATGGAGCCAAGGAACCACGACGAAGAAGTTGGAAAAGGATTGGTTACGTCGGCGAAAGAGATCCCAGTACGTGTGATGAACGTGAACGATTACCCAATTACCATCAAGAAGGAAACCAAGATTGGATCCTGCGTACCAGCGACGTCTATAGTTCGTCAAACAACGACCACTGACAATTCTAATGCCAGATTCGAACAAATGTTATCAGTAGCTGGTCAATCTTTGGATCGAGCTGAAAAAAAGAGAATGAGAGAATTTCTCTTACAGTATCGAGACCTATTCGTACCAAAAGGAGGAAAGACAGGCAGAACATCCGCCGTCAAACACAAAATTGATACTGGTAATGCTAAGCCAATTATACAATCAGCTCGAAGACTTCCACGAGCGAAGAGAGAAGAAGCTGAAAGAATAATTCGAGAGATGGCAGAAGAAAAAGTAATCGAACCATCTACTGGTCCATGGATGTCTCCAGTAGTGCTCGTCAAGAAAAAGGATGGAATTGCGAGATTCTGCGTGGATTATCGCCAGCTTAACAACGTGACGAAGAAAGACATCTATCCTCTGCCGCGAATTGACGATACGCTAGACACTTAGGCCGGCAGCAAACTGTTTTCCACCTTGGACCTAAAGTCTGGTTATTGGCAAGTGGAAATGGACCCAGAAGACAAAGAGAAGACTGCTTTTACCACCGGATCTGGATTATGGCAATTCAAGGTCATGCCATTCGGGCTCTGTAATGCCCCTGCGACATTTGAAAGACTCATGGAAAATGCCTTGAGAGGGTTGTCTTGGAAGAGATGCCTGGTCTATTTAGACGACATCGTAGTACTGGGGAAGACATTTGACGAACATCTGAAGAATTTGGTAGACGTATTCAAACGACTCCAAGCTGCCCAGCTCATCTTGAACCCGAAGAGATGTCAGCTGTTCCAAAGCCGAGTCAAATATCTAGGTCATATAGTGAGCAATGAACGAGTGGCGGTGGATCCAGAGAAAATTGCTTCCATTCAGCAATGGCCGCAACCAACCGACAATCATCAAATTAGGAGTTTCCTTGGACTTTGCTCGTATTATAGAAGATTTATTAGGAAGTTTGGTGATATTGCCAAGCCTTTAACGCGACTTACAGAAGAAGCATCTGGGAGTGAAGAAAACCCTTCAGCGAGTCCGTGAAAGGTTTTATTGGATGAACAGCTCCGACGATGTGAAAGACTGATGTAAGAAATGTACGACTGGTGGTACGAGTAATGGACCACATCGCAAGAGAAAGGCACCCATGAAACAGTACAATATTGGAAGCCCTTTCGAAAGGATTACTTTAGATATCGCTGGACCATTTTCGACGACAGAAAATGGTAGCAAATACATACTGGTTGTAATGGATTATTTCACAAAGTGGGTGGAAATTTACGCTATTCCCAACCAAGAGGCCACAACTGTAGCAGATGTATTGGCGGAAGAATTTATCAGCCGATATGGAGTGCCCTTGGAAGTCCACAGTGACCAGGGAAGAAATTTTGAAAGCCCTCTATTCCAGGAGATTTGCGAAAAGCTGGGAATGAAGAAGACCAGGACAACAGCATTGCATCCACAGTCAGATGGAATGGTCGAGAGAATGAACATGACTATTGGAAAATACCTGTCCAAAGTAGTATCCAGCCACCAGAGAGATTGGGACCAGTATCTTTCCCTATTCGCATTGGCTTATCGATCTGCCGTCAATGAGTCCACGGGTGAAACACCGGCGAAAATCCTGTTTGGACGTGAAATGAGGCTTCCTTGTGACCTGGAGTTTGGCTGTCGGCCTGGAGAAGAACTAGCAGGCGAAGACTACGTGATCCAATTGAGAAGAAGGCTGGACGATATTCATGAATTAGTTCGAACAAATCTTCAAGTTGCCAGCGACAGAATGAGAAGTCGGTACGATACGCAGGTTACAGAAGGCGGTTTTAAAGAAGGGGACAAAGTATGATTACACAACCGGACGAGGAGAAAGGATTTTCTCCAAAATTACAAAAATCCTGGGAAGGTCCATACTTAATCAGTAAAAGGATAAATGATGTTATATATCGCATAAGCAAGATCCCCAACGGAAAACCAAAAGTAGTTCACCAAAACCGACTAGCGCCATTCGAAGGAAACCATGACCTGGAGGAAGGAGTAAACCTTATTCGAGATGTGTCTGACCCTACCTTCGGGGAATTTATGGGCACGTATGGAGGTACCGGGAAAGCTAGATATGGAGTCACTTCGGAACAACAGCAAGATTTGTTCACTCTCCCGGAAGATTATTCACTGGCATACATATTCCCCGCCTGTATCCAGAACGCACTAGGGTTGGCAACCGTCTTTCGAAAGAAGTTCGGGCAATTAGAAAAACTTGAAGACCAGATTCCAGCCCCTGGCAAGACACTGAAACTGAAACATAATTCGCGGTACGTCTTCTACGTGGTAACTAAAAATGAATTCCAAGATCGATCTACCTACCGCGATGTGTGGGAAGCACTTCGAAACCTCCGAGACCATGTGTTGGAATCAAACGTGAAGAAACTGGCTATGCCTAAGATAGCGAGTAACCAGTTGGATTGGCGAATCATCAGGAACATAGTAGAGATTATCTTTCAAGATACCGGTGTCCAGATATTAATTTGCAGCTACAACCCCCGTTATCAGTATCTGATGAAGACGGTGCCCTGCTATTTCCATAAGATCGTAAAGTGTAGAAATGGGGCCAGTTGTCGATTCAAATATCCAGTCTCGGCTACACAAAAGTTCCAGGAGGAACTTCCATTTAAGGAGGGGGTAATGTCACGAAACAGCACACTGGTCTAGTCCCTAAATCCGACTCTGTCTAAGCCAGGTATAAAAGTTAAAATTATGGCGGATATGCAGGTTTTTTTTATAAATGTTTAGGACTATCTTATCTAAACATTCTTTTCGTGACCAGACTTATCTAGAAAAGGCCAGAACCAATTATTTTTGTGTGTGTAAGCCGCAGTCCGGAATTTCCTAGTAAAAAGGGATTTAATATGAATAAAGGACCGATCAGCGGATGAGTTGTTGATGAAGTGATCTCGTGAAATAAATACACCGAAATAGCAAACAGTGAATAAGTGAATATAAATTAGTTAAGTGTTCATATAAATTAGTTTAAGGGAATATACTTAGAATATATAAATTAAGTGTTAGTGATTAGTTTAGTGTTTAAATAAATTAGTAAGTAGCCATACCATGTGTTTAAAATTTATCCCAACCGTTTATTGTTTAAATAAATAACAAAAACATTACATTATTATCGACATATGTGGGGTATATAATAAAATAAAAACATAAATTCTAATTGATTTAAAATACCATAGAACAAGAAACAAAACATCAATTCTAAACTGTTTAAAATACAATAAAAACAAAAAACATCAATAATAACGATTTAAAAAAACCATTATTAAAACAAACTAAGTAGTTCTAAAAAATGTTAAATTATTTCATTATTGCAACTTCATATATACCTCTTTTATTTATAACCTTTGGTTTTTGAATTTTTTGCGTTATGTCGCATGTCTTATAAGTTAAAATATCTTCTCTGGCAGGCCATTTCCAGTTTTGACCACTAGGGATCATAGCCTTAACTGTAGATATACTCCTGATTTTCATCATTATAATTTAATATGCACCCAGGATAACAAGCTTCGTTGTATTTCACGATTACATAGTCACCAACTAAATACCTTGTTTCCTTCTGAACCTCTTTCACCCTTTTTTCGTTAGGATCAATACATTTCTTTTCCCCTTTAGTTTTTGAAGCCGTAGCTTTGTTTTCTTAATTTTCCAAGCGAATTTTTTTTCGTTTGTCTTTTTCTTCTTGTTCGTTTTGCTGTTTGTCCAATTTCCGCTTTTCATATTGCTGCCATACTTGAGAAACAACAACTGATGGAGATTTTTCTTTCGGTTTTCTGAGTTGCTTCTTTTTTTCTTCTGATAGTGTTATTATCCAAAAGACAATTTTCTTGAAGGGAGTTGGAATATTTGATAACTACCATTTTTTTGCCGGGCGAGATTTCTCTGGAATCTCTATTTTCTCTAATTTTCTTTATTTTCGTCTTCTAAATTCTCTTCAGTTACTTTATTTTCATCTTTCTGTTCGTTTTTTTCTGCTCTTCTCTATCTGTATCTTTATTTTCTACTGTCTCGCTTTCGGCGTTTGTTTCGTAAGTTATTTGTTTCTTCGTTTTTTGTACGGTTAGTGTCACTGGTTCTTTTATCGACATTTTATAATGAACCGCCTTGTTTTTTAGCTTCGTCATCAAGAGAAATTATTGAAAAAACATTTAAATCTATATCTCCTGTTGAGAAATCCGAGTTACTGGTGTCAGTTAAATTTAGAACTGGAAGCACATTTTCTTTTGAGTTTTCATCTAATTGTAAGGCTTCTTTGGCTTTCGAAATTTCTATTAGGTTTAAGTTAAGAGAATCAGTGGAAGACACAGTTTCGCAAGTTTCTGAATGTACAGGTACATTTTCTTCGAACACTACGGTGTGGTTCAACTCTTGCGGGAATTCATTATTTACAAAGTCTGTGTTATCATCCAGTTGTAAAACTTCTTTGAATTTTGCAATTTCTGTTATTAGATCTAAGTTAGGAGAATTAGAGGAAATCACACGTTCAGTCGTTTCTGAATGTACTTGTAAATTTATTTCGAGTACTATAGTGTCATTCAACTCTTGTGGAAATTTATTATTTACAGAGTCAGCCAGCTTTTGCCATAAATAAAAAAGATTTGTATCTTCAACGTCTCCTTTCCAGATCCAGATCTTCTCTGTACCATAAATACACAATTCCTGTGTGGGTGTATGCAAACAATATGTATGAAGTCTCGAATTATAATTCCACAAATGTCGTAGTTAATTGATTTTGAATGTGTATTGTTCAATGTTTTTATCAGTTTGTAACACACAACATGGTGTAATTTTGGATATTCTCATTACGTTTCAGGAATATTATGGTATGAAAAAGACTTGGTGAACCAGTCGAAACGTCCCGTTTTTATATATTTTTGAATAAATAACATGACTATTGAAAGTCTGTTTTCTAATTTAAACCGAACCAAATACCAAGAAAGACTTTTTGTACTATATATATATATATATATATATATATATTTATATATGTATATATATATCTATATATATATCTATATATATATATATATATATATATATATATATATATATATATATATATATGTACAGTGCTATTCAAAAGTCCCCTCCCCCCCTCGTATCTTTTGAACGGCTACACTCACATTTATAAAATTTGGAGGGTGAAAATAATGTGTTGTAAACTTCTCTACGAATGGTAACAGGTGACGTAATAGTAATAGATGACGTCACAGTGCCACTCTGGCCAATAATTTTAAATGGGACCTTAAGGCAAGTGATATCTCGTTGGAACGGCATTGACATTGGTTACATAGCCATATTAATTTTGTTTGGGTTTAAATTAATTTTGACGGATAAATTAAATAAATACCAAGATTATTAAAATTATCTTTTTAAATTTAATTAATCAAATATTAACAATGGATTCTTATAGCAAGTGTTGGAAATGTTCTCCGTCTACTTCCTGACAGTAATACATCCTATTAGTAAACTCTTGTCGTACTCGTTCGAATGTGTCAGCTGAAATAGCATTGCATTCTTCAGTAATTTTCCCTTTCAAAACGCCAATGCTATCTGGTGCCGCAGCATAAACCTTGGATTTCAAGTACCCCCATAGAAAAAAATCTATTGGTGTCAGATCTGGTGACCGAGATGGCCATTCTCTAGGACCTCGCCGGCCGATGTGTTACTGTCAGGAAGTAGACGGAGCACATTTCGAACACTTGCTACAAGAATCCATTGTTGATATTTGATTAATTAAATTTAAAAAAATAATTTCAATAATTTTGGTATTTATTCAATTTATCCGTCAAAATTAATTTGAACCCAAACAAAATTAATATGGCTATGTAGCCAATGTCAATGCCTTTCAAACGAGATATCACTAGCCATAAGGTCCTATTTAAAATTATTGGCCAGAGTGGCACTGTGACGTCATCTATTACTATTACGTCACCTGTTACCATTCATAGAGAAGTTTACAACACTTCATTTTCACCCTCCAAATTTTATTAATGTAAGTGTAGCCGTTCAAAAGATACGAGGGGGGAAGGGGACTTTTGAATAGCACTGTATATATTGAATAGAAACATTATGTATTTTAATATCATTTTAATTTATATTATGGATATATTATTGATTATGTTATAAATATGAATTGTTGATAGTTGATTTTAATTTAATTTAAAAATTTACCTTAATCTTACCTGGCTATTTATAAACATGCTCTTTATTTAATTTTTCCTCGGCTGCTCTTGTTTGTTTTAGAGTATCATGAGTCCTAATATCAGTAGGGTTCATGGGCAAATAATTATGAAATCAACATTGCTATTATTTCACTGAGATTTATTTTGTTTAAAAGAATGGATAACTGTCTAAATAGAAAATAATAACCTACATTTATTTATTTATATGAATCTTTAATATTTTAGTTGATAAAATAAAATAAAATGTCATAACTTATTTATGAAATGCCTATGGAGTTAATTTGCATAAAATATATCCAAAAATTTAACCTTGGAGATTTACAGCACCTGCGCAGAGCAGATTTCCGCTATAACTTTTCATATAGAAACAATATTACTTTTAAAGGAAACTATTGAAATATAAATGTTTATCATATACACTATGCAGTGATGTTCTTTAAATTTACATAAACATATTTTGTAATAACGATAATAATTAAATAGATGGATTGTATGTGTGAAAGAGTGAAATTTGTGAATGGTGTTAAAAATTCCTATAAACTGAATACATGCAAAATATACATTGGAACTCAGGTAAGTCGTTATAATGATTATGATACAGTTATTCGATATTACTATATAGTTTTTATTCCTTGTGTTTCATATATGTATGTCCTTTTATAATTTTTATTGTTTATGAAAATGATCATTTTTATGTATCTGTTTATTTCTTTGGATCCAAAAGATTAAAAAAGATATCACTGACCTGTTTGATACATTCTTTCTGTCGAAAAATGTTCGCACTAACGCGTCACTAAACACTGGCGATGAACTCTCAACTCCTGGATATCTCGATAAAAAATTTGTCTCGTTCGGGAAACATTATCTACACTTGTTACTGGGTCTTCTGCTAACGAATTTAATGTGTTGAATGATCAATTATATTCAATTTAACCACTTCTACTTAAAACTTTTTATACAGTTCGACATGGAACTGTTAACCCATTCAGCTTCTGCTTCCCTCTCTTCGTTTTCTTCGCCTCCCCAAGCTTTTTTTATAAGCGGAAGTTCGTAAACTTCTAGAATTTTCTATATTTATAGCGTCTGATTGTCATTTTATTAATATTCAAAATCACTATATTTCTGACATAAACATACTGTTTTTCACACTTTATATTGATAATTGTTAACAAATTGTCCACTATTATCATTTATAATTGTCTTCATAATTATTTCACATAATCGGAGTCTTCTGATTGGTCGCAACTTATTTATTACTTTCACAAATTTTACAACATGAATAATATTCTGTAATATTTGTATTGATTTCATTTTATTCTTGTTTGTTATTTATTGCATTATTAAACATAATATCTCAATAGTTTCAATTTTTATTTTACTCGTTCATTATATATTCATTTATTATTAGTTGGTACTGATGTCATCATACCACGATTTCCGTTTTCATTGACATTCATATATAAAATATATATCGCTTTAAATTTATGTTATTTAAGGGATAAATAATTAAATGTTACTTTATTACGGTCATATGCTTTCCTTAATTCAGATCTAAATTGTTCATGTAATATATTGTAGCTTTGTTGATATCTTAGCTTATTATTTTACTTTTCACTTTCTGATAAAAAAAATTACGTGGCTAAAGTTACGCATTGCGTTAAGTTAGATTTATTGAGTTTCGTTTCTTAGTATGATTAAGTCTCATATTACGTATTGCGTTGAGTTATTTTATTAATAATTTTGTTATGATTATAACATGATTTTGTATGAATTTTTCATTTACACTTAGGATCATATAATGTTTTTAAAATAACTTGATATACTATAAATATTTGAAATTAATAAACTTTAAAATACAATTGACAGATATTAATGTTATTTTTCTAGATAACAAATTTGTTATTATCTACGTCCTCATTCATTCTACAATAATATATATATATATATATATATATATATATATATATATATATATATATATATATACATATAAATATATATATATATATATATATATATATATATATATATATATATATAAGTATATATAAATTGGCAAGATATTGGGGTAGCTGCAAATAAAAGTACACTCTTTATAATATTTCCAAACTATTGGAAACGTTTATTTCCATCATCAGGGAGCACTACAAAAGATCATAAAAACGTTACAACAACTAGCAGCGAACTAGTCAAGAATGTTCCAACCCAACAAAAAGCACTGATGGCGACACAAACATTATGTTGAGATTAATGAAGTATGCAATTATTTTAAAATAAAAGTAATTTGTTATAGAATGGTTGGAGTTGTGCCATAGTACCCAACTTGATGATTTTTGTTAAGTTTGATAATGTTTAAAAGGAAATAATTCTATCACATACAAGTAGTAAAAATTTTTTTTAAGTTGGTTGATTCCTGTAACATACACTCTCATAACTGAGAGATGAGGGTTTGTGGTACTTGAATAACTAGTTGTCCTGCATAATTAATAATAGCTTTCAAAACTCTTTGACTAAAAATTTCAATGTAAAGTATCAGTAGTCTTGTTATTAAAAATGATAAATTCCGTACAGGATTATTTAGTATAATAGTCGGGTGAAATTTTGTCACAATTTGACCTTTTTTGACAATTCATGTTTGTGTCGCCATCAGTGCTTTTTGTTGGGCTGGAACATTCTTGACTTGCTCACTGCTTTTTGTGAGAGAGATTTTGCGATTGGTCTGGGTTGCTTTGACTCGGCGGATTGTGGTGTTGGTCGCATGGTATAGTTGTTGTAACGTTTTTATGACCTTTTGTAGTGCTCCCTGATGATGGAAATAAACGTTTCCGAAAGCTTGGAAATATTATAAAGAGTGTATTTTTATTTGCAGCCAACATCCATCTGGGCCACGTTAGGATGGCTATTATTAACCAGCAACCATGGTATTAGATGTGCTAAATAATATATGATTGAGTGAAGTTCTTGGATAGGAATTATCCAAGAAAAAGTTGAGGAAAATGTTTGAATTTTTATTATGAAAATAGAATTTCAAATAATTTCTAACGTTTGTATTTAGGTTTAAAATTCTTGCCACTGTATTTTTACTTACGTTTTGTTCTAACAACGACTTTGTTTTGCGCAATTACATTTTTGGATTTGCTACAATAGACAGCATTACATCAAACTTCGTATTTTTATCAGCAATCTAAATTGATTTACTATTTTCGTTACAGTTGATTGGGTTATATTTTTATTGGGATGTCTTCTATTATTGAAAATATTTGCTGCTTCTCTATGCGATCTATAGTAATCTCCAGGTCCGTCAAGCTGCCCCCCCCGGTTAGATTTTTTTACCGAAATGCTAGCACACATAAAGGGCACCTAGCACAACCTAGCACAACCTAGCACAACCTAGCACAACCTAGCACAACCTAGCACAACCTAGCACAATCTAGCACAACCTAGCACAACAATTTTTATAGCTAGCACACCAACAGCTCACAATAAAAATGCTTTTGGATTCGGGTGGGGCCAGGATAACGCTAGCCCCCCCGTTTGGAATTTTTGCGCCAAAATGCTAGCACAGACTAAAGACATCTAGCACAACCTAGCACACCATTTTTTATAGCTAGCACACCAACAACTTACAATAAAAATGCTTTTGAATTCGGGTGGGGCCAGGTTAACGCTATCCCCAGTCTAACAATCCGCCGATTTCGGCAAATAACACAAGTCAAAGTGAACCAATCGATGTAACACAGTCGCACAATTCGACCTCAATGCCATAATAAAGGACTCAAAAAACCCATGTACACCAAAATTGTAGACGGATTGGAGCAATGGACTATAACTCACATTTGTATTCTTAGCAAGTCCTTCCATTACCCATATTGAAAGAAAGCATAAAAAAATTAGTCCACTTTCTTTAGTTCGCCAACTTTGGTGATCTACCATGTTGAATTTAGAATGACGTCACATACATAATCATGGATTGGCATGCAAACTAGACGTAAATACTGAATTTCAGCTCAATTGGTTGAAGATATCTGCTTCAAAACTGAGTTGCAAGATTGCAACCGAACAAACATACATTGCCAGTTACATACTAAAAACTTTGAAAAATACATAGTAGTGTTGGTATCTTATGATATGCCACAGAAATATTTGAAGCTCTGATTAACCGGCTCTAAGAATTAAAAGATACACGTTCTAAGTAAACTTGGGAATTTAAAAAAAATCTGATAATGAAATGCAATATTTATGTTATCATTAGGTTTGTTACAACCGAAGCAAATTCCGTTTCATTACCGTACAATCTCAGTAACGCAACAAATTTGATGTAAATTACACAGACTTATTATATTCACTAATCAACAGGTCAACTGGGTTTGTATCATAATTGTACGGTTTTTGTGTTGGTTGGAACAGACCTATTACAATGGTTAATTATATATCAACTTCGGCTATAAATATTCTGGCAAATTTGAATATACAGTTTGAGTGTTTCTTTCAAATAAGGACTACAGTGAACCACGATCAGTCTAAAACATGTATTCTCAATATATTGGAACACTTTCAGGGATCTCAGCCGCCCCTACCCAGATTGCACAACTTTGTCCAAAGGACATATCCAACGGCTTCGCTTTTTTGTACATTTATTTATCCAATATCTGTACGCAAACGTTTGTCGTTGCCGTTTTTATAGTATGACGTAATTTGCAACTTATTTGTGCACGGATTGTTTCTGATTCCGTTTATTTCACCTCCCCCCATAATCAAAAAGCTGTAGTCCCTCGGGGAATGTGGTGCAAAGAAAATCATTCATGGATCGTATTGGTACATTAGGAGTGCATTACGACCATATATGTTTTTGTTGAAAATTTCGATTGGGGGGGGGACAACTTCACTGTGCTTAGACTCACACCTGTATTGACTGTTCACCACTAGAAATAACATTGCAAGCTTCAAAAATAGTGAATTCTATTATACCGCAGAAGTCAAAATTTCGCTATGAAAAAGTATATATGAAATTTATGGATTGACGTACAGAGATTTCAATCAAGTCTTTTTTTGAATATTTCAAAAAAAATTAAACCGTCGTCGCTAAAAGCCATCTATTCAATGTTGAGGACTCCGATAAACGTAAGTGATGACGTATTTTGTAAAATGCATCCATACGGAGAAAAAATTAAACGCTTATGGTAGTGCTAACAATTTTATTTCTCTAATAAGAATACTACGAAAAACAAAGTTCAACGAGACTATCGAGTCTCACCGAGATGAAACCAAGACGAAACGAGAAAAATCTCGTCTCGCGCTCGTGTGAAGCCTTAAGTGTTTTAGATAATATCAACTCTCATTGAAGTATTCGTACCCAGCGCAAATGTTTTCGTTTTGAAAGATGCTCTTACCATGAAGTAGTGGTGAATCAATTTTTATTATAAAATATAATTCAGCTCACGAGATGTTGGTAAATTGCAGGCACGGTCTGTTTTGGGCAAATAGTCGCGGCATGTAAAAGCGACGTTTAACCGCTGATGTTCAATCACAGGAGGGGGTCCGTCTACACGTCAAGTAATCGATTAGTTGCCAATCAGCATTTATTTATTGCTGTTATAGTTAATACCTAAAAGGCATAGAAAGGTTCATAACATGTTTATTCAAAGAAAAAGCAAACTGTTTTAGTACGCTGATAATGATGAAACTAATTTTAAAGAATATATTAGGCTTATTTTAAATCTTGTATCCGCAGAAATAAGTGCGTTAAAAGACCAATTATAGCCAGAGAAAAGCTTCTGTGCTAAGGTATTTCATATTGAGAATAATACCTGTAAAAATCTGTAAAACACTATTTTCTTCCCATGTACTTGGCTGCAGGAGAATCATATCGTTTTTCCATGGCATTTCAATATAGAATTTCCCATAAATACATAAGTGTATTGGTACGAGACGTTTTGAATTATACAATGATGGAAGTATTACCACGTCGTGAATCAATTTTTCGCCTTCCGCTTTGAAAATATTTATTTTGGATCTCATTTTGGCGAACGACTAGTTAAACGTGTGCGCGTTGAAATTACCTGACGAACCGATTCTGTCTTGTGGCGACTTGTATCGACTTGTCACATAAACCCGACCATCAGTATCATATGCTTATTTAACCCACTGACCTATAAACAACAAAAGTAAAATAGTAGGATGAGCGAGTGCTGGAAATTGAATACGGGTCACGCGCATTATGTATCCTACATCACAGTGGATGTCTGAAATTAATTATCTGGCGTGTTGTTTGTGTATTTTACGCGTACAATTATAAACGTGTTATTACTAATATTTAATTAATCGTATTTCTAAAGATTCGTGGTTTATTTCTTACTAACTAAATCTTCCTACATTTATTGGTGACCTTACGGTTCAACGACCGCCACTTTAATACAAAACAAGTATGTAATGTACCAGCTAATTGTATTATTTATTTCCAAGGCCGGTCCTGTACGTTTGATTGACTGCGATTCTCCGGATCCAATTTTTCCTAGAGGTCACGTGGTATGCGCGAATTCAATTTAGCGTAATACTGACAAATTGCATTGTCCTTCCATTTGTTGTTTATAGGTCAGCGATTTAACCTAAACGCCGCGACTATTTGTCCAAAACAGATCGTACCTTAGAGCGCTTTCAAATGGGCGACTTTTTGCAGTCGAAGTTGGCAGCAAAAAGTCGAGCGTTTGTGGTTGACTATCGTTGCCAGCTGCGGTTTGACCCAGCAACGTTTTGTAGTTATCTCGACGACAAAATGTAGTCAGCAGCAGCATGAATTTCTCAGAAGAAGCGTTAGTTCTATTGCTTCTAGAGTGGAGATGAAAAAGATTAAAACATCGTAAGTATTTTAGTTCTATTACTGTGAAAATCACTCTTGTAGTCCCATATCGCGGGATCAGCCGGAATTTCCACAATAAAACTATCTGTATCAAACGGTTTCATTCTATCAACTGTGTAAACAAAGCACACTTGTTGTTGTCGCGTGTGAAAAGGAAAACATTGTAGTCGGGTTGTAGTCAATCGACGGGATCGACGACAACTAACGGCAGAAGTTGGATTGCAGTGGAAAAAAACGCCCGTGTGAAAAGAAAACGCTTTTCACAAGCTTTTTAAATGGCAGCGGCAGATAGTGACAGTCAACCACAAACGCTCGATTATTTGCTGTCAACTTAAGAGAGGTCGTTATATCTCAGAAACTAACGATCGCACAACTTAGGGGAAAGAAATGTGTACAACAAAATCGCATAAGAGAAATTGCTGGAAATTATTTTCAAGTTTACTATTGCACCGGTAGAGGATATAGTTGATAATAATTACACAAAACATCATTTTTCTATAATAACTGCATGGTGATAGTTGTTAAAATCACATTTTAACATATGCGAAGGCCCCGCCAAGATTTAAACGAAATCCAATGCTTAATTTCATATATCGAATAATAATAAATAATTTTGATTCCATGTACTATCTTTCTCCATTTTGTTCCCAAAATATATCCAGGCATTTTGTTTTACTTTTATTACTAGAACTTTGACTTTCTCTCTTGGTTTTTGTATCTTTCATATTGTTCTTGTGTGTTGTTTTTTAAATATTTTCTTCCTCCTCCTTTTTAACCTCTTCTTTCAAGTTTTTTTATATCAGTAAATTTTTCTTTTAGTTTTTCTTCTGTTTTTTCTTGATATCTTATTGCAACCATTTTATTTCTTATGATACCAAATAAACGCTATTAATTTAATTAATTGATAAATGTTCATATTTCCCTTCTAAATTATGTTACTCGTTTTCTATTATTTCATACTAAATACATAATTAATACAGCTTCATGAGTTTTGACAAACTAAGTATCAATTGAAATGTAATTCAATGCTCAATAAAATATTGTATCATTGTTTTATTTCAGTTTTCTGTAACGATCGCTGGGGGCCGCTGCTTGAACAATTATTATTTTTTTCTAATTTTTTGTTGGAATCTTCAAATGCCTAATATTTAAAAAAATGGTTTAAAGCGCATCTTGATTCTATTTTCTAAGCGAAAATACTAGAAAAAATAGATATAGAGTCTTTATAAATATAGTAGATATTTTGATGTGGGGAGGCGCAATTACCAACAAATGATTTACTTAAGTATAAACTTCGATCCTCTATTTTATCATCGCATATAGATATTGATATGCGGTTGTTACCATTTTTTATCAATTCTTTCTCATTCTAGTAAATTATTGAAACATATAGCATCGCATTTCAAAATTCCCAAAAAAGTAGAAAATATAACAATTTTTCAATCAACGCTCCCTAGCGATCGTTACAAACAACAGAACTATAAATACGATACAATATTTCATTTAGCATTAAATTTTCGTTCAAATGATACTAAGTTTGTCAAAATCCATAAAGTGGTACAGAAGTTATAACTAAATATTTTATTGAGTCATCTTTCCTATTTACCCCTACCAGTTATTTTAAAAGATAGAGGAAAACGTATTAGAGCAAACATACGTAAAATGATCCAAAGATTAAGTTTAGTTGTACTATCATTCTGCATTTATAATAGATGTTTTTATGTTATAATTTATTATCAACTACTCCCTCTAGCGGTGGAGTAATAAACTAATAATTTCCAGCAGTTTTTTATACGGAAATCTTTCTCTAAGTTGTACGAATAATATTTTCTGAGATACAGCAGGTTACTCCTCTTAATCAGACACCAGGGCGTCTATTTTTGACAGCAATGGAATAGAACACTCCCCAGGAAGTACTCCCTACTTTGTTTCTATTACCTTTCTACTGGGAACCTAAAACAGCATTATTGAGTTCGAGAGAAGGATGCAAATTGGTACAATGTATAAGCCGTTTTGCCAAATGTCTAAGCTAATCAGAATGAAGAATTTTTGATAATTGAGCGTACTATCAGCCGTCAGTAGCAAGGGTTATTTGTGGTTTGTGCCTTTGTTTTGAAAATTAAAAGTTGCCAATTGTCTCAGTTCATAGATACTGTTCACACTTCACGATTTACGTGTTTTCATTTTAAATTTCGCGGCGATTGAACACCAATGGAATACAAGCAGTTCTTTAGCCTTCTTCAAGGAAAAGGCATAGAGCGCATGTTGGTCTTTTAATATAGCTAGATCGTGCCACGTGGAAGTAATAGCAACCTATGTGAATAGGTTTCAATTTTAAGAAAAGGCAGTACGAAATTTGAAGCAGAAAAGTAATCATGGTTAGAAGAGTTCTTGCTTCTTTCGTGAATGGTCCTTCATAATAGATAATAATTACTATTATATATTAAAATACTTTGCGTGTCGTGTTTGTGAACAGTTTTGGCCCTTCGGAGTCGAATTTTAAGATCAATCCGTGGATATTTACAGTCAGAAAAATCGTGTTTCGTGTAGGTTTGCTGTAAAATCTCGTATTTGCTTGTTTATTATTGTTTTTTGAAAAAATGGAAACTGCAGTGGTCAAAAAATTAATTAACAAAAGGAGAACCGTGATAAATCGTGTTAAAGCTATATCTGAATGTGGATTAACAGCCCAAAATGGGAATGAAGTATTAGTTAAAGAGTTTAGAGAGCGTTTTGAGAGCTTAGCTCATTTAATTAATAATTTTGATTCCTTACATATGGAAATTGTGGGATTAATGCAAAGTGAAAATGAATTAATCGCGCAGGACGGTATTCAGGGTGATTGTGATGATATGCATTATTCAATTCAAGTTTCATATCAGGATTTAGTAAAAAAGGAAATTAGCTTAGAGCCTGAAAAAGGGGAACAAAAAAGTGTCAACGGTTTTGCGTGTTCAAGCCATTCAAGTGGGGCATAGCGAGCATAATTCGAGTCGTGAAGAGAATAAAATATCAACAAAAAGAAATTTAGTGGTAATAAAAGTGATTGGCCAAATTTTTATGATTTGCTTGAGTCTTTAGTACAGTCAAATAGTGATTTTTCAGAAATAGAGAAATTTCAATTTTTAATATCGTCATTAACAGGTGAGGCTAAAAGCGTTGTGAAAAATTTACCTTTGACAAGGAAAAATTATGTAGTAGCTTATCTTATGATAAATTAGTGAAGAAATATCAAAATGATAGGGTATTAATGACATATTATGGGCAAAACATAGCACATGCTCCGAGGTATGAGAGTGGTGAGTTTAATCTTTTCTGAAAATCTAGCAGCTTTTGATCAATATAATAGTGATCTATGGGATTTCACAAAGTTTAATTTGTTATTGGAAAAGCTTGACAGTGAAACTAAACATCTATTTGAGAGATCATGTGGGGACAGTAGCGTACCTACTTACGAGCAGTTGTTTTCATTTTTGGAGAAACAAAGTCGTGTAGATAAGTTAGTTACTTTAACTACAAAAAGTAAGAAGAATGTCAAAAGGCAATATGGACAAAATCGTGATAAAGAGAGCAAGCTTACTAAACGTATTAATTCCTTTATTACAAGAGGTCCAAATCAAACAAATGGGTTGAATTGTGTTGTGTGTGATGGCCAACATTCTCTAGTAAAATGTGACAAATTTTTGAGTGTAAGTCCTAAAGAAAAAAACGAAGGTGTAAAGAACAATCAATTATGTTTTCGATGTTTATCTTCATCTCATTTTTCCCATAAATGTGACTCTCGTGTTGTGTGTGAAATATGTCAAATAAATCATCATCTTCTGCTTCATTATAAAAGAGAATTTGAGAATTCAGGTTCGAATGAGATCAGTGGCGGTTCTACGCAAAATGAAATAGGGGTTCAATAGTTTCTGAAAACAAAACCGTCTTACTTTCTACAGCCCTTGTGTGTTAGAGTCGTTGACGGAAAATTGTATAAGTGTAGAGCATTGATTGACAGTGGTAGTGAAGCAAGTTTATAACAGATTCCTTTGCAAAAGTTTTAGGTTATAAAAGATCTAATAAACAAATTTCAATTCGTGATGTAAATCAAATGAATACCTCCAACATGGGTACAGTGGTATCTGAGGTGTATGCGTGTAATCAAAATGAACCTTCCCTTGAAATTGAGATTATTGTGGTGAAATCGATCTGTGGCCGTACTCCGTCGGTAAGTGTGCAAGTTGGCAGATCCAATGCGTGGATCGTCCAGGGAAGTCAAAGTGTTGTTAGGTGCAGATGTGTTGGGTCAGATATTACGCGACGGTCTCAAGGTAGGGGAGTCGGGGTCTCCTAGTGCGATTAATACTGTTTTTGGCTAGGTGTTGATTGGCAACTTGGTGGAAAAAATTGTGACCTGGTCATTGATAGTTTTTGTTCATTGGTGGAATATTCTCTTGACAGTGTAGTCAAAAGATTTTGGGAACTACAGGAAATTCCTAGAAGTGTAAATTTGTGTCATGAAGCTCAAGCGTGTGAAGACAATTTTGTAAAGAATTGTCGGAGGGAAAATGATGACAGGTATGTAGTGAGTTTACCGTTCAAAGGGTTGAGTGAGGAGCTCGGTGAGTCGAGAAACCAGGCATTACGCAGGTTTCATAATCTGGAAGCCAATTTGTGTAGGTCTCCAGAGTTGTATGAACAATATTCAGAGTTTATGAGGGACTATTTAGATCAACGACGTATGTCGTTAGTAGGCTTAGATGAGAGTCAGAGGGTGTCTGAGACCTACTCTATCCCACACCATGGTGTTTTGCGACCAGAAAGCTCTTCCACGAGATTGAGTGTGGTGTTTGATGCTAGTGCTAAGTCGTCAACAGGTGTTTCTTTGAATGACAAACTACTAACCGGGTCCATTCTTCAAAAAGATATTGTATCAATTCTGTTGGCGTTTCGAGTTCATAAAGTGGCATTCGCAGCAAATATACGTCAAATGTACAGGCAAATAGGAATTCGTGAGTCTGAGGAAATATTGTGGAGATTTTTCGTGTCGGAAGAGATTTCAGAATACGAGTTAAACACCGTGACATATGGAGTGTCTTCGAGTCCTCATTTGGTAATAAGAACTTTGTTACAGCTAGCGAGTGATGAAAGAGAGGCAGCGAAAATCGTGGAAACAGACATTTATGTGGATGATGTAGTTAGTGGGACAGATTCTATGAAGGAGGCGTTGTACTTGCAAAGTGAAATGATTCAATCATTATCAGAAGGGTGTTTTGAATTGAGAAAGTGGGCAAGTAATTGTGAAGAAGTGCTTCGTACTGTTCCAAGGCTTCATCAGCAATGTCATAGCTCATGTGATAGAGATTCAAATAGTCTGAAAATTTTAGGGCTTCAGTGGAATCCTAGTGTCGATTGTGTTTCATATACATTCACAGATCTTACTCAAATGAATACAAAGAGAGGTCTACTCTCAAAAGTGGCAAGGATATATGATCTAATCGGACTTCTGTCCCCCCTCACTTTATTGGCTAAGTATATTATACAATGCACATGGCAGCTAGGTCTAGGGTGGGATGAAAGTCTTCCTAGTGAGTTACTTGAGTTGTGGGAAAGATTTAAAAGTGAATTGAGTGTTTTGTCGTCTCTTAAAATTTCTCGTAGAATTGTGTGTGATGAGATAGTCAGTTTGGAATGGCATGGATTCTGTGACGCCTCGCAGACTGGTTATGGTGGGGTTGTCTATTTGAGACAAATTACAAATGATTCTCGTGTTTATGTTTCTCTAGTGTGTTCAAAATCAAAGGCGTGTCCTTTGAAGGTGATTTCGATTCCAAGGCTGGAATTATGTGCAGCAGTGTTGTTGGCAAGCTTACTAAAGTATGTTCAAAAAATTTATTGTGCAAGGATTCCTAAGTTGTCAGGTGTAACAGCTCGAGCATGGACAGATTCTAAAGTTGTGCTTTCGTGGATAAAGTCCTCCCCATCTAGGTGGAAGACATTTATGGCAAACCGTGTCTGTGAGATTCAAGCTAAGGTTGAACCAAAAAACTGGTTTCATGTCTCCGGGTCAGACAATCCGGCTGATTGTGTGTCACGGGGTCTATTCCCAAAGGAGTTACTTAATCATGTATTGTGGTGGTCAGGACCTGAATGGTTGAAAGACTCTGTACCAAACTTCTGTGAGGAAGTTATAAAGATGCCGAGTCATGTCGAAACTGTGCTTTCTGAGGAACGAAAGACTGTATGCGTGATTGAAAGGAAAGTGGACGTTGTAAATGGATTGTTGAACAGGTTTTCATCTTTAAAGGAAATTTTGCGTTTTCTTGTGTATGTGAAAAGATTTGTAGATGTGAAAGTTCGAAAAGCAACGTGTGCAAAAGGTGCTCCCAGTGAATCAGAATTATATGAATCTATGATACTTATAGTGAAATGCGTGCAGCAAGTGGAGTTTAAGGAAGAAATTCGTAAATTGGCAAATGGGTTTTTGTGTTCCAAACCTATAAGGAAATTGTCACCATTTATTGATGGACAGGGCGTCCTCAGGGTGGGCGGTAGGCTCCGCAATTCGGAATTGTCTTATGATGCTAAACATCCTATGCTTCTACCTCGTAATCATCGAATTACTGAATTCGTCATTAGAGATTATCATCTACGTCATGGTCATCCTAGTTTGAGATCATTACATTATCTTATTGTACAAAAGTTCTGGATTCTATCTGCAAAGCGCGCCATGAACAATATCTTATCAAAGTGCAATTCGTGTTTTCGTGTCAAACCTTCTTCAAACCCTCCTTTGATGGGAAATCTTCTCAAATTTCGTGTGTCCCTATTAAAACCTTTTGTGCATAGTGGTGTGGATTTTGCTGGTCCATTCAAAATCTTTTTTATCGAGACATCGTGGAGCTCGTCCAGTCAAGATGTATGTGTGTCTTTTTGTGTGCTGTGCAACCAAAGCGTTACTTTTAGAAGTCGAGTCCAATCTTACTTCTAAGGCATTTCTGGGTGCGTTCAGACGATTTGTGTCAAGACAAGGAAGATGCAGTGATGTGTACAGTGATAATGGGACAAATCTGGTGGGAGTATATAGATTATTAATATCGTATGCTGCTCATTGTAAACAGGAATTGTCCATAAAATGGCATTTCAAACCCCCTGCGAGCCCCCATTTCGGTGGACTATGGGAAGCAGGTGTGAAATCGGTGAAGGGTCATTTGTATAGGGTAGTAGTTAGTCAAATTCTAACTTTGGAAGAATTCCAGACTTTATTGGCTCAGATTGAAGCGATTCTAAACTCAAGGCCGTTGTGTAGTGTTAGCCCTGATCCTAACGATTTAAATGTGCTGTGTCCAAGCAACTTTTTGACGCTTGAGCCTATGTGTGCTCCTCCTGATCCTGATGTGACTTCTCCATCCCTTAATAGGTTAACTCGATGGCAGTTAGTGCAAAGATGTGTGCAGGATTTTTGGAAAAGATGGTCGAGAGAGTATTTACACACTCTACATGTAAATTTAGCTATAGGAGCCTTAGTTCTTGTGAAAGAGGAGAATGTGGAGCCATTGAATTGGAAATTGGCTCGAATTGTGAATTTTGCGTGTCGTGTTTGTGAACAGATACCTATTGTGTTGCATAACGAGGAAAAAACTTAATTCAGTCTATGTTGCGTTGATTATAATAGACACAATAGGGAATTAAAAATCCAAAATCTACACTATCTGTTTACTTCACGTCGCACTTCCTTATTAACAAACAGCAAATACAAACGACATTTTGGGGTATAAAATAAAAATTCCAACTATTTTGTCGGTTCCCTCAAAAATAGTAATAGAAGTGAAATTTCTATCGGGGAACACTTCTATCGCCTTATGAGAGAACGGGATTTCAAGAATACCATTTCAGCTTTATCAGTAGGCCCACCCCCTCTTTCTATCTGTTGTTATATTCTATTGCCGTCAAGATTAGAGGCCCAGGTACAAAGGAATTATCAGACCGAAATCCAACTCTGATCTCAAACCAAGTTCTAATACAAACTAAGAAGATCCATCCTTTCAGAACAAGATCCTTCAGAGTTATATCATTCACATCAAGAGCATACTTCTGGGTCTATCATTGAATTATAGGACATGACAGTGAGTCGGAGTCACGTTAAAAATATTTTTTTATTAAAGTCTGCAATATTTTATTGACTCTATACCGAGTTAATCGAATGGTATCATGTCTGTGTATGATAAATTAACTTACCATGGACATAAATCGTCACTTGAAGATGACCCCGCTGAACAATCTACTGTTAATGTTAAGCTAAGACTACCGATACTTTTACTTTCTTTAAATATTTGTGGTTGCGTATTTTGACAAGTTTCATCCATAGTATACTCTGCAGAATGAAGAAAATGGGTAGGTACTTATGAGTGAGTATAGTACGTAACTACTTACTTTGTTTAAAGATACAAGGGATGTAAGTACCACAGATTGGACACGGTGGACATCCACCGCTGCATACTGGTACTTTTTGACAACGGTTGCAAGGGAGTTCTAAAGGAAGAGATGCTGGTGGTCCACATTTAGGAGAAGCTGCACAATAGTGTCCTTAAGAATCAAGAACAAAAACAAGAAATCATTTTTCTAATAATTAAGTATGTATTCGTAGATGGTACCATTTAATTACTTACGGTAATTTACACAATTTCTTCTGCGCCATAACAAATCCATTTGTCGCTTACAAGTTTGGCAACAACAATCTGGTAGTGGACCATAGTACGACCAACAGATATCATCTTGCAGGCCGTTTCGTCTCAAGACTTGTGCTGTACAAGATTCACAACCGAATATACTTTTTTTAGTAGTACTACCACAGGTGTAATTATATTTACCAGACATTTCTCTACGATTCATGGTAACTCATGATGAATTGTTGGTATTCTATCAATACCTGAATATTTATTTTCAGTGTTTCGCGCTGAAATTTCAATGTAACAAATATCAACGAAAACAATGCGAATATAAAACGGGTACGGTAACGTTCGCTATATGACGCTGTTCCACTTATGCTATAGATAATGTGTTATTCAAGGTCCAATATGCATGGTACAAGCGGTATTACGCAGGGTTCGTGATACAGAATATGGACAAAGCGAAAAAGCAATCATACTTTGCTTACATGTTTGAATCAATGTGAAGAAAAAGAGAATTTGATCAAAAATATCATCAACAAGATGTGGAATTCTACGTCCTGAAAAGTGAGGTTCTAAGTCAACCAACAGATATTCATTTATGGGATAGTACTTTTCAAACACAACATCTGCCATTGTAAAGTGAATTTAACCTTAGACTATAACTAGATATCCCTATGCAAGAATAGGTTTTGGTAAAATTGTTTCCAAATGAAATGATGTAAGGTATTAGATTTGATGAAGCATGTCAGGGCAAGAGCAGAGTAGTTCAAGACACACTTAAGTCTAATACTAAAAACGAAATGACTGGAAAAGTCTATAATAATATTAAAAAATGTGGGATACAAAGTATACAATTTTAGGTCAACATATTCTAAATATTTCTAGCAATCTTTCGTATTGTACAATCAAATAAACTGGGCATAATATATAATTTTATCTCACCTTTTAGTTTTATATTGTAAATCAAATTTTTCTGACATGTTCATAATGTTCCTCGCCTCTTTTTATAAGTACAAAAATTTTGTTATCACAGGAATTTGGAAATTGGTTCTGAAATATTAATTTACATCTTCATTTAAAAATAGGACTTGCCATGTCATTATGACAGATCTACTTAATCAAAACAAATGTTACCAACTTAATGTAGGAAATATATTAAATTTTGTGTTGATCGATTTAATGTAAGCGAACACTGTTTGTTAATTGAACAAAAGTGATGTCATAAGGCACTCAAAAAAACTGTCACTTAAATGTCTATGGAACATACACAGCTGTAGAGTACATTACACTACATTTGTTTAAAGCATTTTAAGACGTATTTAAATCATTTTTATAATATAATTCAGGTGAAATGGGCGATTTCAACACTTTCATCGATGTTCACAAGCACCCACTGTGTTATATTTGATAAGCTGGTTATTTACAGTTTAGCGTTTTTAACGGTTCTTGTGAGCACATACTTAGTTTTAATATTTGTCGCGAATGTCTCTTTACTTGACATAATAATTTTCTACATTGTCATTAATTATCTTGAATTATGTCGAATTAAGTCCATATATTGAGAGCTTAGTTAGTTCTGTTCAGAATTGTTTATTCGAGATAATTTTCAACTATGGATCGATTCCTTTGACCGGAGAAGTTAGAAGTAGATCCCTCGTCTCCAACTGCTGCCAGGGAATGTATTTATTGGCTGAGAACGTTTGAAAACTTTATTTGAATTGTAAATGAGATCGCTCCAGAGATGAAATTGGATTTACTTGATAACCATTCATCGTCAGTATACTCCTACATGAGCGAAACTACGGATTATGACATAGCAATCAGTACTCTTAAAGCTATATTTGTCAAGAAAGTGAGCGAAATTTATTCCAGGCACAAACTTGCGACGCGTTCCCAAATACCAAATGAATCAGTTGATCGATATATGTGTGCATTAAACTCATACAAAGACTTTTGGAGAATACAACTCTTACTCTTGATGAAGCTTATTATCAGGCAAGATCGTTAGAAATAGCAGTTCTTCAGTCGAATTCATTCACTCCTGGCACGTCACCTATAAACTTGAATGTGATATCCGAAAATGGTCTTCCTGAAAACGCTATCGAACCTCAACCTCAAGTTAATTGAGTGGCCTCAACTAGTGAGTGTTATTTTTGCGGAAGGTCTCAGCATTCTCGTAATATTTGTCCCGCACGTGAAGTACCTACATTGCAGAAATTGTAACAAAAAGGGGCACTTCCTTAATGTATGTCGCTTGTCTAAAAAAGAGTAACTGCTAGCAGTTTACCTGTTGAAGAAGAAACATTGACAAATACTACGCTACAGGACCTACTTGCTTGGTTAAGACTTTGATTGATGTAACTATCAATTCTCAACTTGCAACGGCCTTGGTCGACAGTGGCTCTTGCCGGGATAATATACGTCATTTGGGGCAATTTTCGGGATGAAAATATTTTTTGCAAAATCAATGCAGGTCGCTTCATTTGTGTTAGTTTTTGTGCAGCTCTTTATGCTTCCCACTTTCGACAATAGAACGCCTCAGCCTTTCTCTTATGCAGATCATTCATTATAGTTAATTTTCTAATCTCATCCGTATCCTTTTCAGCAGACACGCTTTTAATCTTAATCTGAAATTCGTCACATGTTGCGCAAGTATCAGTTCGGGATATCCAAATGTTATATTAAACTCGTTGTTAAAAATGGTTATGTATGTTTCATACGAGACTTTAACATTTGGATGCTTTTGCTCAAAGAGGTTGAACATTTTTTTAATTGTAAGTTCTTCGGGTAAATAGGTCTTTTTTGTAGCCTTCAAACTATAATAGCTCTAATTAGTGTTTTATATGAAACTTACTGTCTCTAAATAATGCAATAAAATGTATAGTTCTCCATTATCCTCCTGTTCGTTAAATTGCTCTTATGAATAAATTACAATAAAATTATTTTTTGAATGAAATATGTTCAAAAAAATCTTTCTTTTCAATTCTATAATTTATAACGATTAATATAAACAAAAGTAATGTCATTTATAGCGTCCTTCGTCTAGACAAAAAATAGTATATGAACCGCGGGAGCGATGACGCGGTCGTGGCACGTTCGACTATAGCGCCCTCGCTACGCTCGGCCTGAAGCTCCCTCTCGCTCCCTTGGTGCATAAGATATTATTTTGGGTATATTGGATAAAACTGATTAAAGCGTGTTTGTTTCTCTAGTTTATTTTGGCAAATTAACCCTCCACTGTCTATAGAAGATATTAACAAAAATAACAATTAACAAGGTATTTGAGGAAAAACAAAACTTGAAAAAATATAATATTTAGTTTAATGTCTCTGTTGAAGCTTTTATATTATAGTTACTTTGTTGATATACTCTAAGCTCTACTTAGATAGGTGGATTCACAGACAAATGGGTGGATTATAGAATAATATAAAAAATGTCAGATTGATATATAATTGACTGATGTCAAAAACGATTTTTTGATAAAAGCATTTTTCTAAAAGTTACTACAGTTTTTCCTTAGTAAAGTTAATAAATTAAAATAAAGTCAGGTGCACGGTTAATAACTTTAACAGGTTATGGGCCCAGAAATGCGCAGCTGTTAGAAATAATTTATTTGATTTTTTTTGTTCCTGTTGTAAAGAGCATTCTTGAAGGACAAAATTGGAAAATATGAAATTTCAAATTGGCTTCCTGAATGGTAAAGTAAATTGGAATACATGGAAATATAAATTGTGTGTTCTACTACGAAGAATACCAGGTGCAACTGATGTTATAGAAGGTAAATTGCTCAGACCAGTTCCAGTATCTTCTACAGCATCTACAGAAGAATGAATGTAGTATGATAAGAAGGTTGAGTATTTTATTAAAGCAGATAAAAGTGCATTACTGGTACTCACAACTAATATGACTGAACAAACTCTTCAAAAAGTGATGAGATTTACTACAGCAAGAAATGTTTGGTTAGAACTTCACAGATTGTTTGATGGGAAAACTGAAGATAAAACTTATGAGTTTTTCAGTTTTAAACGACAAGCAGGTGATGACATTGCAACACATACTTCAAAGCTGAAAAATCTTCGGCAAGAACTTCAACAAGAAATCACCAAAGACATGTTAGTTCTTATGAATAATTGTTCTCGTGATTTACCTGAAGTACTGTTAATATGTAAGATACTTGATACACTGCCAGAAGAATATTTTTCATTCAACTCTAGCTGGATGTTAATGTCGAAATCAGATAGAACAGTAGACACTCCTAACAACCAGCTATGTGCCTATGAAAAAGCATTATCTAATAAAAAAAATTCAGACAGACGTAATTTCGAGAGGAAGAAATATAGAGTATGTCACTATTGCAAGAAACTGGGTCATAAAGTTCGTCAATGTGTCAAGTGGAAAGCCGATGGAAGACCTCCAAAGCATACAGTTAACAATAATAGTAATAAATCTGAAAAGAGAAATGCAAATGTAACACTATTAGCCGTTAATAAAAAAAATTTAAATGTAGACTGTGATCAAAACAGTTGGTTTGTAGATAATGGAGCAACTAATCATATCTGCAATAGAAACGATCTTTTCCAGACATTTGAGCACTTCAATAAAACATACACAGTAACAACCGCAAATGGAGTATCCATTGAAGCTATTGGCAAATGTTCAATAATAATAGAAGCTTTTGTATATAGTAAAATAGTATATTACGTAACGTGTGTTGTTAGAAGCATTTTACGCACGAAAGGAAAAGTTACGCACGAAGCCGCGTAGCGGCATGTGCGTGATTCCGTGAGTGCGTAAAATGCGGTACAACACGAGTTACGTACTATACTTTACCTACGACTCACTTGTACTTGTGTTTATAATCTTATTAAGGTATTTAAAGTACAAGTAAAAACGTACATCCTCGATGCCCAGCCAAGCATCTTAGAAGTTCACCCTCGATGCCCAGCCAAGTTTTTCGTAAAAGTCCGTCCTAAGTAGTATTTATTTTTATTGAAAATGTATGTAGAATTACCGGAATTGCATAAAATAGCGTATACGTCTCTCGACTAAAGTTACATTAATCCCTTAGGTGGATTACTTCCCTCAGTAATCAAACACCACCCACGTGATTAAATGGGCCACTGTAGTCGCTTGGTGTATAATATATAATTGTTTACTGATATGAGATACATTCAGACAGCTAAAAGATGCGGGTTGAATGAAACGGAATCAATTATATATAATTCCAAATAACTCTTAGTATTAAATGCAATTTCATATCTAATAAATGTTATCTACCACTTATATATAGAATAAAATTCAACGTCAAATATCTAAGTAATACATTTTGATGGCTACGTCGATTGACAGTTGCTAAGTGGTTGCTATGAAAGCCGTGCGATTTACTTTACAGCCGTGCGTTTTGTTTTACCGTGCGTAATAGACGTCTCACATTGATTGCCGACTGTGTGTTTTTGACTACTTACAGGGGTGGTATTAGGTAGAGTATTTTATTGAATTAGGTAATGTGTGGTATGTTCCTGGTATAAAGAAAAATCTTTTTTCTGTATTTGCTGCGCAAGACATAAATCCACATAGTGAATTTCATTCGAAAGTAGAAGAATGTACTCTAGTAATTGATGGATAAATCAAGTTAAAAGACATATATACGGAAGTTTGTACAAACTAGATATTAAAAATGTTATCCCTGGAAAAACCATGTTGGATGTGAATATGGTTTCGGATAGTAGTTTGTTGCAGTTATACCACATCAGAGCAAAATGGGTGTTCAGAAAACTATTGTTGAAACTGCAAGATAATTCATATATGCAAGAAACAATTTACCGCAAATTTTATGGGCTGAGATGATAAATACTGCTGCATATGTTTTGAATAGAACAGGTATATCTGGTGTAAACTAAAAATCCTCGCTATGAAGTTTGGACATGGAAAATACCTAACATCAAGCATTTGAGAGTTATAGGGTCTACCTGTTACGTACATATTCCCAAACAATGTCAAAAGAAAATGGACAGAAAGGCGGTAGAAGGAGTTTTAATTGGTTACGATAATGATGATGGATATCGTGTATGGTGTAAAGAAAAACAACAACTCATAAGATATAGAGATATTATCTTCCAGGAACAACCTTTAACTAGATGGACTGAATTTTCACCCGTTGAAGATAAGAAAAGTACTGAATCTGAAGATGAAATGAGTTAAGATAGATCTAAATGCGATATTCTACCAGAAAATCAAGAAATAAACGAAGAAGAGCCAAAATTAGTAGAGAATATATTAAAAAAGCACAGAGGAATAAAATTACCTAAGAAGTTTGAAGATTTTGTAATGGAGGTATATACGACACATGTAGAACTTAAAGAACCACAGACTTACCAAGAAGCTATTGATAGTAATTATAAAGACATGTGGCTGGAAGCCATGAATAAAGAAATAGCATCCTTGAAAGAAAATGAAACATGGATTCTACAAGATTTAACACCCAGGAAGAAAGCAATTTCGTGTAAATGAGTTTACAAAATTAAAACTAATCCGGATGGCTCTATGGATAAATTCAAAGCTAGATTGGTAGTCAAGGGATTTTCACAAATATATGGTGAATCCTATGAAGAAACTTTTAGTCCTGTTGCTAAATCTGGAACAATAAGAGCTTTGTTCAGTATAGCTGCTAGTGAGAAAATGAGTTTAAGCCAATTTGATGTCTTTACTGCATTTCTTTATGGATATCTGGAGGAAGAAGTATATACGAAACAACCGGAGGGGTATCAAGATGATACTAGTAAAATTTGCTGTCTCAAACGTAGCTTGTATGGACTTGAGTGAGCTCCGAGATGCTGGAATAAAAGATTCGTAGATTTTCTTATAAACCAAAATTTTAAGGCAAGTGATGCAGATCTATGCTTGTTTATCAAGAAACAAGAACATGATATGATTCTATTGGAACTTTATGTTGACGATGGATTTTTATCCACGAGTAACGAAATTCTGGAAAATGAATTTATGAATAATTTGTAAAGAGAGTTTAAAATTACTGCAAGACGAGCTATCTATTTTTTGGGCATGGATATTGACACTAGTAATGTCGGTTCTGTAACAGTGAGTCAGGCAGCTTATACAAGAAGAATCTTCGAACATTTTGGAATGCAAAAGTGTAAGGCTGTGACTACACCAAACTGGAAAAGTAGAAGAAAGTTTCCCTTATAGGCAAGCAGTTGGAGCTCTAATGTATCTTATGGTAGGAACAAGACCAGATATTGCGTATGCAGTAGGAGTTGCCTCAAGAACATTAGAAATCCATCTCATGATTATATTGGATTCGTGTGAAACGTATTTTTAGATATCTCGAATATATTATCGATACTGGAATTATCTCTAAGTCTGATAACAAATTGAAACATCTTCAAGGGTTTAGCGATGCTGACTATGGAGGAGATCCTACAACCAGAAGATCAACTACAGGTATTATTTGTAAATATGCTGGAGGTGCAATCTCCTGGCTTAGACAAAGACAGTCATCAGTAGTATTCTCAACAACAGTAGCAGAAGTAGTTAGTGCAAGTGAAGGAGCCAAAGAACTGATATGGTTAAAAAAACTTTATCGGGAAGTTATAGGCTTAAAAAATGTTCCTATACTATCAGTTGATAATGAAGCTGCTATTAAGTTAGCCAAGAACCCAGAATATCACCGAAGAACGAAACATATTGAAATCAGGCATTTCTTTGTAAGAGAATTGGAAACTGAAAGATGCATTGATATAGAACAGGTTGCTTCGGAACACCAATTCGCAGATATATTGACGAAGTCATTATTCAAGCCAAGAATGGATTACATATTGAAAAATATTGGACTAGTGAATACCAAAAATACTTAATGTGGGAATGTGTGGAAGCTTTTACAATATAGCTACTTTGTTGATATACTCTAAGCTCTACTTAGATAGGTGGATTATAAAATAATATAAAAAATGTCAGATTGATATATAATTGATTGATGTCAAAAACGATTTTTTGATAAAAGCATTTTTCTAAAAGTTACTATAGTTTTTCCTTAATAAAGTTAATGAATTAAAATAAACTGTCAGGTTCACGGTTAATAGTTTTAACAGTGTCTGGGTATTTCCTGCGTTTCTCCAAATTTTTGACATTCTTCGTTCTTTGATGTTGCAATTAGTTCCTTGGCTTTATTAGTAATGATAAACTAATAAATAAACAAATAATTTAAATCATTTAATGCGGAATAAGAAATGAAATGTTTGTTCTAAGTTTTACTACATTTACATACTAGAGAACCTTTGTTGGAATTTACTTTCTTTCGTTTTGGTTTTTTAACTTTTCGAGCCTTAAAAGATCCTCCTTCATTGATCTGAGTGCAGCAAATAATTCTCTCAGTAGCTTCTTCACATCCTTCAACAGCTTCGTCCAAATCTAAATTAGGGCTTGTGCATAATTTCGAAAGCCATTTTGTCATCTGTTCACTTTCACAAGAAAATTTTTTCTTATTGTTACCGTTTTTAGCATTCTTCTTTCTAGATTTTTTTGGAATATCATCGTCTTTTATAAGAGAGTGTCCGATACATTTTTTGACAGTATTCTCGATTTTGACGGTTGGATCTTTAACTGGAGGGCATTTACATTGATCTTTTTTAGACGGTTTAACTGATTTCGGCTTCTTAGGAGGATTACAAGGATCAAAAGTTTCTTCATCTGATTTTGGGCAGCAGCATAAGGTACGTTCGATTTTTTTGAGGCAATTTTCGGGGAACTTTCCTTCTTTACATTGAGATTTGGTGGCTTTCTGAATAATTGTTTTGGGAAATACTTTATCAAAATTTGGTATAGCTTTGGGTCCAGAAACGAATGCATTTGCATACCAAGGTTCATCTTCTTCATCTGAAGTAAATAGACAATCGTTGTCACCAGTAACTTGGATATCTAAATTTTTACGACATTCAGTACAAGGGTACGGTTCATTTCTACTTCGTTCTTCAGTGTTTTCTAGAGTCATTATAGGTTTACACCTCTTGCAATCGTAGTTCACAATTTTTTTCACGGATTTCTTTCTTTTCTTGTTGGTTTTATTAATTTTTTTGTTGTCACTTATCTGGCGTTCAGATTTCAACATGTTTTTAGATGTTCCTAGAAGCTGAATTTTCTTCTAGGTTTCAATTGTGGTGAAAATGATATACCTAAAACAAATTAATCTATTTATATGACTTGACTAAAATTTCCTGTTATCTGTGACTCGTGCCCAGACCGCGACGTCTTTAAATTTCACATATGATTATTGCTAATAGTTTTCTCTAGTATATTTTGATGATGTAACTGAAAGATACATAAAAACCATAAAGCAATACCTCGATGAAGTTTGTAGTAGATGACATGAATGAATTCCTAAATTAATATCCATTTCAAATTCGAAAATACAACAAACACATAATTTGATGAGATGACATGATGAAAAATGTACGTGACAATGTCAGAATAACGTATTCTTCCCAAGTAATCTACACATTTTTGTAAAACATTTCTAAAGGCCCATGTACATAATAATAATGGAATTCGTTAGGCAAATCCACAATCTATGGCTGCCAGTACTACAAAAACTAGACCAAGTAGTAAAGTCGCTGTAAATGATATTGCAGTTTGAGTTGAAAACTGCAGAAAATGAGTAAAAAACTGAACTACACAAAGAAATATAATTTTGTTGCTTCAGTGAATACATTCTGATATTCATTTAGCTTAAAAAATTGAAAAAAGGCTTCTTTTGGTTGTTTTCAGTCTTCCTTCTCGTGACCTGACAAGTAAGAGATAATAAGAGGTAATATTTATTAATTAATATTTAATCATAAAAAATAAAAGGTCATATGTATTCTTTGAAAAATGTAAAGAGTGATCCAATTCCGTTAAAAGTTTTTTGCTACTCCTGTTTTATAAAACATTTATTAAAAAGTATGAAATCTATATCATAATGAAGTTCATTATGATATAGATTTTCATTGCGATACAGATTTTCAAGCCAATGTTGTAATATAGTTATAATATTATAAAGACTTTTATTTAATAGTTTAATATTTTATTAACAACTTATATCTGAGAATTCTATCACTGACTGATTCGTTGACATTGACCGTCCATTATTGTCACTGCTTAGGGTAGGTTCACATGACATGTAACATGCCCTCCCTTGAGGGTTACTGTACAAAGTTCTGAAACCTAGCTGGCGGTTTTCTTTGTCGTTCACTCCTTCTAAGTTGATTTTCAGTAGAGTTTGCTTGAGGAAATGATTCTAGCTGTAAACTATTTTCCGGGTGCAGTTCTGCCGTGTTAACGAAAAATACCTCATGTGACTCAAGGTGAAATGTTCACAATAGCTTGAAACGTTCCAAAAATCATAGCATCACTATTTTTAATAAAAAAAATTTGCAAACTAATTAGTTAAAGGTTTGTATGAGACTGTTTATTTGTTGACCTTTGGGGTCTAATATAATTGATCATTAATATTAATAGTTGCAGATAAGGTATTTCTGTGACATTCAATTATTGCTTAAAACACCTTATCTACGGATGAGTTGTTTTTGTGTCATATTAATGTATCTCACTTTGGTTTTAATGTGACACAAAAACACCTCATGTGTGTAGATATTGTTTTAAAGTAACATCAATAAAGGTAACGACGTCGACGTGTCGTTAATAATACCTACCAGATTTGTAATTACTATTGTTGCACTGATGTAAATTAACATTGAATTAATTTGAGGAAAGAAACAATGAATCCAACTTAGAAATTATTTTATTGCAAATAATATGTAGCCAAAAAATATATTTAAAAAACGAAAACGATCAATTGTTATTCAAATTATTATGAAAAGACATAATAATAATAAAATAATTAGTATTCCACATCTGTGGACAAATTCACTACTTCATCAGAAGTCGGTAGTTCCTCCCAGAAACGTCTTCGATTTTCGGGCATTAAAGGATATCATTTTTTATGATGTCATCTTTCTTTGATTTTTAAATACCTCTGTAGATTAATCTTGATTCAGGTTCTTCCGGATTTCGCAGTTAAAAAATTTAGCTCAGTCTATGGGGAATAATATTCGTATGAATACCACATATTAAAACTGCCACTTTCGAATTTTATTTTTAGAATATCACTTAGATATGGTCTTGGTGAATGTTTTTTCAATTTTCTGCAATGAGCTGTTATCTTTCCATTCTTTAAAGTCCGTTAGCTTCATTGTCAAAACATTTACACTTTTCATCCTGACTTGCTGGATGGCTCCTTGGAAATCATGAAAGTTGTAAACTTTTCCTCCACCTCCAGTTTTTGAAGTTGGGTCATATGAATTAAAGGATTGTTCTACCTGGTGGTGAAAACTGTCGGCCGACATAAATGTATGACCTGGCTCGAAATAGTAAATGTCTATACTGTTTGAAGCAATTTCTGATGAGTTGATGATATGTGCAATAAAAGAAAACAACGTCCAATTTTTATTTTGTGCAGCACAATTATCCAGCCAGATTTTAATAGTCAAAACATCACGTTGGATGAGCTACAAATTTCTTCTTCTTTGCGCCCAGCTAATGCCTAGTGCCATATTACAGCTGCTGGATCCACAGATTTTTGGTTATTCCCAACTCCGACAAAGCTCTCGTTGAAGGCAATGATCCTTTGGGTGAACAATACCTGAAAACAAACATTTCTTAGAGTACAAATATTGATTTTAGCTTTAATAAGTACCTGTTTGAAAGTATCGATGCGAGGCAGCATGATTACTTTTTGAAGATCTGCTGACACACATATATTTGAACTTGTCCATTCTGTAGAATCATCTTCTCTATATTTTCTTCTTGCTTCTTTGGCCTTCTTGATATGGATGTTCCATTTTTTGCAGGTATCGCATTTATCCAAGTCCAGGGTGTTCTCAGAATGAATATTATCATGATGCTTGAATATATCGCACTGCTCACATTCTTCGTGTCCCAACTTTGTAAATGAAATTTTCATAACAGCTCTTACAAATTCCCTGTATGAGTAATAGGAACACTCAATATGTTTATGCTTTCCTTAAAATCAGTGTACATCTTAGTAATAGTAATATCAGATGGAAGATATTTTGGAAAAGGTGCATGCTCTCTACGATATTGAGAGAGGCTTGGATTAAAAAAATTTATATGGTTTTCCAGCAACGTTCGGTGAACCGTTTTTCTATTCGAGTGTCTTCCGCGGTTACCTTTAATCTTTAAAGAAGTCGGCGAATCTTTAGAAGGTATGGATGTTTTGATAATCATATTATTATTTTTGGTATAGCCAAACGTCGTTAAAAAAATGTTCGACATACGGAAATAAAAGCTCCGTTTTCATCTTTCAGTAAAAAATTATTTGCGTAATTTCTTTTAAATTTGCTATCATCTGCTGAAGTATCAGTGGTCCTACGTTTGACAGCAGTTTGTTCCATGCTTCCATGTATAAACATATGTCTTTCTTGCCACAATAAGTTCCAATATTCTTTATCAAGCAGTTGTCTTTGTTCCTCTTCAATCTTCATGAATCATTGTTTCTCACATGTTGCTGTACACGGACGTAAAACATTATGGGTATTGCGCAATTTGTCACACATTTTTTGTTTTTTGGCAAGTTTTGATTCGTGTGATTTTCTTTTACGTAAATCTCCTTTTTTTGTTTATAATAAGTATCTATTTGCCTTTTCCTTTTTCTATCTACTCCTTTTTCACATGAAGCACGCTCCTGAGCCATTTGCGGCAGGCCTGCATATGAAATAATTATAACTAAAAAATGTCTTACTACTTATAACTTTTTGATGGCTTACCTTTACTATTTATCAGGAGAAAAGAAGGAGATAGAATATTTCGTACATTCTTGTGATTTTTATGTGAAAAATAAACAGATCAACAAAAAGCCAAACTAGACAAGACATCCTTCTTTCGAACAAGATCTCATGTATTTATATTTCAAACTGAACAAAATGTATATAAACTCACCTTCTGTTAGTCCTTACAAATACTTTCAAATATTGATACTCACTGTGTTAATTAGATATAAATAATAATAATTAACTACGGGAGCACTTTTCAATATCAGCATGACAATCCGACATACATAATAACTCGCATATGAAACAAAACTACTGGACTACAAAGTAAACAAGCTTATTCGCATGCTTCGTGAGATAAGGGGTTTTAAATTAACACGATATTTAAATTCAGTGCAGTTAAGGCTCGCCCTCGGCAAGTTGAGGCGTTTTACAGTAATATTCGTAGATGGGGCAGTCTTTCATCACAAAGGTGTCAGATTTGTAGTTAAGGTGAAAGTATAATTTGATATTATTTCCAAACTAAAGCAATATAAGGTGTTTTTGCATCACATTTAGGTAGAAAATTGTTTGATCTTTCATATGGCACACATATCTCGATTTTGAAAAAAATGTAGTTAAGGTGTTTTTCGTTAACACGGCAGAGTTGCAGTCTTAAATTTGGAAGTGAGTATTTCCTTATATTTAGTTCGTCATCGTTTGTTGATTGTTACTTTCCTTCGTGTGTGTTAGGTGGAGAAACTTCAACGTTGGGCCCGTGACCCTCTCCATTTCTTCCAGTAAAATTCTTTAAGTGATATTTGTTTCGTCGATACACTGCTCCATCTTGAGTTTTAATCCAGTATGAGTTTGGATTTTGATCTCTTGCTAGTACTGTTGCAGAAACCCAGTTCTTTTTATCTTTCTAGACTAGGACATCGTTTCTCAATTCTGGCAGTTCCTTTGTATTGCGATTCAAGTAATGGGCCTGTCTCTGTTGATTAAACTTCAAATTTGCTTCAGTTTGTGGGTTAATATTTTGCATTAATGTCTTCTCCAGTATGGGTAAACTGGTTCTTATTCGTCTTCCTAAGAATATTTCTGCTGGACACTCTGAGTTTGGTTTTGGTGTGCTATTATAAATCATGGTTAGCTTTTGAGAATCTTCGTCTGGAGTTTTCAAAGTGAGATTTTTGATTGTTTGCACCTGTCGCTCCACCTATCCATTGGATTGTGGATAGTACGGATTACTGGTTCTATGTTCTATATGTTCTTTCATAAGGTATTCTCTAAATTCCTGCGATTGAAAAAGTGGCCCGTTATCTGTTATAAGTTGGGTTGGTTTACCTATTAAGCAGAAAAACATATTTAAGTAATCAATAACGTTTCTAGCTGTAGTATTCTTCATGGGTTGTATGGCTGTATATTTTGAAAAATAGTCTGTCCAGATCGGATAGTTTTGGTTTTTAGTTTCCATGAAGTCCATTCCTACTCGTTCTAAGGGATATTGTGTGAGTAGCAGGGGTTATATAGGTTCTTTAACGTTGGACCTGGATTGTCTTTGGCAAATGGGGCAAGATGATACAAAGGTTCGTATGCCCTCCACCATATCCGGCCAAAACAGAGCTTCTTGAGCTCGTCTAGTACAGGCGTTGATACCTTGATGTGCACTATGAATTTTATTTAATATACTGTCCCTGAGGACCTTAGGTATAATAACACGTTTGTCCAAAAATAAAAGCCCCTTATGTTCGTAGATCTCATACTTATGTTTGAAAAAAGGTTTTGCTTCTTTGGACACATTTGCAGGATTTTTAGGCCATCCAGTTCTGACATAGAATAATACTTGCTTCACTTCTGAATCAGTTAAATTTTGTTCCTTGAGTTCTTCTAGTCTTTGTTTACTAGCCACCACAACAGATTGTACTTTCAGTTCTTCTATTTGGAATGGTTGAGTTTTTATGCCTACTCTTGCCAAACGTGAGACTGGATCTGGAATGTACATTGATCTGCCTGGTTGATATTCTAATGTCACATCGAATTTTAAGAGTCGAAGTACTAAGCTTTGAAGCCTGGTGATGAATCATCTATTGGCTTATTAACTAGACCTAGTAGAGGTTTGTGGTCTGTTATTGCCTTTATGTTTCTTTCATATATATAGTAATGATAATGTTCACATGCTGAGACTACAGCTACCAATTCGTTTTCGATTACTGAGTATCGGGTTTGAGCTGGCGTCAGACTTGTTGATGCGTAAGCCACTGGGTGGTTGTCTTGTATCAGTACACTACCAATTGCCTCTTCACTGGCATCGGTACATATCGTAACTTCTTTCTTGTTATAGAATAGTGCTTAGACTGGAGCAGTTGATACTAATTTCTCTAAATTTGTAAAGCATTTCTCTTCGTTATTGGTCCAAAGCCGCTCTGTCTCATTTTTCAATAAATTCCTTAAGACTGCAGTTTCGTTTGATAAGTTTGGTAAGAATCTTGACAGATAATTATTCATTCCAATGAATGTTTGTAGTTCCTTTTTATTCTTAGGAACTTCGAGTCAAGTTATCGCCTCTATTCTCTCTTGACAGACTTCTACCCTGTTGTACGATATCCAGTGACCTAAATACTTGATTTTAGTCACTGCTTGCATTTTATCCTTTTTGAACTTAATGTTAAGTTTTCTCGCTTGTTTTAAGACTTCTTCGAATATTTGATTATGTTGCGATAAAGTTTTCGCAAATACAAGGATATCATCTACATAAGCCACTGTCCCTGGTACTTTTTCTACTAATTGGTTATTAGCTTTTTGGAAAACTTCAGATGAGCTGCATAATCCATATGGAAGTCTGAGATATTTGTATCTACCGAACGGTGTGGCTATGGTACATAGCCTAGAGCTGGCTTCGTCAAGCGATACTTGATGGAACGCCGAGCTAGCATCTGTACTGTGAAATATTTTGCATCTCCAATGTTAGCTAATATTGTTTCTAGTGTAGGAAGTTGCAATCTTTGCCGTTTTATAAATTTATTTAGTGGCCGGGGGTCCATACACAATCTTATTTCACCATTCGGTTTCATTACTGTAACTATGGGGTGTACCCAGTCTGTCGGTTCTTCCATTCTCTGTATTATTTTTTCTTTTCCTATTCTTTTTAACTCATCCTTAACTTCAGATAACGGGGCTTGAGGAACTCTTCTACATCTAGCTATAGAAGCTACTACAGTCTCTTGAAGCTTTATTCTATATTTGAACCGGGTATATCCTAAGCCTTCAAATACATCTTTGTGGCTATCAATTATTTGTTTGCATGTCTCTTGATTTACTTTTTCTTCTTCAATACTTTATATTCTTCCCAATATTTCAAGCTTATGTATCCCATCTAGACCCAGAAGCGGCTGTAAATTGTTTGCGGTTATGTAAAATTCCAATTCTGCAATTTGATTCTTCGAATGGTATGTTATTAAACTTGTGCCTTTTATTCCGATATGATTTTCAGTGCCTGACATCAATTTATCATTTGTTGGATGTAGTTTCTTATTCTTCAGATTTCCAAAAAGGGATAATGGTACCAGGTTAGCCTGGCTCCCAGTGTCTAATTTAAATGTAATAGGCGTGTTTTCAACCTTTATTTCATCAACCCATTCGTTATTGATTTGATTTCGTTTATATATATATATATATATATATATATATATATATATATATATATATATACATATATATAACTGCAAACAATAATCTAGTAGGGATGCGGTCAATATAGGGCTGATCAAAAGAAAACTATTTTTTGACTAGTTGAGCTTTCGGAAATTGTTTATTTCCTTCATCAGAACATCTACAATGGACAAAAAAATTTTCAAATTAATAAAGCTGAACAAATATTTGAAAAAAACACAATTGACTCACCAAAATAAGTTTTGAAAATTATCCATCAAGAACATCACAAGAGTTTTAACAGGAGCATTAAATTAATTAACAAAAATCGAGATAAAAACAATTTTCTGACAGTCTAAACATTTAAAATGATCATATCTACAATATCATGTAGAAATGTAAAAACTTTGAACTAACACAACAATTAAAATACAGTCAGAATGAATATTGAAAACGATATACCAAGGGAGAAAGGTATCTATTTCGAAGTTAGTAATTATTGGTTTTTGTCACGAAACAATAAGAAGACCAATTCTTCTAATGATATTATTAGCAGATTAGATATCGAATATATTCATACAGTGATGATATGAATTGGTGTTGTAAAATAATATACAGGGTGATATATAAATGTAGAAGTCAAGAAATGAAATAACTTAGTTATTCTACAAAGTTAATAGATAGGTATAGATTTTGCTAAGTCCATCAAGATCAGACTTTTTGTTTAGACAGTTATTTAAATTTCTATGTATGTGACACATCTCAAGAAAAAGTCTCTTATTGTAATTTTTCTCCCTTGCAAGTATTTTAGTATTATCAAAACTCATAGTATGTTTACCAACAATAACGTGTTCCGCCAAAGAACAAGACAACTTTCCAGTATTACAGTCGCTTTTATGTGAAGTCAGTCTCCCAGATAAACATCTAGTAGTCTGGCCTATATAAATTTGATCACATTCGTTACAAGGAATGCTGTAAACTAGATTAGACAACTCTCCTAAGCCCAACCTTGACTTGACCTTAGTGTAAAGGTTGTTAATCGTAAATAAATTATAGGTTGCAACCTTAACAGTAGTTGAACCCTTCAGAACTTTAAGCAGGTCAGGTGTTAAACCAGGTATGTGTGGTAGTGAACCAAAATACAAATCTGTACTGTGGGCTGAATCAGATACAACATCTTTATTTTTAATAAAAATTGTCGGAGTGTTGTTTAAAAATTTGTTTATCATACTTCGAGGGTATGAGTTTTGAAATAAAATGCTTTTCAATGCAATTAGATCATTATTTAGGAAATCTGGATGAGATAATTTTCTCACCCTATCCCGAAGAGAGAGAATTAAATTTGTTTTCATTTTGGGAGGATGACATGACCAATAACTGATAAATCTATTACTATATATTGGTTTTCTATACCAAGAAGTTCTTATAATATTATCATCTCCCCTATGCACTTTCATGTCTAGAAACGGTAAAATACCATTTTCTTCTTTCTCGACAGTAAATTGTAAGTTCTCATTATAAGAGTTGAACAAATTCAATGTAGATTGCACTCTATCATTAGGAAGGGCGAGAATCAAATCATCCACATACTTTTTGACGAAAGGAATTGGAAAACTTAAAGAATCAATAGAATGCTCAATGAGGTCATCCAAAACGAAATTAACTGATATTGGTGATATAGTGGACCCCATTGGGGTGCCAAAAATCTGTTTATAAAATTTATCATTGAAAACGAAAACGTTAGAATCAAAAACAAATTGAAGTGCCTCCTTGAAAGCTGATAAAGTCAGTGGACAATGAGGTTGAATATCATCCCAATGTGCTGAAATGCTGTCTAAAATAACATTTAAGAGTAAATTTGTAAAAAGTGAGACCACATCAAAGCTGACAAGAACGAAACCATCTGGAATAACGAGATTATTTATAAAACTACTAAACATAGGAGTGAGTGTAGAAATTTCCTTAGAGAGCATCTCAATGTATATATAGTAAGAAGTGATAAAGGTAATGTCACTGTTGCCATGTATAGAGAGGATTATATAACACGCTCTGAACAACTTTTATCTGAAACTAAATATTATAAAAACATTCCTAGGAATCCTGTCTGTACATTGCAGCAGAAGGCTAATAAGTTAGTAACCTCATTTGAGAAATCTAAATTAATTCCTAAGGAGTTGGCTCAAAAACTTAGGTTTTACAATTCAATAGGTCCTAGGTTTTATGCACTGCCTAAGATTCATAAGCAGAATTTAGCGATGAGACCTATAATATCATCGCTTGACTCTCCTAACGGCCACATTGCACAATATTTAACAGACATTTTGACCAAATCTTATAATTTTGAAAATGATTATAACATTAAAGATTCTTTCATGTTTAGTAGTTTTATAAATAATCTCGTTATTCCAGATGGTTTCGTTCTTGTCAGCTTTGATTTGGTCTCACTTTTTACAAATTTACCCTTAAATGTTATTTTAGACAGCATTTCAGCACATTGGGATGATATTCAACCTCATTGTCCACTGACTTTATCAGCTTTCAAGGAGGCACTTCAATTTGTTTTTGATTCTAACGTTTTCGTTTTCAATGATAAATTTTATAAACAGATTTTTGGCACGCCAATGGGGTCCACTATATCACCAATATTAGTTAATTTTGTTTTGGATGACCTCATTGAGCATTCTATTGATTCTTTAAGTTTTCCAATTCCTTTCGTCAAAAGGTATGTGGATGATTTGATTCTCGCCCTTCCTAATGATAGAGTGCAATCTACATTGAATTTGTTCAACTCTTATAATGAGAACTTACAATTTACGGTCGAGAAAGAAGAAAATGGTATTTTACGGTTTCTAGACATGAAAGTGCATAGGGGATATGATAATATTATAAGAACTTCTTGGTATAGAAAACCAATATATAGTAATAGATTTATCAGTTATTGGTCATGTCATCCTCCCAAAATGAAAACAAATTTAATTCTCTCCCTTCGGGATAGGGTGAGAAAATTATCTCATCCAGATTTCCTAAATAATGATCTAATTGCATTGAAAAACATTTTATTTCAAAACTCATACCCTCGAAGTATGATAAACAAATTTTTAAACAACACTCCGACAATTTTTATTAAAAATAAAGATGTTGTATCTGATTCAGCCCACAGTACAGATTTGTATTTTGGTTCACTACCATACATACCTGGTTTAACACCTGACCTGCTTAAAGTTCTGAAGGGTTCAACTACTGTTAAGGTTGCAACCTATATTTTATTTACGATTAACAACCTTTACACTAAGGTCAAGTCAAGGTTGGGCTTAGGAGAGATGTCTAATCTAGTTTACAGCATTCCTTGTAACGAATGTGATCAAACTTATATAAGCCAGACTACTAGATGTTTATCTGGGAGACTGACTTCACATAAAAGCGACTGTAATACTGGAAAGTTGTCTTGTTCTTTGGCGGAACACGTTATTGTTGGTAAACATACTATGAGTTTTGATAATACTAAAATACTTGCAAGGGAGAAAAATTACAATAAGAGACTTCTTCTTGAGATGTGTCACATACATAGAAATTTAAATAACTGTCTAAACAAAAAGTCTGATCTTGATGGACTTAGCAAAATCTATACCTATCTATTAACTTTGTAGAATAACTAAGTTATTTCATTTCTTGACTTCAACATTTATATATCACCCTGTATATTATTTTACAACACCAATTCATATCATCACTGTATGAATATATTCGATATCTAATCTGCTGATAATATCATTAGAAGAATTGGTCTTCTTATTGTTTCGTGACAAAAACCAATAATTACTAACTTCGAAATAGATACCTTTTATTTCTCCCTTGGTATATCGTTTTCAATATTCATTCTGACTGTATTTTAATTGTTGTGTTAGTTCAAAGTTTTTACATTTCTACATGATATTGTAGATATGATCATTTTAAATGTTTAGACTGTCAGAAAATTGTTTTTATCTCGATTTTTGTTAATTAATTTAATGCTCCTGTTAAAACTCTTGTGATGTTCTTGATGGATAATTTTCAAAACTTATTTTGGTGAGTCAATTGTGTTTTTTTCAAATATTTGTTCAGCTTTATTAATTTGAAAATTTTTTTGTCCATTGTAGATGTTCTGATGAAGGAAATAAACAATTTCCGAAAGCTCAACTAGTCAAAAAATAGTTTTTTTTTGATCAGCCCTATATTGACCGCATCCCTACTAGATTGTTTGCAGTTTTGTGTTCAACGGTCACTACCCTTCAGCTTTCGTATATATATATATATATATATATATATATATATATATATATATATATATATATATATATATATATGGCTCCTATATGGAATTCATCTGAATCTGTACTTGGTTCATATACTTCAATTTCAATAACTGATTTGGTCCTGCATGAAAAATGATTAAGGCGATTGCATTTGGTACAGCGTTGTCTAAATGCTGGATAATTTTCATACTCATTTGAAAAATTTTTTGTCCATTGTAGATGTTCTGATGAAGGAAATAAACAATTTCCGAAAACTCAACTAGTCAAAAAATAGTTTTCCTTTGATCAGCCCTATATTGACCGCATCCCTACTAGATTGTTTGCAGTTTTGCGTTCAACGGTCACTACCCTTCAGCTTTCGTATATATATATATATATATATATATATATATATATATGGCTCCTATATGGAATTCATCTGAATCTGTACTTGGTTCATATACTTCAATTTCAATAACTGATTTGGTCCTACATGAAAAATGATTAAGGCGATTGCATTTGGTACAGCGTTGTCTAAATGCTGGATAATTTTCATACTCATGATTATACAAGCATTTACCACAACCGTATTTTTTAAGACTGTTATGTGCTGTCTCATTTTTGACAGTTTTGTTTTTTATTGCTAGAAATTCTATAGCTTTAGTCATTTTATTAACCTGCTTCTCGGCATCTTCTTCAGCCCTACAAGTTTGTTCGCACGTTGGTAGGTCCAAATTTCTTATTCTCAGTAGTTTTGTTATTAAGTTATTACTTCTTATCCCGTCTCTGATCAATGACTCTGTTAGATCTTTAAACCCACAATCTTTGGCTTTTATTTTCAGTTCGGTTATATATTCATCAATTGATTGTCCTTCCTTTTGGTTAGTAATGAAGAATATATTTCTTATGTAAGTTTCATTTTTGTACGGAGTATAATGGTTTAAGAACGTATCTAAAATAATTTTAACCGTCAGAACTTCTTCAATGTCTCTTCGATTGCCCTCTCCATCTGGTTCGACTTCAAAGGTAAATGTATTATACAAATTGATGCATTCTTCTCCCAGAATATGTAGTAATATTGCCCATTGTATATTAAGCGGTTTCCCGTCTAGTCCTGTTGCAATCCAATACATTTCTATGAGTTGGCGGTATTTCTCCCACTCTTCAGCTGGGTTATTTCCAGGTTTAAATTGTTTTGGTTGTGATAATGGTAGTGATTCTGCCATTTCGTGTTTCCGCTGCCACCATGTAATATAGTTATAAAACTATAAAGACTTTATTCAATAGTTTAATATTTTAAACAACTTATATCTGAGAATTCTATCACTGACTGATTCGTTGACATTGACCGTCCATTATTGTAACTGCTTAGGGTAGGTTCAGATGACATCTAACAAATATAATCAAGTTACTTTTTAGTGAAGTGACACTTAATTTAACAACTGTTAGTTTATATTTTCAAAAGTATGAACACATTGTTCAATGACCAAATCATTTAAACAAAAATAATAATGTTGACATATCAAAATATGCCAAGTTGAATGCTACAATAAGACTTAAATCCTAAGGATTTATTGGTATAAAATCGAAAATATTTTTACCAGATAAAATAAGGAGGCTTTTGGACGAATCATCTGAAAATCAATTCATTTTTTCGAAAGTATATACTCAATTAAATCAATTGAAAGATTTTATATTTTTATCAGTCATTCTAAATTATAAATGCAGTTTTAATAATTAAATTCGCCTTAGCCCAGCGGTGTAAACGGTAAGCGTAAAATTATTAATGGAACAGTACCAGGATGAATATAATATTAAATTTAATCCTTTCAATGACACGGAATTTAAGACTGCCCGTGAGGCAAAAAATGCCAAAAGGAAGCATTTGCAAACAAACCCCCAGAAAAGAAAATAAAGCGCTGTATCACTAAAATACGGAAAGTTCCAAGCCATGGTATAAAAATGTAATGAAGAAACGCCTGATGGTTTACAAAAGAAATTGTTTTATTTATCGTACGAATTAACATGGCGAGAACGAGAGGGATATATCCAAGTGGTTGGCTAGAAACATAGTTAACCCGGATTTGTGTTCAGTAAGCTTATTTTGAAAATTCTTGGAAAAGAAAAAATACATAAATATTCCGAGATGGCTCTTAACTATTAATCCCTCCTGGAAATTGGGCAAGTGGTACAAGAATATCCCAGTTGGAAAAAACATGATCACTCAGTGGACCTCAACGGAAGCAAAAAAGTCAGGTTTGGCGACAGAAAAATTGAAAAACACCAATCATTTATTGCGTGCAACAGCTGTTTCAAAATTAGCAAAGAAAGGGTTTGAGGAAAATACGTTGATAAAAATTACTGGCCATTCAAATCCGAAGTCCATAAAGTCATATCTATAACTGGGCGAGGAATACCTTTTAAAAATAGAAATAAACGGTTTTAAAGACTGAAACAAACTTTTCCGCATGTGTGGCCCTAAACAATTTTCTATCATAAAATTGGCACTTGTATACACTTCGGGGGACTAACAAACCGAAATTTCTCCAAAAATAACCAAAAATGTGGTATATTTGGATTCATAGGACCCGCTGTACTCGCTCTAGTCAGCTGTAAATCAATAGGATACATCTGTTAGACCACTTGAACAATATCCAATCATTAAATTGGTCAATTCTATACACTCTGGAGCTGTATCACACTAACAAACTGAAAATTCTCCAAAAACGACGAGAAGTTGCTACTTCAGGTACCATAGCACCCGCTGTAGTGGCTTTAGTGAGCTGAATATCAATAGGATTCATCTCTGAGACGCTCTGACTAATATCCAATCATAAAATTGGTCACTTGTATATACTCCGGAGGCAGTATCATGCTAACAAACTAAAATTTCTCTAAAAATGACTAAAATATCGTACTTAAAGTACTATAGCACCTGTTGGACTAGCTCTGGTGAGCTGAAAATCAATAGGGTTCATCTGTCACATGTCCTTAACAATATTCAATCATAAAATTGGAGACTTGTTGTACTCCGGAGGTAGTATCGTGCTAACAAGACATGTAACGAAAAGTGGCCGACGACAACGACATACACACAGGATTTTTTCTAAAAACCATTTTTTCGTGTTGTTCTTTATGGAAAACGAGAAAATAACTCAAAATTCCAACTTTTTTTGGGGTAAACCAATACTTTTCTCGCATATTAGATAGGTTGGGCGGGAAAGTAAAAATGAGGGACAATGATAGTGATACAGCTAATCTTAATACAGAAACTAATATGAATAATGTGCCTACAATAAGTTCTTTGAGCTCTAATTCAATGGCCCATGCATGAGCAAGTAGTGCAGCGGGCTCCAAAAATAGTAATTTTCACAATTGTGTGCACTGTAATTCATGCAATTTTTAGTTTCTACAATTTCTGTTTCATTTTAGTTTGTTCATGTTCATATACCTAATTGTTTAAATAAAAATTTCAAACGCCCGTACTTTTATTTCTTCTACTCGAGAAACATTCTACCGAATTACACTCGTGCATCAAAATAGAACTTATATTTTTTCAATCAAGCATGTTGTCAGTGAAAACTGCATACGATTATCTTCATATTTTGTTGAAAGAGCCGTCTTCCTTCCGGTTCGGGGTCTTTCGCCAAAACATGAAAATAAACTTATGCAGTTTTTAGACAACATGCTTTCATGAAAAATTATCGGTAATTTTGATGCACTTGTCGAATTACCTGAAAACCAGCCGGGTGAACTATTTTTTAGCTGACACTAGTTTAAGGAAAAAAATTTTCAGTATATAGATGCCTCCCCAAACACAAAATCACAAAAAATTTTCTGCGGAAATGCATCATTTTCCCGACTTTAGAATAACTCAAACCAGTTACATGAAAACTTTTTCATGCTTTATATTTGAAACACTTTCTTAAACATAACTACGCAAAAGAACTCCTGCGGAAATATGTGATTTTCCTACCAGGTATTATTTGTACAGTGGTTATGCCTTGCAGATAAATGAAAATTTATTTTTGTTAAGTATATATAAAATATGCGAAATGAGACAACATACTCAGATAAAATATTTATTAAATAACATCTTTATTGTCAAATGACATTTTTAAAACTAAATTTTGTAGAAATTATCGGAAATAAAACTGATATTCAACTGTAAACTTTTAAGAAAAAACTTATAAGCATATATGTACCAGTATCAAATGAAGGAACAAAATTTGCCTTGTGCAATAACTCTTTAAAGTCGAACTCTAAAGTCACCGTACTCCATTCTAATTTAATTTAATAGTTCAGCCATTGGATCTAACTTATGTTTCTTATAATACCGCCTCCAAAGGTATTCACAAAGTTTATCAGGAAACTCATCTTCAAGAATATGCTGACCTCTCGAAATACCTTTTCGCTGCATTCCATTGAGTTTCTATTCTCTGAGTATGTGTCCCATCATCCGCCACAAATTCCACGCTATGATTTACTGTGTGATGAATATAACCATAATTGGAAAGTCCACTGTAAGCTTTCCAATTATTAATTCTTGTAACTGGTTTCAGCTATTGTAAAGTCAGAAAAATGAAAATTATGCATTTCCGCAAAAAAAATCGAGTCATTCTCTTTGAAAAATATTCCTAATGGTAAATAAACGAATATTTCGTACATAACTGGTTTCAGCTAAACGAAAGTTGATCCAACCAGCCTACAAGCTGCCCCCCTTAAATATAAGTGTGACGTGACTACACATTTTTTAATTTTCTATAGGAGCCCAAATATAGACGGTGTACGTATAGAAAAATTTACTTTGTTGCGCTATCCCCACTTAAAAATTTTAGCGTCCCATCGGATTGTCGCCTCTCTATGGTTAATAGTTCTCCGAATCAACTTCCAGAAAACTTATTAAATGATTTAAAGATCTAATAAAAAACTCATCCGACTCCTGAAAAGGATAAGCCAAGAAGGACAAGAAAATAAAAAAAATAAAAATGTAATGAAAAATATGTAATTTTTGATACAATTCATTTTGAAAAATGGCTGAACGGCGAATTGAGCACCGAGAATGGGGACTAAAACACACACATGTTACATTGCATCATTATTATCACTTATAAATAACAGCGCGATAATTATCGCATTGGTCTTGTCCCCACTATGCGATGTTCAAATAAAATGTGTTTGTTTCATATATCGCTCTTGTCTTCGTTCTTATCATCGCTTGTATCACCACGCCAAGATGCAGGCAGCCTTATGATAGTAAGCGAAAGACGAAAAATATTAATTTCTGTTACCAAAACTTATTAGATACTAAACGAATGATTTCTTTTTGTTTCTGTTTTTCTTACTGTGTGTAGACAAATACGCAGATAATGAACTATCTAATATTGCTTTCTGTCTACGTTTCACCCTTGCTGTTTCTTTCTTAATACACAAATAACAGTTTCCACATGACTTTCTACACACTTCGTTTTTCCGTTTCTTTGTAATTTTGGTTCTCGTCTTTTTGGCTACATCTCTCGACGTATTCATTTTTGGCAGGGATCTTTTGGGAGTGTTGTGGATTGTTGTACCGTCATTGTACCAAGAATTAGAGCTACGTACAAATTTTTTTGGAACGTATGCATCATTAAAATTCTGTATAATCTCTCGAGCTGTATCCTTAGAATGTTTATAGCTGTTGATAAAATTTTTGTTGAAAATAGGTTCTGTTCGAATTTTATATTCTTTCTTTCTGAAAACACCGACGTGAGGCTCCATATGTTTCAAACAAGGACATGTTTTTGAATAAGATCTAAATGAGTCTAAATAAATAGAAGAAATACACTGACTTGCGTAAGATCTACGCGTATTCGAGTCTCTAACGAAACTAATATCTATTTTACTTAAAGACATACCAGCTATTTTTGTATCCACATACTTTTCCTCAGCGGTTCGACATTCACTAGTTTGATATTTGCTAGGTACCCATGATTCTTTAGAAGGCGTTCTTTCTGATTTGTGAATTTTGATAAATACACCTCTCCGAACCTTAGATTTTCCGCCAACAGATACACTTCTCGTCAAAATTGGTTCCTCAAAATTTTGTTCCTTCAGTTCAAGTTTAGAATTTTCATTTTCTTTAATACTATTATCAACTTCGATAGTTTGACTGTGATTGTTGAATTTCTCAGACAAATATGCCTCGATACAATGATGACATATGTATTTTTCCTTGTCGTAATGGAATTTGTTGTTCGAATTATCAAATATCAATTTACATCTGTTACACTTGAAATTTGAGGATTCTTCACATTCTAGAGTTGTTTGTGTGTTTCTTAAAATATCTTTTGACGTTTTTAGTTGGCAAGGACAAGGACCGAGTCTTTCTTGATTATTTCCAACATCCTTACAATTACTCTGATCCTTTTCTTCACGTTCTAATTCTTCATCATTTTCTTCACATATCTTTTTAACATCGCTTTCATTTTTTTCGTTACAAGTGTTTAATTTTTTACAACCTTCTGTTTCTTTTACGTTTCCAGCACTTTTTTTATTTCTTTTCTTCTCATTTTGGGAGTTCCTTTTTACTGTACATTTATTTTCATCTGTTTTCATTACGATTTTTCTTCTGGGCTGTTTCCGAAACATACTTTTGTTGAATTCAGTGAATTGACATTAGATATTTTCGACAATAAATCTGAAAAGAAACAAACAATTTTTCATTATCGAGCTAGACCAAAAAATATTAAACTTATTTAAAATTTCTTATTGTAAATGCTAGAGGTTAGGTATAAACGGGATCGAAATAATGATGGTCTGAAACCTTTCCAATGAAGAAGGATCTTCAATTTTGTATACGTGAATATTTAACATATTGTTCTATAAATTTCCTGAAAGTACCAAAGAATTCAAAAACGCACTAGGGTGGGCAGCAAGTTCATAATTATCTCTCTATTCATATCCTAGCTATTATTAGTACCTAATGTATCTTCTCATCACATGTCTCTTACAGCTTCTTCAATACTTGTAGCTGAGTTGAAGAGAAATTGGAAATATTTAACTTATATTTAAGATATTTTAAAAAATTATTTAGAATTACCTAAATAAACTGTAAAATGTATTATGTAGATCTGATACTTAAAATTTGATGATGCATAGGTTTAAATGACTTATGTTGTCATGTTGACACATTGTTTTACGTCAACTCTTCTTTTTAATTATGAAAAATTCATCCTAAAACAGCTCCTACCTTTCAGAAATTCAATATACTGCTATCTCATAGATTCGGTGATATATGACATTAAATTTAACAAAATTGTAAAATAGGCTGAGCTACAGAGATTTTTCCATTTTATTTTTATTATTTATAATTCAAAAATTGGTTTTTTATTTATTAAAACCGTTAGGGTACTCGTGATGTCGTCAAGAAAGAAATTGTGAAGAATAAAAATACGAAGAAAATAAGATGTCGAACAACTCGATCTGACCTTTAGTTTAGGATAAAATCGGGAAAAACCGGCAGAAGTGCAGTTTTTTCAAAAGTTGATAACTCTGTTACTCCGGCCAGTATTACTTTTTAATAGAAACTTTATATGTGGAAAAAGCAGGCACTGTCCAATATATAGTTTTCGATCTGTGGTCAGTTGAAATTTTTACTCCGTAATTTTCCAGCAGGCCTGAATGCGACAGGTATGATCCAATTTCAATTTACAAAAACGATTTCGATAGTAGAATTTTTATACTTTTATACTTCTATACTTTCATCTTGGATTTGTATATTCTAATTTGTTACCGAGATATTCAAATGAAAATATGAAATACGCGCGGGCAATACTATTTGGTTAAATATTAGATTTAATGCTAGATATAGTTAGATTAGATTGTCAATTGATTCTGGCAGTCAAAAGAGTAGAGATGACAAGATGGCGATTTGAAGTTTAAATCGACTTAGGACCGGTTTTACAATAGCGGTATAAACGAAGAGTAAGCCTATTCTCGGTATAAGTTGTATTTTGGTGTTTTGCAAAGCAGGTATAAATTTAACCACGGAATAAAATTCTCGGAAGGAGTAGTATAAGCTATACCATCAACGAACGGGCAGATAAGTCCATTACTCTACGAATAACCTTAAAAATTGACGTTTACGTAGGTATATAAATATTGTTATGTATGGATTTATTCATATATACTTTGAAAACACGCAATTTTATTTCTTCTTTGTGGTGAATCTTGTAAATTATGTGTGAAAAAAGCGAAAGAAGAACGCGTTGTAGCAATTTTAGTGCTACTGGAATGGAAATACTATTGGATTTGGTAGAAAAACATAAAAATATCATTGGTAAGTGAATGTTTTTCTATTTATATAAACATTATTATGCATACTTGTTTTATTTTGTAGAATGCAAGTCAACTGATGCAGTTACTAACAAATATTAGGAGCTGTGTTGGCAAACCCTCTGTCAACAATTTACTGCTGCCTCTGGCACAGGTAGAACATCAAAAATGTTGAGAAATAAATGGGATGTTTGGAATAAGAGTAGCAAGAAAGAACAAGCTGTTCTAAAGAATAGTTTATATAGAACTGGAGGGGGTCCTGGCCCTAGTGATAGTAAATTAAGTGTGTGGACTATAAGAGTTTTGGCTATACTAGGAGCTACAGGAACAGGGACTACAAATGAGTTCGACAGTTATGAAATAGGTAAAATCCTAGTTTTGTTATATTAATGTACTTGATTGATATTTATTACTTTTTAGATTTTGATAGCTCACATATTGAAGAGGTGAAAGATACAAATAATCAAGCTCCAACTTCTCAATGTTCTTTGGCATATCATAATTTAGTTTACCTACGACCACCCCTGTAAGTAGTCAAAAACACACAGTCGGCAATCAATGTAAGACGTCTATTACGCACGGTAAAACAAAACGCACGGCTGTAAAGTAAATCGCACGGCTTCCATAGCAAACCACTTAGCAACTGTCAATCGACGTAGCCATCAAAATGTATTACTTAGATATTTGACGTTAAATTTTATTCTATATATAAGTGGTAGATAACATTTATTAGATTGCGTTTAATACTAAGAGTTATTTGGAATTATATGATAAGTGGTTCCGTTTTATTCAATCCGCATCTTTTAGCTGTCTAAATGTATCTCATATTAGTAAACAATAGTATATTATACACCAAGCGACTAAAGTGGCCCATTTAATCCCGCGGGTGGTGTTTGATTCCTGAGGGAACTAATCCACCTGAGGGATTAATGTCACTTTAGTCAAGATGTGTATACGCTATTTTAACACTGATAACTGCAAAACATTTCTGGGAATTTACTCTCTCTTGATTTTCAAATAGACTATAGTATATTACAATAAATTTAAGAAATGATTATTTATTAAATCTAATCTACGTATATTATTTTCTATTTGTATATTTTCATTATTATTTTCGTTGTCAACAATTTCATTATATTCCTCGTGATTTTACCATTCTGGTAGCACATTTCTTTGTATAATAATAAAATACCAATAAAAAATAATAAACACACTTTCACTTTTGAGGTTAAAAACGAAGAAATAGATGACAAATGACAGGAGATATCGATTTATATGAACTACTTTTTCATTACTCCTAGAATTGCTATACCGGTGTAAAAAAGCATTGTAAAACCAACTGCTGTTATACCTGGAATAAATTCTAGCATAACTTTACTCCAAGAATAACTATACTGTTATTTATACCTAGTATAAACCTCTCTTGTAAAACCGGCCCTTAATGTAGGGGAGCGTTGGGTATTGCCGTCCACATAACTAAAAAACGCTATAATACGGAATATATCTATTTCAGGAGAATTTTTTTTGTATGACAGTACTTCAAATGTATTATAGTTTTACACAGACAAAATTGGTAACCAAAGAAATTCAACAAAAAATTATATTTAGAGTTATCAAAAAGGTGCTATGTACGGTATTACACGAACAGTGCATGTAATACCGTACATTCTGCGGCTAATTTCGTACACGTTACACATGCTGTATGTAAGGAGTTATGCAAAACATAATACATCGTGTATGTGTTATATAATGGGTTAGCAGTTAAGGTGTGTTTTTAGTAAATAGATTACTGTAATGTTACCGATGAAAAAAAAGAATAAAAAGTCAGTCTGAATTCCGACACAAGGATTGTCAGTGATAGTGAGTTATTCCAACCAATTACTATATACAATGGCGCAGGACAGTAACTAAATGAATACAAAGTTGACTGAACCACAGATAACCCACAGATAGATGAGACACTGATTGTGGCGCCATCTATAGAGCCTGTCGACTAAACAATTGAGTGATGTTGAAAAGATTTTTGTAATTTTAGGTTTTGGCGGTATATTCAAATTTACTGCATTTTAATTATTTTATTTCAAAATAATCATTTATAGTTCATTATTAAACATTTTCATTCAATTTAACTCAATAATGATTAGATGTAGAGTTAAATTAAATGAGATATCAAATGATGGACCATAAATGGTTAATTAAATTGAAAAAATAAAACAGTAAACATATAAAGAGTTTATTTATTTTGGTATAAAAATACACAACAAATAATTTCTTTCACAAAGTACTTTTCTTAACAAACAGAATGACAATAAATAAACTATAATGTAAAAACAATGCAATAATTAAAAAAGAATTTCAGTAACATACATTCTAGATTGGAGTATCATTAGATTTTTAAATGATGTTAAATCTAGATAAAAGTAGAAAATTATTTATGATAAGTTTAAAGTTTATATTAATTTATTATTACACTAGTATAAACACACGGAGCTGGACAAACTGCTGGAGTATAACTGCTACTTACTTAATCAAAAAAAGTGTTAGCAATGAGTTGTCAACTACTATTTTTGGCAACTTTCTGTGAAAGAAAACATTTGAGTATAATTACTGTGAATGTTAGAACAAAAGTAATTAAAATATTTTTATAGGAAAAGTTGTTGAATACTGCCCAGCTCTGTAAATACAAGGTGCCAAGTAATTACATATAAGAGTACTAAACAGCACTTGTGACTGTACAACATTTAAAATAATATATCTAACATTTCATTTCCACTTAAAACACATATTTATTTCTTTACGAAGAGTATTAAATGGGTTAATATCACAAGCTTAAACCTAGTATATTGCATATTTGTATAGTGAGTGTATGGTACCTGTAAGTAAGGTTGTGTTATTAGTTGCTGTCCGAACATAACTAATTAGTGAGTAAAATAACAAAAATAAATTATTATGAATTGCATAAATAGTAAGCTGAAATGAGATAGTAATGAGAACTATATAAATCCATGAAAAAAAGTTTATAAATCAAAGTTGTTTTTCATCAAATAAATGAATGTTAACCAAAATATTGAGAACACAACAGGTTATATAGATAAAGATAATTAATAAAAACAGTTGTCGATAACCTGAAATTATAGACGTCCACACACGATCACACGAATACCATGAGCGAAGTAGAACACACATTGGATACCCTTCTGAATGAAATAGTTAACACCAGAAAAGAATTGCGACTTGCTATAGAGGCTTCGGAAGTGAATATTTTGTTGAAGTTTGAATCCCTAAATGAGAAAATACGAAAATTAGAAAGCGAAAATTTAGAACTTCACCACAGAGTAGAATATTTGGAGAAAGTACGCAAAAAGAATAATATAGTCATATTTGGGTTGAAAGACCAAATTGATGAAGTGACTCCAGCAAAAATATCGCAAACATTAGCTAATATCACGGGCGTTCAAATAACATCTGAACATATTAATGATGCATACACTCTAGGTAAATCGGAAAACGCACCAGTTAAAGTGGAATTTTTATCCTATTTAAAGAAATTAGCTATACTTCGAAATTGCTCCAAGCTAAAAGGCTCTAGTATATCGATTTCGAATGACTATACCAGACTACAGAGAGAGACTCAAAAAATCTTAAGACATCATTTGAATGCTGCCAGAGCCAATAACCATCATTCATACATAAAGGGTGAACGCTTATACATAAATCAAAAAGCATACACAATCGAACAACTACAGGACCAACAAAATCAATTGAATAAACGTGGGAATAGCGCTCCTTCTACACCTACTACAAATCAAGCAATAAAAACCCCCGAGCTCCATGAAGGCACTGCCGGTTTGAGGATTGAAGTCATCAACGATAAAATAGAGAAAATAAAACCGAAGGTGGGGAATCAAAATCAAGGGAATACGGACAATACTTCTAAGAAAGTAAGCGTTACAACTCTAACGAGAAAAACAAGAGCAGGCTCTTCTTCTAACCAAATAAATCACTGATGTGTATACACGTATTTATGTGTTTATTTTAGTTTGTTTTAACTGAAATTTTGTCATTAGTGTATTGTACATATTATTTTATTTTACTCTATTACTCGAACAACTAGTGTATGTTCTGTATCTTGAGCGTACATTGATTTCTTTTTTTTTTGAATTTGTTAATAACGTTTCAATTACTTGAAAATGGACCAATATATAAGAGATTTTAATTTTCCAAGTATTGACACATATTGTTTGACAGATTTAGGACAATGTAATCAGTTGTTTCAGATTAATAAGCATAATGATAATTTTACGATTTTCCATAATAATATTCGAAGCATATCAAAAAATTTGGATGAGCTAAAAGTATCACTATCTGATATCCTGGGTTTTGATTGTATCGTTTTGACGGAAACATGGAAAATTATTGATACGAATATATATATATATAATATAGCAGGTTACAACTTAATTTATAATGAGGGCGATTTAAATCAAAATGATGGGCTGGTAGTGTATGTTAAATCTGCTTTCAGTTCTGAACATAGTATTATAAGTTTGGGACCAACTAAGGTTCTGAAAGTTACAATAGATATTCACAATAATACTAAGATCGTAATTTTGGCGTGTTATAGATCACCATCACAGGAGAATTATAATCCTAAAATACCCGAGTTCATCAATAATCTGGATACTTTGTTAAGGAATAGTAGAGTAGGTACTGAGCAGTACTGCATATTTGTGGGTGATATCAACATAGACTTACTTGATTCAGATCATAATACAATAGATTACATTAGTACCTTGAGCGAATATGGATTTGTATCTACCATTAATAAGCCATCTAGACTGAATTCCTGCCTGGACCATCTCTTTTTATATTCAAAATATAATAAAAATTTAGAAAATATTATTCCTTTGGTAATAAAAACTGATATAACAGATCACTACGCAATAGCATTACAAATTATAATGGACAATAAAGAACAAAAGAAGCCATCCGAAAGGATTACAAAGCATGTTAACTACCAAAAACTTAAGGAATCTGTTTCTAAAATATCATGGGATTCGATAAGAAGTTGCTATAATCCAGATGATGCTACAGAGAAATTTATTTCAATAATTCAAGAAAATATTGATAAGTGCCTTTATTATAATAGACACAACCGGAAAAATACCAAAATTGCGCCATGGGTAACAAATGCTCTACTGAGGTCCATAAATGAAAAGAAAAGTTTATTTCAGTTAACCAAAAAAAGCCCGAATGATCGTAATATACTTTCACATTACAGACTATACAGAAATAAGTTAAATGCTCTAATTCAAACTACAAAAAAGAATTATTATATTACAAAAATTACCGAAAATTCCTATAATATCAAACATCTGTGGAATGTAGTGAAAGATATTTGTGGATCAAGCAATTCACGAGTTAACATAGGAAATATTAAAGATCAAAAAGGAAATATATTAACCCATCCTCTTCAAATAGCGAATGAGTTTAACTCAACTTTTTCTGAAGTAGGGAAACATTTGGCCGAAAAAATAGACAAAAACCGACAGCGGGTATATGATAGAGTTTCTTTCTCAAATTCAATGTTTTTGCTACCAACAAATACATTCGAGGTGAAGTCAATTATAAATGAATTGAAAAACAAAAAAGCAACTGGTATAGACGAAATTAGTGCTGAGTGTCTAAAGGCAATACAATCATATATCCTTGATCCGCTGCAACACATAATAAACATGTGTATGAAGGTGGGAATATGGCCTAAAGCATTCAAAAAATCTGTAATCACACCTATTTATAAAAATGGAGACAAATCCCTTCCTATTAACTATCGACCAATATCACTAGTACCACATATATCAATAATATTTGAAAGAATATTGAAAATAAGATTGGATTCATACATAACCAAATATGGGTTGATATCGTCCCACCAGTTTGGATTTAAACAAAACAGTTCCGCACACAATGCTTTATTAAATTTAACAACCAAAATGTTTGATGCTCTAAATAGGAATAGAACGTGCCTATGTATTTTTTTGGATTTAGCGAAGGCATTCGATACTGTCAGCCACAGTAGTCTATTAAAAACGCTGGAGAACTACGGGATACGGGATACTTGTTTGAAGCTATTCAGGAGTTATTTCTCACATCGACAACAGGTCGTCAAAATCAATGGATTTATTAGTGAAGAACGCGATATAACATACGGAGTACCACAGGGTACTATATTAGGCCCCGTGTTATTCAATCTCTACATGAATGATCTATTTTATTTAAATAGCGCTGGTCATATAATTGGTTACGCGGATGATACTGCAATTGTTTATGAGGACAGTAATTGGTATGATTTAAAGCTAAAAGTTGAATCTGACCTAAAGCTAATTAAGTCGTGGTTTGATAGTAAACTATTAACCATAAATTTTGAAAAAACTTTTTACTTGCCTATTCTTAGCTCCAACTCATCTAATAACCGATTTTATCCACTGAAAATATCACAGTTTGATCAGGATTTATTTATTGAACCAACAAACAAAATAAAATATTTGGGGGTTATATTGGATACAAATTTAAAATGGGATTGTCATATTAAATATATAATAAAAAAATTACAGTTTATTTTGCATAAATTTAGGCACTTGAAAAAGTATATTTCTAGCCAACATCTCCGCAATTTATATTTTGGATTGGTAGAAAGCCATCTTCGATATGGAATTCAGGTTTGGGGAAGTGCGTTGGAAACTCACCTGCAGCCATTAAATATAATCCAAAGGAGATTTCTAAAAATCATAATGTCTAAACCGAACCTTTATTCTTCAGATCTTTTGTATTCTGAAAGCAAAATATTGGATCTGAAACAACTATACTTTTTATGCGTTTCAGTGGAATATCATAGATCAAAGAATACATACAACTTACCAATCCATAATTACAATACTAGGAATAGACATTTCCATACAGTCCCTAGGATGATAAAAACTAGTTGTCAGAAAACATATTCTTTCTATTCCGTTAAGATTTACAACCGTATTCCAGATTATATTAAAAGCATCCAAAATATTCGATTATTTAAAAAGAAACTAAAACACTTCATTTTAGAGCAGAAAAGAGAATTCTGCGATATAAAAATCGTAACGTGAGAAGTATCTACACCTACACATGGTTACATTGGCTGATGGTTGGAGTTTACGGTGTTCAATAACTTAAATAGTTTAATATACTTACTTTTTTTCTGTAGTTGTACAGGTTCATTTTCTTTATTTCTTTAATTTTTCATATTATAATTTTTCATATTATAATTTTTCATATTATATTTTTTTTAAATTCATATTTTGTTGATATATTCTGATTGTGCTGTGTATTATTTGTGATATTACTACTATCATTATTGTTTCTAAGTTTACTATTGTTGTGAGTGTAACTAATTTTGTCGCTGTACTTAATTTAGATACCACTTACAAGCTGTTTTTTACAGCTTCTGTGGGGCATTGTGTTTATTTACGATTTTTGATCTACATTTGTTATACTTTGTAATTTATAGTGAATAAACATATATTATATTATTATATTTCTACATTTAAAAGCATTCCGTTCTTATGAAACCATCGCATAAGGCAGTATAAGTTACTCTGCAGCTCCTGGCAGTCTATGATTGTTAAAATGTTTCTTAAGGGCTCTTCCAAATCCCACCGTCTCGTGGAAGTCCTTTCTCGTTTTTAGTTGAGGTTCTACAAGTAAACACAAAAAATAACAACAATAAATAGTAAACACACAAATATGTTTGAAAATTTATGTCAACAAAAGAAAACAAAATGCGCTTACTATCGAAATAATAAGTTTACACATGTTTTTGTACTAAGCCAAAAAATATCAAAAAATGTTTGAATGTATACATTTTTTTGGTTTTTTTGAATTCCTTTTTTGGATCTTTCGATTTTTTTAGGAATTCTTGATTTTTAACTAGTTTTTTATTTTTTGTCTTTATTGGACATTTTGGATTTTTGTTTACCGCTAGACCTAATACTTAGACGTAATGCCTCAACAAAAGTTAATACTCACTTTCATTTCTCATAAATTGTCATACCATGGGCTATATATTCAAATCGGCAAGGGGTCAATACCTTCCATCCCATAGCTGGTAGAGGGAATATAGCTATAACATAAAATTAAACCCAGATTACTATTTTTTCAATGGATACATTTTAAAATGGAATTGTCTGAGTATGGTGTACACACTAGATATAAATTGAGTGAATTAAAAGACCAGTACTGAGTGTGTCATTTGATTAAATTTGCAGCTAAGCGCTTTCAGCCATTAGGTCATTCTCAAAACTGTCGACAAGAGAAAAACACACAACAGGTACAATGTACATACAATGAAATAAAATGTTTGATGTTACATAATTATTTAACTAAAATTTGTTAAAATTACCCTATAAAGAGGGTGTACACACATATCATTTAGTTGGTAATTTCAAATTAGATGATGTTACATCATTATTTAAGTCAAATTTCTTAAAATCACCCTATAAACAGGGTGTACACACATATCATTTAGTTGGTAATTTCAAATTAGACGTTTCGTTATGTGAATTACAATTGCAAACGCTCTTTATAGAGTAATTTTAACAAATTTTAGTTAAATAATGATGTACAGGGTTTGATGTCTTTTGACACCTTCTGTATATTTTTTTCTTTCAGAATGGTCTAATGGCTGAAAGCACTTACCTGGAATTTTAATAAAATTACACACTCAGTACTCGTCTTTTCGTTCACTCAATTTACATTTTAAAATGTTCAAAATTATAGCATGCTATATTGAATACAATAAAACTAACCATCAATTTTTGTTAATTTCCACTCATATGGAAAGGCAAATCAAACTGTCTTAATAACCCCCTTCGTCTTTCTCAAATCTAAAGAAAGACTGTTTTTGAAAATGAAGGGAACATATCCTCCATCGTTTCCTCGTCGACAAATTTAAGGATTCATTTTCACTGCTTTTCAGCCATATTAATTTTATCTTCCTGGGTTGGAGGAACAAAACTGTAAATAGAAATATTTACTTTATTGATGCAGCAATTTTCAGTTTAGCTAATGTATAGAACAACGATGAACTCTAAAGTTGTCGATTAAATTAGTAAAAATTCTGTGTTTTATAAAAATGAAGATAATGGTTGTTAACTGTGAAAGAAAAAATGCTCAAATTTTTTCAATAAAACTTACCGAGTACACCACTTATTAAACTCCTTCAGAATACACTTTGACATTGTCTTTTCAATTAATAACAATAAAGCAACGAAACAACAGGTAAATATTACACTATAGCAATTAAAAAATACACCAAAATACCGTAACCTTAAAATAACCTCTACACTTGAACTAAGAAATGATAACAGTATAACATGTGGGGATGGGGACGAGCAATATGATATCGCGCATACGCAGTTATAAAAATAAATAAAATTTGATTACCAACGACGTTACAGTTTTCGTTAATTTTTTGGAATTATCTACCGATTTTAGTTACTCGACAGGCTCTATAGATGGCACGGTCTGCAGTGTCCTTAGCCTGGACTGAACCTCATAGTTAAGCGAAGCGCAAAACAATTAAAATAAGGGTGACAATCGCGGCATTGTTCCATTGTCATTGAGAGATAACAGCTTTGTTCGCGGGTCTGATTCCGAACCAGTTTAGGGACTGGCCGCATGCGCACATTCAAAATCGTCGTGCGAGGTTATTTGTGATGGATAACCAACCCGGATGATCAAAAATGGTAAAACGTATCAATATTTACGATAAAAATTATGAAGAAACATGTTCACAATGGTATGAAGAAATTGATAGTGATTATAGCGATACAGACATTCTTGGCGAGGATATTTTAGAATTTAGTGAGCATGAAAGTGATTCAGAAGTTGAAGGAGAATTTGTCGAAGCAGAAAATGAAGGTCAATTAGAGGAAAAAGACCCAAGTGATGATTCTGAAGGTGAGTAGGATACAGAAATAAAAAGCAAAAAAAATTACTATGGTAAAAATAGATTCAAGTGGTCTTCTGAACCTTTTTATTCTCGCACCAGAACTCTACACACACTTTATTATCTTGCGATTGCCAGGTTTGCGCCCAAGTGCTGGGTTTGGGGATAAAGCAGAACCAATTGAACTGTGGAGTAGGTTGTTTAATGAAGAAATGCTACGTACAATATTACGATGGAACTTAAAAATTGGAAAAGGAAGAAACAAATATTCACGAACGTCACGACCAGAATTAAGATATGTAGATCTGATTGAACTAAAAGCATTTATTGGTATGCTATTTTATACAGCCGCATTTGTTTCAAATCATGAAAAAATTGAGAATGTTTGCAACTGATGGATCTGGCATAGACATTTTTCGTTCTGTTATGTCTAAAAACAGATTTTCCGTTTTGTTGATATGTTTGCGCTTCGATAATCGTGACACTAGAGATGAAAGGAGACGAACTGATCCTCTGTGTACTATTTCAGAAATTTTTAATAAGTTTATAGTTAATTCTCAGGCTGCTTACACCTTGAGCTCCAATACTTGTATTGATGAAATGTTAGTATCCTTTAGAGGTAATGTAGGTTTCAAATGTATATGCCCGCGAAGCCATGTAAATAAGGTTTAAAAATAATGTGTTTGACCGATGCCAAAAATGGCTACTTTTATAATGGCGAAAATACGGAAGAAATTGGTTTAGCAGAAGAGTTGAGAAAATTCAGTAAGCCTACCCAAGCAGTTCAGAGTTTGGCACAACCTATTTTCAATACAAATCAAAACGTGACAGCAGATAATTGGTTTAGGGTCAAGTGGTGTAAAAACGAGACAATTTTTAAATCTTTTAATTTTTTCCTAGGAAAGAGTACTCCAAACGGCTTGACAATTCTATGTAATATTAAAGCTTACATGTAGAATTTATATCCGTCATCAATTTTTTCAAACTACTTGAAAATTTTCGTGAAAAAAATAAAATACTTGTCTTGTTTTTCACCCTGGTTAGGTGTAAAAACGACACAGCTATGGCGAAAAAACAAGACACGCTAATTTTATATACTTAGAACCATTTCAGAAGGCTGGGTTAAATGCGAGTCACAGAAGGTTAAATATACAACAAAGTTCACATTTTTTCAATTTTTTATTTCGACAAAAAACAAAAATATGGCGCTCTGAATGACAACATAACATCTATTTTTCCCTAAATATTTATAAAAATTGAAGTATTTATTACTGTTTGGCAAAGTAATTCATAATTCTGAAATACAAGTAGGTACCTGGTATCTTACCGATTTATAACATCAATCAACAAAATCACTAGTAAGAAATATGAACTGTTTAGCAGTACGCTTTGTTGCTCCCTGGATAGTTGGGGCAGGAAGTTGGCATTCTGTATCAGTTTTCAGTACAGAATATGTTTCTGCGATCACAGGTTCCAGGAACTTGTTACCGTTGCGTCGAAGGTATATTACATCAACGTCTTCATCTCAGATTTCGTCAATTTGTGCCACATAGAAAACTTTCTTGCATTTGGTTGCAAATCTCACTAGGACGTAGTCACCTTCTTTCAATGGTGATGGTTCATCTGCTTCGTTATTTTCGAAATCGAGCGAATTCTCTTCATTACAAAAAATGTCTTGTAAAATAACATTTTCAATGTCGCTTTCATCGTCTAATTTACCGATATCATCATTATCACTATCAGACTCAGACTCACTTGGCTTCCTTGTCTTCTTTGACTTTTTAGTTTTTTTCACACTTTTCGTCTCATGAAGTCTCATGAAGTCAAAACAGTGCCATCACTTTTCTTTCTTTTCTGAGATGATGGGACTGTTCTTCGAAGTTTTGACAGTAAGAGTGACTCGAATGAGAGGCGTTCGGTGCTTGGAGTTGAACACAATGATGTTCGTGTGTTGCTGTCAGATGCGCACGATGATGTGGGTGTATTACTGTGAGTGGAACACGGTGGTATTGGTGTTGTTGATGGATTTACATCCTGTTCCTCGTTGACGGTCCAGCAACAGCAACAGATGGGTTATTTTCTTCCGCAAAGGGCAATAGTTCCGGCTCCAATTGTTCATCCACAAAAACACTAGTCGGGTTTTCACGATATCTCTTCATTTTTTCTGGGTCCAACCGATGTGCAGGATATTTAACTTTGCTGCAAGGGTAAATTCCGGTACTAGCAAACGCAGATTTTATTATATGGTCGGAAATGCCTTCTTCCCATATTTCACACAACAAATTACAGAATTCGCTCTTACTTAACTTTCGCTGGTTGAGCCGTTGCCATTCCATTGAAGAATTATTCCACTTCAATTTTAGAGGATCGAAGCAGCATTTGTCCAACGGTTGCAAGACATCAGTTGTATGTGCTGGCAGCCTTAATAACGTGATATTTTCCTTAATTGCTAGTCCGATTGTGCCCTTATCTAAATGGGTAACGTGGCCGTCCATGATGATTATTTGAGGCCTCTTCTTAATGAAAGTACAAAACTTTTGGAACCATTATTGGAGAATATATGTCGTCATCCAGCCTTTTAAAGAACACGCGTAGAAGGTATTTGGCAAATCTTTCGTCCCTGTAATTAAAAGACAATTCAATAGTACAATTTTAAAAAGGCAGTAGGTATCTCTTACCTTTCCAGCTACTCCACAAATGAGCCCCTTGAAAAATTATTAGGGGTGGTAGCAACACACCAGCAGCAGAAATGCATGCCATCACTGTTGTATTTTCTTTTCCGGATCCTTCTATGTTTCTGTGCACTTTTTGTCCTATTTCAGCAACGCCCTTCACTCTGTTTGGATCTGATGAAAAGCTCGTCTCATCCAAGTTCCATATTTGGCCTGGACAATCTTCCAAATTAAGCTGGCGGATGGTTTCTTCTAACTTTGCATAAAATCCGTATAAAATAAAGGGATCGCTGGTTGCCATGCGTCGACTTTTCTCCAGTTGTTCCAGTTTCTTCTGGCTAAGTCTATTACGTGTACAGAATTACCTGAACCAATCATTTCCGGGCTTGCCATTTTTGAATGTGGTTCGAATGTCATTTTCTATGCAGTACGTCTGTACCGTTTGTAGAATTTCATTCTTTGTCAAGGCAAAGCCCCACTTTGCCATACTTTTTATTTTTTCACTCAGGTCCTTTTCTGCTTCTTGTGATAAAGATGTCTTCCTTCCTTGAGTACTTAGAGCGTAAGCTCCTCGGCGTGTTAGCACAGACTTGTCGATTTTGAATTGTTCACTAGCCGCTCTGAATGTTAAAACACATTTGTCAATTAACTCCAACGCCTTCTCAATATCTTCTTCAGTGTACGGCCGCAGTTTCTTAACGTAAACCTTCGGCATCTTACTTCGCTCTGTTTCGTTTTTTCCCGAACCGTGTCTCGAATTTCGACCTTCGCAAGTCTCGTTTTTCACGTTAATTTTGGTCGCACGTTATACGTGAACCCGGTGAGGTATCGCAACGCACTGGACACAAATCACCTACTCTATAGATAGTTCACGACAATGCTTTTTTGAAATGACAAAAACTAGCGCCACCTATAGAACTGAAACACAATTAACTAATGGGTAAATCGTTCCTTAAGTCGCTACTAGGGAAAGAAGAATCGGCGCTAAATTTAAATTGCGAATATCTCTACTGTTTGTTTGAAGATCCTTGTTTATTGTAAGTAAATGACAGGTTTTACTAAAAAGTCTACTATATTGTGCACACTCAATTGTTTGCCAATCATTAACGGAGCTAATATCTTGTAAATTCTATATAATTGCCAAACAATGTATCATTGTAGATAAATATATTAGACTTTTTAAAAAATCAAGTCATTTACTGAGCAATACTTAAAGAAATTAACAGTTTTTTGGCAATTGACTGTTTACAGAAGGACCAAAATAAGAAACGTATGTTATTAAACCATTTATTGAAAAAAGTATATTCACAAAATAGGGACAATGTACAAAGTACATGTAGATACAACAAAATATTTTCAACAGTAAAATGATGAAAGTTTGGCTACTATTGTTACTGCAACAAGCTACAATTTCATTAAAATAAATCAGAGACATAAAATGAAACAAGAATATTGTAAACTGTAGATATAAAACATAAAATAAATTTATGATTGTGTAGCCATGTTATAAAGTTTATAATATAAACTTACTGATTTTTGTTTTAATTATATAATAGAAATACATACCACTACAAGGCAATAACAAAGGCTCATGAGTGTGTGTATTTTCAAGTTACATAACTGCAGTTTAAAAAAAATAATTTACCAGTGATACATAATGTAGGTCTGACGTTTTTAAAAGAAATCACACGTTTATTAATATTTGTTCACTGCATTTTTCTCTTACCAGGTAAAAATAAGGATGGACTAGTAGTTGAATACAATCTATTGGGCCAAGCTGTAGTGTATTTCACTTCAAAATGTTTATGGCATACTCTCTTTGCTTGATATACAACTAACGGCTCCATTGTCTTCAATTGATAACAGTTTATTGCATTGCCTTGAATTTTTGGGAGTCTTTATTTGGATTTGGAAATATAATTATGTCTAAAATTAGATGTTGGTGTGCAATTAGGCACACAGCATTTCTTATAACGTGGCATCATAAAACCTGACACACACTATTATTTAAAAATTGAAATTTATCACTCAAAACTGACTTTATATCATTTGAAAACGAAAACTGGTAAAATAAAACTATGAAGCGTTATAACACAGTTATAAACACAAATCACCTTGATTTGTGGTTATAAATCAAAATTATTGACATTTGGCAGCGGTGAGTGGATAAAACAGGAAATTTTACAATACTACTAAAATTCAATGGTGCTTCCATCTGCTTGTCTGAAACACATACTAATAAAATAGCTTGACCTTGATCCATCTGCGTGAAACATCTATACAAGTAGGTGATTTGTGGCACTGGACGCATTTGAATGCAGCACAAAAGAACTCATCGAATGCGACTATCGCCGAGCGCTTCCGACTTCGTAAAAGCGCGCTACCAAGAAAGGTTTAACTAGCGTCGTGAAAGTTTTGAGCCTGCATTTTAACGCATATGAAGTTGAATTTTTTAAAAGATATTTTTCGATGTTTCTGAATACTTTTCAATATGGGACCACATAATCATTATATTAAACTCCAAGTTATCGATTTTTAAACTCAAACTAATGTAATTTAGCATGATTAGGTAAGAATGTCTCGTTTTTACCCAAAATTTTGCTAGTCTCGTTTTTACACCACTTGACCATATGTCAATTGAAGTGTCGCAGCAGTTGGAAACCAATAGTTTGACTTGTGTAGGCACATTAAAAAAAAACAAAAAAGAAATCCCTCCAGAATTTCACCCGAATCCAAGAAAGGGGGTGGGTTCATCAATCATCGCATTCACAAAGGATATATCTCCAGTGTCCTACGTGCCAAAAAAACAGAGCTGTACTTGAATCTCATCGATGCACCATAAAAAATCAATTGATAAAGATAACAAGCCAGAAATTATTTCCTTTTATAACAACACTAAAGGTGGAGTAGACTCTCTCGACGAAAAATGTGCTAAGCATTCAACAAGTCGACGTACCCAACGCTGGCAATGGTGATTTTTTTCCGATTACTTGACATTCGTGGTATCAATTCATATATACCAATTGGTGCGACCTCATTTAGAAAGAAGAATGATGCAACCGCATATTCCATGCGAGCTGAGATCAAACATAAGAAGAATACTAGGAAATCCGGAAATTCCAGTTGCAGTCCCCGAAGAAAAATTAGAAAAACGTAAGACATGCTATATATGTCCTTCCAAAATCAAAAGAAAGACTTTTCATCTATGTTTTGTATGTCGCCCAAGTGTGTAATAATTGCAAAAATAATTTGTAAATTTTAAAGCTTTGCAGTTTTTGCTTTTTTATATTTTTTTTTTGAATTTGGATTTTTCTATTACGTTTTGATATATTTAAGCTTAGAGAAAGTAATTTTGGTATGTTTGATTCTTTATTCAATTTTTCAGGAAAATAATTTTTTGTACGGTTCACATAAATGTATGTCATAAGCACACATATTTCATTGCATCAATGAAAACTTATATTTAATGGTACATATTTATTTTTATATTTTTTTAACCTGTTAGACATTTATTACAAACATTTTTGTCATATAAACATAAAAAAGAGATAAAACTTTGCAAATTAACTCAAAAAATGTATCGGTCTCTATGACCGCATGACGGTGACAATGCTCCAAATATCTGAAGACGGTTGTTAAGGGTTAAGATACTTCCCAAATAATAATAATAAAGTAATAATTAAAGACTCTTACTACATATTTTTTCATATTTGGTTTTTTACCATCAAATTTAGGAGATATTTGTTTTGTGTGAAATAAAAACAATTTTTATTTATAATATTCATAATCATAGTATTTACTAATTATGTAATACCATAATTAATTTTCAAATGGAATTTTGTTATTGAACTAAGGTAGTCGGAAGGGATTACTTTTTTCAATTCTTGTGAATCCTCATATTTTTTCTTTTTTATTTTATGCCGGGTTGCATACATGCTAGGAATTTCATTCAAAACTTTCGTCGTAACATTATAATCTTTCCTTTGTGGCAATGCGACACATAAAATTGTTAATAACGAAGTTATGAATACGAAACCATTCTCCAAACAATGGCGCAGCTAGTTTTCTTCTAACACGTTTAACACAAAATGCTCACTCCTAATCTCTGTAGCTTGGCCTAAAATGTGATAATAGGGTTTTGAATTGTTGGATATTTACAAATATTTTCTTTTTCCAGGTGGTGAAGGTACGTGGAGAAAATTTCTAACCCTTCCAAACATTCTAAAGGAATTCAATCCCAACCTAAAAGGTTTCTCCCTAGGCCCAGGAGAATTTCTAAGTTCGAATTCGAAGCTGAATGTAGCTTTTCCTGTAGCTGCCGATGCAGACGCTTTAAGACAGGCAAAAATTCTAGTCAAAAAAATTAAAGATAGTCCCGATATGGACGTAAATAACGATTGGAAAATGGTAACAATATTTTTTGGTGCGAACGATCTTTGTTCGGCCCAGTGTTATAACAAAGAAGCTGCGACAGCTGCTAGTCATGTTAGGAAGTTAGAGAGAGCTTTGGATTACTTACAAAATAATTTACCAAGAACTTTTGTTAATTTGGTACCCGTATTAGGTAAGAAATTTTGTTTTTTGTATTTCATAAGTTAGTATGTACAGGGTTATTGGCTATAATTTGACCACCCCTTTATTTCTTTTATGCGTACATATACAAAAAAAGTTTTATATAAAAGTTGTGAGAGTATAGGTGAATTTTGATAAAATGTACTTTGCACACCAATAGCGTTTTTGAATTACGGGGTATGATATAAAAATATGTATTTTTAAATGGAACGCCCTGTATATTATGCCATATTCGGATACGGCCTTTTTTTCTCATAACAAAAATATTCACTTTTATAGGTCTAGCTTTTATACTTTCCAAAATAATGGACAGTAAACTCCTAAAGTATTTAACTCAGTATTTACCTGAAAAAAGTAGTTGGCTATGCATGGCTTACTGCACTTGTTGATATTATCTGTCAAAACTAAGTATCTTCTAAAGTAATAGACAGTAAATGTTTAAAAAATAGGCGACTGGGTGTGACATTAAAAAGAACATAAAAACAATACAGTGTTTATTACGAAATACAATACAATAGCAAACAACATAAAAAGCAATACAGTGTTTATTACAAAATAGAAACTGATTTGATATTTTCATGAATTTTAAGCAAACTTTAGTAAGTGCTCAAAATGTCCGCCGTTAGTTTCAATACAAAGTTCATACCTTGTCCTCAAATTTTCTATACAGTTTAAAATTTTATTACTACGGTATCCGCCAAAATAAACAGTACCGAAACAGAGAGTGCTGTGGAGTTGTTTATGTAATATGGATTTGTCATATTTGACTTAATTGTCATTAGTTGATATATTAATAGTACGCTGCAGTTAAATTTGATTTAAAAATGGTTCTAACAACGGAAGAAAAAGTTTTTTTGGTAGAGCATTATTTACGGAAAAGGTCGTAATGATGGTCCAAGCTTAGAACAGGTGTCAATAAAATATCAACAAAAATTCAATAAAGCAGCTCCTAGTAAAATTGTGATGTTAGCTGGTGTTGAAAAATTTCGTCGCACTGGTAGTGTATTGTGTCAGCGTGAAGGTTCTTCAGGTCATCGAAAAACAGTATGCACTAACGAAAATGAAGGACGTGTTTTTAACCAAGTTGTGCAATCACCTCAAAGAAGTCTTGTAAGAACTGCATGTAAACTCAACATTAGTGAAACGTCTTTACGTCGCATGTTCAAATCAATTGGTGGTTATCCATACCGTATTCAAGTTGGACAACGACTGAATGCTGCGGACAAACGTGCAAGAGAAATTTACTGTAGTCGCATGTTGAGTTTTATTTACGAAGATCCCAAATTTTTGAAAAACATATGGTTTTCAGACGAGAGTCACGTTCATCTTAGCGGCTATATTAATCGACAAACAACCAGATTCCTTGGATTTGAACGTCCTGATGTCATTGTATATAAACCACTCCACAGTCTTCGAGTTACCGTTTGGTGCGCGGTATCTGGTCATGGAATGATTGGTCCTTATTTCGTTGGAGATGATAATCAGAATGCACTTACTGTCAACCAAGAGCGTTATTGAGAGAAAATTATTATACCTTTTGTGAGAGATCTAAATAACTTTTGCCGTGCACAAAATCTACAGTTTCGCACACAATGGTTCCAACAAGATGGTGCAACGAGCTATACAGCTGTGCGCACCTTAGACTTACTCCGTCAGCATTTCGATAATAGAATAATTTCTCGGGGAACAGACTTCGAATATCCTTCTCATTCACCTGATCTGACGCCACCTGACGCATACATTTGGGGCATAATGAAGGACAAAATATTTCACTCGGAAAATCCGCCGGCGAATATTGCCGAACTACGGGGAAGAATACAAAACATTTTTCGGCAGTTACATCAACCACTTTTTATAAATATGTTTATTGACTTACAAAATCAATATTAAGCTTGTTTGCGTCGAAATGGTGAACATTTTGAACACTTACATTACAGAAATTAAAAACTAATTTTTATTTTTATTTTCGGTACTGTTTATTTTGGCGGATACTGTATTTCGATTGTTAAGAAGTTCAATTTCAGCTTCAATTTTCTCTCTAATTATTGCAATACTGTTACTAGAATCGGAATAAACTTTTTCTTCTTTTAAACAGCCCCATAAAAAGCCATCTAAAGGCGTTGAATCATGACTATTTGGAGGCCATTGAATCGTGCCACCATTACCTATCCAAGTTGCGCACTTCTCTTACATTATGCGGAGGTGCTCCGTCTTGTTGCCATATTATGATATTAAGCGCATCTTCTGGAAATTCCTGAAGTAAATCGTCAACTTGTGGCAGAATGTCATCGAAATATAATTGAACCGTTAAAGTGAAATTATAGAATATTGACCCAACTACTTTACCCCAAAAAATTCCACACCAGACATGAATAGATTTTTGACCCGATTTTTTAATTTGTCTAATTTTGTATTTCCTAAAACTTTTTCGTTCTCACGAACATCTATTTTTCCTGTTAAACACACCTGATGTAGAGAAACTTGATTCATCCGTCCAAATAATTTGTTTAAATAAATGTTCGTTGTCGTCTAAATTTCTTATCATTTGTTGACAGAATTCCAATCATTTTTGCTTATGTTCTTCACATAGTTCCTGTACTGGTAAAATTTTGTAAGGACAATAGCTATTATTTTTTAGTGTTTTTTTTAACTTTATAGTAACTTGTCTGTAATTCGCCGGAAGCTTTTTTTATACTCCTCTCTGCTTTCTCTAAAATAAAAATAGTTGATATTTTGATGTGTTTTATTCTAAGAATATATTTTTAGGTAATTTAATATTAATTGAATAAAAGTATTATTTTACTTTCAAAGTGTAACAGTATATAGTATATTCAACTGTTCTTCTTCATTTACTATGGCAATACATTTCTTTCTGATAAAGTTATGATAGACATTGACGTGATGGTAAATATTTACAAATGTGTTTAGACTAGGACATCGTCGATTTGGATTCAACTGTAGATATTCTCGTCTTGCAGCACGTTTATTATTGTTATTTTTGACATATACAGAAAATATTTCTACTTTCTCAGAAGCCCTATAATCCATTTTTGAAAAATTTAGATAGCAATTAGTTGTGTTTGTTACGTTAGTTTATAATTTTGACAGATAACATCAACAATATTGAAATAAGACATGCATAGCCAACTACGTTTTTTAATTAGATACTAACTTTAATACTTTTGGAATTTACTGTCCATTGTTTTGGAAAGTATGAAAGCTAGACCTATAAAAAAATATATTTTTGTTATGAGAAAAAAAAGCACTCTCCGAATATGTCATAATACACAGGGTGTTCTATTAAAAATATATATTCTTATTTTATACACCCCAATTCAAAAACGCTACTGGTGTACAAAGTATATTTTATTAAAATTCATTTATACTCCTACAACTTTTATTTGAAACTTTTTTTTGTATCTGTATGCATAAGAGAAATAAAGGGGTGGTCAAATTATAACCAATAACCCTGTACATAGCTCAAATAACTAGTGCGCAAATTGCTGAAAGAAAGAAATTTATAAGCAGGAGCTTTCTTGTTTCGTGTGTATTCTCTTTTGTAAATTTACGAACTCAAAAGTATTTCAAAACTGACAATATGGTGGCTAATCTTAAAGTTGATCATTTCAGTCTAGTGTCTCCAACAGAAACTAAGAATAAAACTAATGAATTCATAAATGAAAAAGACTATCCAACTCACATGTAGTCTGTAGGTAAATAGCAGTAAAACACAAAATCCGTACTACGGTATATGTTAATTAACAATTGAAGCGGCAACTAGTTTTGGCTCACTGAGCCATCTTCAGGCATGTAAAAGGTATCAAGATAGTAGACAGAGTTCAGAAATTATGAAAAAGATATCGAATAACCTTAAACGTATATATGATTTACATGAAAGTTTAATAAAGGGAAGGTAATTCGATATATTTTTTATCATAATTTCTGAACTATGTCTATCTTGATACCTTTCACAGGCCTGATGATGGCTTATTGAGCCGAAACTAGTTGCCTCTTCAACTTCTGATTGATATATTCTGTAACACGGATTTTTAGTTTTACTTACTGCTATTTAATAAACTCATGTTGAAAGTTTTAAATCTAAGAAGACATTCTACTGAAAGAAAATCTTTAGTCATTGTCATATCAATTGAATGTCACCACAAAGAAAAATATAAGAAACGATTGGAAGTATATTAAGTAGCAACAAATGAAAGAGATATGGCGTATCGTAATGCTGAAATCGAGATCATGCTGAATATTTCAGCACTGAAAATCTGTAAAGTTTTTTCCAAGCAAATAAGCCAAAAGCTAGACAATAACGGAAAACATTTCATTAGAGATGCTCACAAATTCAGAAGTTACAAAAATCTGAGTAGCAGTTAAAGAAACTAATTAAGTTTCGGGAACTTGTTCAACGGAACTTAGGAAGGCTGAAGATGCTTGGACAGTCTCCAGAATAACCTCTGAAGTTTGTTTGAAGATACTCCCCTAAATAAGAAAGTGAGAGACTGCCTTGTAGCAGCTGTACAGTTACCTTATTTTGCTTTGTAGTTAAGAGCATCTTCAATTATTGAACATTTCATAGAAGATAGATGCTTATAAAATGTACTTCAAACTACATCAGTTGACTATTTATTTAGGCTGTATTCAAATATTTCTGTAAAAAGGAAAAAATTTATTTGCCTAATTTTCCGATAATGTAATTTAGTTTTTCTCGGACTATCATTCCGTTTTTTATAAAATGTCTATTTAAAGATGTTTCAGTTAGCCTGAGAATAAAGAGAACGATAAGCTGCAGATTACTTCACAGGCTCTTTTGTGAGTGCTTTCATCGTGGAGGAGACGAATTCAATGTGATAACAGCTCTTACAAAAGCCTATCAACAAGCTGAAGAAGTCTTAGTAAGCATTTGCCCCTCATATATTCTAGAATAACCAAAATATCAAGAATATTTAGGGGAAGGCGGGGCAGAACGGGGTAGTTAACGTTTGATGTTCAACTGTCAATATTAACAAAGACAATTTCTTTTTGTTATCGGTGTATTTATTTAATATCGTGGGGTTACAATCAGAAGGCACTAAGTCAAAAAATACGGTTTTGGGTTATATATATATATATATATATATATATATATATATATATATATATATATATATATATATATATATATTGAAACCATCTAAAATTGGTAAGCCCAATTGAAGGTTACATATAAAAAAAACTAGGAGTTTTAGATGATTGAATTGAATGAAGTGAGCATTTATACTACCAAATATTAGGAAAAGCATTTATATTGAAAGGAATAGAAAGGATAGTGAATAAAGATATTTCTAGTAATAGCAGTATGTAGATAAGTACAAAATTTTACCTTAATAATAATCCAATATTACGTTGATGGTAACAGTTACTAGACTGTTCAAAACACTGCCATATGAACATCCAGGTATTACCATGTAGCATCATTTGAAACCCGAAAACAAAAGGAATTAGTATTTGAATAAATAAATGAGTATCAATATTTATGGGTAATAAGTAAAAAGGGTTATAATTAAAAAGGTAATTTGAAATAAAAAGTATTTGATTGACAGGCGGAACGTAGCCATGTCAAGTGTCAACAAGAGTTTGCAATTATGAATATTAATCAACTGGAAGTAACATAAAAATTACTAAATTGATTGCCAACTTAAATTTATTGGTTACGAATAGAATAATTTTTATGAAAGGGAAATTTGAAAATAAATAAGAATTTATATGTGATTAACAATCACAAAGATTAGAAAATTGAAAACTATACATTTGCATATATAATACTTGATATTTAGATTGTAAGTTTTATGTAAAATAATGTAAATCAAAATACCTTAAAAAGGGATAACTAACAATATAAGGGATTGTCAATAGTGAAAAAAGACATTTTATGAAACCCTTAAGACTATATACAATTAAACAAATAAGTCATGATACCATCCAGGACAATTAAAAGAACTAATTTACATTTAGAACTAAAAAATTCCCCAAACAAACAATTATTTTGAAAGAAAGTGTCAATAGAAGGCTATGAATTTTATGACAAGAAAGAGTTGTTGATTGCGACAAAAAAGTGAAGTGGCGTGGGTAGCTAAAAAGGGTTAGCATCTATGTAAGAGGCTTCCCAATAAATTTTAATAAAAAAAAAATAAAACATGTGAATTTGCAAAAAAGTTCAATAATAATAATTCTATAAGCTATTTAAACAGTTTGTGAGAACGGGAGTTTGTTCGAACGTGCATCTCTTTCGCTATATATAAAGAGATCTTCAAGAAAAGAGGTGACGCCATCCAGCAATATGGAGCTTTCTACAGTGGATATATTAAGGTCTGTGCTAATTTAATATTAATTAGGAATTTCAACATAAATAAAAATAAAAACATTCAAATAGTGAACAATAAAATAATTTCGAAATTTCATTAAAAGGCCTGAGTATTTTATGATGCATAATAAGAACTTACGTACATGGATATCCATAAATCATAACTAATAAATAACTATGTACTTACTTTTAATAATCAATTTGTATCATTGTTGTTCACATTATATGTAAATTTCGTCTAGCTTCCATTTTCTTATTGCATACATTATCATCTTCTGTCTATCACTATACTAATTTCACATCACTCCTATTTATTTTTATATATATGTATATGCAATCGTATGGTTTTGTTTTTGAATATTATCTTGATAGTTTCAACGTATACATACGAACATTTAATTTGTATAAACATTTCATAAGTGGGAAATAGACTGTAAACACAAAAAATTTGGTGTTTAAAATTAATTACGATTTCAATCTCAACAATTTATTAAAATTATTTTTCTGTAAAGTGTTTTGCATTTTTATTTTATATACTATCCTTAACAAATTTAGAAATATCGACTCACCTCATTCATTCAAAATATCTGGAAACAGTAAATTGAGACACATATGTTTTCAAAAATCATTTAATTTCTCAATATACAGTATATTTACAATTCAATAATTAATAAAACCACAGTTAAAATAGACTTATTTATATGCGCCATGAACCCAACGAAAAAAGGTCTACATGTCTCCGGCTATAAACAATTCAAATAATATTAAAGAGCAGTCGAAGATAGAGGTCAACATGCTTTCGACTCTTCATAAAATAAAATTATAAATTAAAATTAAACCTATAAAGAGCGGCCGAAGGTAAGTCTCGACTTCATCTTATAAAATAATATATAATAACAATTTATAAAAAAAAATTATCAATAATAATAATTAATAATAAAATGGCACCCGAGACGTGGGGCTCTTATTGAATTAATAAATATGTAATAAAATAACGACCCCAACGTAAGGCTCTAAAAATAATTTGGCTCCTAACAAATTTAGCTCTGAAAATTCAATTGGACTCACCGAATCAGATAAACTATAAATTATTAAAATAATTCTATTCATTAAAAACACAAACGTAGAAAATATAAATTAAAAACAAAAGAATAAAGACAATTTGACAAGAACAAAACATACAATAATACCAAATACAAGGAATAAAAAAGACAATACAAAGAAGGGAAACGAAGAACAATCTACATCAACCACAGAAGACATTGGAATGGATATACCGGCACAACAACAACCAGGACAAGAAAAAGAAAAGGAGATGGAAAGCCTACATAATTTGATAAGAAGCCTAATGATTAGTGTAAACGAAGGAAATGCAGAATTAAATAGAAAATTAGAAGCTGGTAATGCAGAATTAAATAGAAAATTAGAAGCTGGTAACGCAGATTTGCACAAAAATATAGAAGAAATACAAAATGGAACGGCAGAATAAGAAAGAAACGTAAGAATAAATCTAGAAGAAAAATTTGAACAGTTAAAAAAAGAATTGGTGCAAGATAGAGATGGATATAGAAGAAAAATGGAGAACAAGATCGATGAGAAATTAGGACAAATGGGGGAAGTAATAGGAGGTATAGAAGATGAAATAAAAGGAAAATTTGACAGATTGGAAATGAACATTGAACTAAAGTTTCAAGGTTATGGTGAAAGAATTGAAAAAAATAAAGAAAAAATTGAGCAAATGGAAAATAGAATAATTCAAGAAATACAATTAGAAGAAGGTAGCAACAGAAACGAGAGAAATGAATATAAACGAAAACTAAAAGAAATGGAGGATAATCTAAAAAAATTGGAAGACGACCAAGAAGAGAAAGAAAGAAGAATAAGAAGAGAATTGACAAGAATAACGGGGGAAACAAGAATAATTAATTGTGGAAGTAATAACAATATAAAATTTGATGGAGATTTTAAGAAAATACACCCTGTAACCTTTATCAAAATGCTGAGGAATAAAATGAGAAATGAATATGAAGTAGAGGAATTAAGAGAAATTATACGAAAACATTTAGAACACCATGCATTGGTTTGGTGTACAACCAAAGAAGAGGATATACAAGACTTAGATCAATTTGAAAGAAAATTTATTGACTATTTTTGGGGAAATAATGTACAATCTAAAATAAGAGAAAGATTATATTTGTTTTGCAAATGTATGCTATGGTAATCCATTTGAATCCGCGACTTCAGGAAGAATTTGAGACACAGATTGTATTGGATTTATGGGAAGAAATCAATGAGATACGGGACTGCAAAATTAAGAAGGATATGATAGAGAACGGAAAGAAGATTCAGAAGTGTAATGAGAAACAAACAACAAGAGAAGAACATCACAAAAAAGTTAGGAAAAGAATAGCAAAGTAAATAGTATAACATGATGATTGGAAGGAAGTTTGGGAAACGAAAAAACTATGGAATGGACAGGAAAAGGATAATAAAATAAACTGGAAGATAAATTTATTAATATCACATATCAATTATAAAAAAAACAGAAATGAAGTTGAGATAAAAATTTCATTATAAACAATGTACAAAGATAGAGATAGGTTAGGTCAGAAAAAGCTGTAAATAAAATAATAGACATAAGTATAGAATAAAAAAATTCAATATTAATCAAGTATATCATGCTAGATAATATTATAGGATAGATCGTGTTCTTTGTTGATTAAGCAGATGATATTCGAAACGATTCTTCACACTTCTTTATTAAGAATCTAGAAAAAAAAGAAAAAAATATATACAGGGTGTCCCGGGACTAATGGGAAAAAAGTCGGGAGCGTATAATACGAGCTAAAATAATGTTAGTACTTCATATAAACTTTTTCTATGCAGGCCCTCGTTTTCGAGTTATAGGCCTCCAAAGTTTTAATTTTGAATTTGGTTTTTATTTTTAATTTTTGTACTAGTTATTTGATCTTTATGAAATTTACGGCAAAGATATAATGTATGTGTATGTTTATTTTGGTAAGGTAAACAGATTTACAGTAGTGCATTGAAGCCAGGGACGAACTACTTGCAATGGTTAGTGATCCAAAAAATTTGCAGGGATGGCACACCCTGTATGAAATTATCGAATTTCACTTCCCCACACATTAGGCTAACGAAAAGATAGTCTTGTTGGAATTCGATAAAATAAGCCGTTTGGTTAATATTTACAGTTTTATTCATGCACTACGTACCAATTTACGCATTCACTATTTTTATAATTACACAACGAGGTAAAACGTAACTTATTAATAGATGTCCAAGATTTACCTACAGTACTACAAAGAAATAATAGCAGAAGATGAAAAACATTAACGACTTATTAATTCGAAAGTTGGTAAAAACTTTTTATACGTGTTTTTACCGTTTATCAAGTTACCATAGGATTAGTTGTCAAACGTTGTGTAGAATAGTTCGTAGTCAGTACTTGTCAATAATTCATAAGTCCTTAATTTAACAGTTACAATGGCAAAATTCGCTTTTATCGAGTACGCAGATATGCATCTAATGTATGGACTGGCTTCTCGAAACTGTTTAGAGGCCAGAGGGCTTTATGAAGAACATTTTGCAAACAGAGCATTGCCAGACAGACGAATGTTTGAGTGTATTGATCTCAGGTTACGAGAAACAGGTATGAATAAGTAAATGTAATTTTCTATGTATACAAAACAAAATTTTTAATTTTAGGAATATTTTTGCCAAAAAAAAGTGGAGAAGGTCCAGTACATACCATACGTACTGTGGCAGTTGAACAAGACTTGTTAAATGCAGTTGATAATGAACCATCAACGAGTTTTCTAAAAGTATCAAGAGAACATAACGTCTCGAAATTAGTTGTTCATCGCGTCCTAAAAGAACAGCTGTTATATCCTTTTCACATGAAAAAAGTACACAGTATGACAGTGGCTGATTATCCTGCACGGCTTGAGTATAGCCAGTGGTTTCTGCGACAACAACAAGCAGACAATACATTCATTAGTAACGTTCTCTTTACGAACTAATCCAGTTTCACCAGAGATGGAATCATAAATTCTCATAATATGCATTTATGGGATGATGTGAATCCACATGGCATTATCCAAACTAGGAGCCAGCATAGATTCATGGTTAATATTTGGGCAGGAATAATTGGCAATCATTTGATAGAGCCATATACTTAATTGACGGTACTTTGACCGGTCAGAGATATTTGGAGTTTTTGCAAAATTAGTTAGGGAACCTGTTTGATGATGTGCTACTACAAACTCGTAGGAATTTATGGTTCATGCATGATGGGGCCCCTCCTCATTTCAGTTTAGATGTACGACAGCATTTACACACAAGGTTTCCTAATAGATGGATTGGTCGTGGAGGCCCTTTTCAATGGCCACCGCGATCAGGAGACGTTAATCCTATGGATTTCTTTCTCTAGGGTTATCTCAAAAGTAAGGTATACGCAACACCTGTGCAAACAAGACAAGATTTAATAGACAGAATTGTGTTACACTGCAATGTTATTAGAAATAATGTGGGATTGCTCATTCAAGTGCAAAGAAACAACCTTCGTAGACTTAGAATGTGCGTGGAAGTGGGAGGAGCTCATATTGAACATTTATTAGAATAACGTTAGTTTTTGTTGTTGTTTAGGAATTAGTATTAGTCTAATGTTTTATAACTTGTGTTTTTTGAGGTTTTCTTAATGGTTTAATAATGTTATGTTCGTAATTTTGATTAAAAGGAAGTAAATCCTGGACATCGTATTAATAAGTTAGTCAGATAGATTTGTACGTAGTGCATTAATAAAACTGTAAATATTATCCAAACAGCTTATTTTATCGAATTCTAACAAGAGTACCTTTTCGTTAGCTTAATGTGCGGAGAAGTCAATTTCGATGATTTCATACAGGGTGTGCCATCCCTGCAATTTTTTTGGATCACTAACCATTGCGAGTAGTCCGTCCCTGGCTTCAAGGCAGTACTGTAAATCTGTTTACCTTTCCAAAATAAACATACACGTACATTATAGCTTTGCCGTAAATTTGATGAAGATCAAATAACTAGTACAAAAAATAAAAATAAAAACCGAATTCAAAATTGATACTTTGGAGGCCTATAACTCGAAAACGAGGGCCTCCATAGAAAAAGTTTATATGAAGTACTAACATTATTTTGGTTCAGATTATACGCTCCTGACTTTTATCCCATTAGTCCCGGGACACCCCGTATAATACATGTCATATAATATAAATTGAAACTTATTAGGTGAAACTTAGGAATGGAATAAATAGTTTAGAGTATACAGAGGGAAATTCAAACAGGGCAAACAAATAAGTAATGATAAATAAATTAGATGAAGTACTGGCTTTATATAGAAATAAAACAGGAAGATATAAGGTAAAGGGGATGAAATTATGTACAACTTAAAAGAGTTGCAGATCCATACATGAAACGAAGAAATAAAAAAATTAAAAGACCAACATTTAAAGAAGGAGATTGGGTAATAGAAAGATCTTTGCAAGCAGCCGATAAAAAATTAAACCAATGTGCTGAGCTGAAACTACCATTTAATGGACCTTATATAGTAGATAAGGCATATGAGAATAGCTATGTTTTAAGGAACCCATATAATAATCAATTGAGAGGGACTATACATGTGCAAAACTTGTATAAATTCAACAAGTAGCAGCATTTTAAAAATCATGTCATACAAAGAATTAGTATCTGATAAGAAGATATAAGAAATTAATGAAATTGAATTTTTTTATAAAATATTAATTAATCTAACCTATTAGAATTCATATTCAATATAAATGGAGTTAAAAAAGTAAAAATTACATTTTCAAAATATAAAAAAAACAATCGGACAGATAATAATATTTTGAAAATGAAATTGGGGGAAACTGAAACCATCTAAAATTGGTAAGGCCAATTGAAGGTTACATATAAAAAAAAACTAGGAGTTTTAGATGATTGAATTGAATGAAGTGAGCATTTATACTACCAAATATTAAGAAAAGCATTTATATTGAAAGAAATAGAAAGGATAGTGAATAAAGATATTCCTAGTAATAGCAGTATGTAAATAAGTACAAAATTTTACCTTAATAATAATCCAATATTACGTTGATGGTAACAGTTACTAGACTGTTCAAAACACTGCCATATGAACATCCAGGTAATTACCATGTAGCATCATTTGAAACCTGAACACAAAAGGAATTAGTATTTGAATAAATAAATGAGTATCAATATTTATGGGTAATAAGTAAAAAGGGTTATAATTAAAAAGGTAATTTGAAATAAAAAGTATTTGATTGACAGGCGGAACGTAGCCATGTCAAGTGTCAACAAGAGTTTGCAATTATGAATATTAATCAACTGGAAGTAACATAAAAATTACTAAATTGATTGCCAACTTAAATTTATTGGTTACGAATAGAATAATTTTTATGAAAGGGAAATTTGAAAATAAATAAGAATTTATATGTGATTAACAATCACAAAGATTAGAAAATTGAAAACTATACATTTGCATATATAATACTTGATATTTAGATTGTAAGTTTTATGTAAAATAATGTAAATCAAAATACCTTAAAAAGGGATAACTAACAATATAAGGGATTGTCAATAGTGAAAAAAGACATTTTATGAAACCCTTAAGACTATATACAATTAAACAAATAAGTGTTGATACCATCCAGGACAATTAAAAGAACTAATTTACATTTAGAACTAAAAAATTCCCCAAACAAACAATTATTTTGAAAGAAAGTGTCAATAGAAGGCTATGAATTTTATGACAAGAAAGAGTTGTTGATTGCGACAAAAAAGTGAAGTGGCGTGGGTAGCTAAAAAGGGTTAGCATCTATGTAAGAGGCTTCCCAATAAATTTTAATAAAACAAAAATAAAACATGTGAATTTGCAAAAAAGTTCAATAATAATAATTCTATAAGCCATTTAAACAGTTTGTGAGAACGGGAGTTTGTTCGAACGTGCATCTCTTTCGCTATATATAAAGAGATCTTCAAGAAAAGAGGTGACGCCATCCAGCAATATGGAGCTTTCTACAGTGGATATATTAAGGTCTGTGCTAATTTAATATTAATTTGGAATTTCAACATAAATAAAAATAAAAACATTCAAATAGTGAACAATAAAATAATTTCGAAATTTCATTAAAAGGCCTGAGTATTTTATGATGCATAATAAGAACTTACGTACATGGATATCCATAAATCATAACTAATAAATAACTATGTACTTACTTTTAATAATTAATTTGTATCATTGTTGTTCACATTATATGTAAATTTCGTCTAGCTTCCATTTTCTTATTGCATACATTATCATCTTCTGTCTATCACTATACTAATTTCACATCACTACTATTTATTTTTATATATATGTATATGCAATCGTATGGTTTTGTTTTTGAATATTATCTTGATAGTTTCAACGTATACATACGAACATTTAATTTGTATAAACATTTCATAAGTGGGAAATAGACTGTAAACACAAATGTGTATCTTCGCTTTCAACGAAGCAAAATCGTATATTTTCGTCACGCCGACGCAGTGGAGATATGTTCAAGAACACTCCATGTGTCTGACTGTAAAGAGTACAGGGGTGGTATCAAGAAAATTTGGTGTTTAAAATTAATTACGATTTCAATCTCAACAATTTATTAAAATTATTTTTCTGTAAAGTGTTTTGCATTTTTATTTTATATACTATCCTTAACAAATTTAGAAATATCGGCTCACCTCATTCATTCAAAATATCTGGAAACAGTAAATTAAGACACATATGTTTTCAAAAATCATTTAATTTCTCAATATACAGTATATTTACAATTCATAATTAATAAAACCACAGTTAAAATAGACTTATTCATATGCGCCATGAACCCAACGAAAAAAGGTCTACATGTCTCCGGCTATAAACAATTCAAATAATATTAAAGAGCAGTCGAAGATAGAGGTCAACATGCTTTCGACTCTTCATAAAATAAAATTATAAATTAAACCTATAAAGAGCGGCCGAAGGTAAGTCTCGACTTCATCTTATAAAATAATATATAATAACAATTTATAAAAAAAAATTATCAATAATAATAATAATATATATATATATATATATATATATATATATATATATATATATATATATATATATTATTGTAGTTTATTTTATATGAGTTTAATTTTCCCGGTATATTTGAGAAATTATTTTGTTCAATAATGCCACACAATGCACTTACCTTTACCTCTTCGTATTATTAAATTTTTTAATGAGCACTCAGCTTCTCAGAATCTTGGGTTCATAAGGTTAAATATTCATATGATTTTTCTTTTAGTAATAAGCGCCAAATCTCAATATCGAATTTTTTTAAAAAAAATTTGTGATTTAAAATATTTGTATTCAATAAATTTTTACAAACCGGCCCTGCAAATTCTGTTTCAAACCCCCTCTCGAGTTACAATACGCTCCATCAATCCTGCCAACTGATAACTGATAAATCAAACACTAAGAAATGCAGTCTACAGACAATATAATTTGTTCTTCCAAATGGGAAGACTTGTTAATTTATATATATTAAAAATACATTATTCTTTTTTATCATCAATTAAAAAAAATGAACTTATCTACAATGATCTTTCACACGATACGCATTTGCACAAATGAAATTATTCTAAATACATGCAAGTATGCAACTTATTATACATTATATACAAAAGAACACAACTTTATATTCATAAAAGAAATTCTCGTTAGAACATCGAATGAGAGTGATATTCGGTGCGTTATAAAATGGAGAAAAGTCATAAAACACACGTTGTCAGTACAGTTTCAATATCTAATGTTCAATATACACACGGTAAGTTTTATTTAAAATGAAACGGTTTTTAAATACCTTTTATCATCCGCTGGTTATCAATAGATTTGTCAATTTATTCTACTCTCTCTTCTTTGCAGGCTGCTTCGAAAATGTCGGGATTGATTCAAGAATCCATTCGAATCCATTTAACTTCGAAGGCTTTCCATGCATAGATTCTCTTCAAAGATCGTGGAAATCATTGTTCCCACGATACGGGATATATAGACTTTTTAGGATAGTTAAAGCCAATATTTTCTGCATAGGATATTACCTCTCTTCAGGAATGCTTTTTGTAGGTTAGTATCACTGCTTTTAATCTCATTTTACTTTAATTTTAACAATTCAATTATTTCTAAAGAACAATGTACTTCTTTTTAATTTTTCAATACTACTCGTCAACAACTTTTCCTTTTTCCCCTAAGCAACCACTTTTTTCTAAACAAGAAACCTCATTTTTCATTAGCCCTCTGTTTATTGAATTCATAAAAATATTTTTAACCAATCACAATAACTCATAGTAGTTCAGTCAATAGATTTCATTTTATTATTTAAGATATTAACTTTTCAATTATAAAACGTACTTTTTAATAATTCTAAACAAATAATTCATCTATTTATCTTTTGCATTTTATTAATTCTTAAAAAATTTTTTAGCTGCCATCGACTTTGTTCTACCCAGCTGACACATACTTCCAGAAGTCAAAGATTTTATAACCCTAATGTCTTTATATGGAATTTCATTTTTTGGGTATATTACAAGAAACATTTCTAGGGCTTCTAAATAGTTTAATGGTATCTAATAGGAATTTAAGATAATGCATAAACATTTTACGATTTCAATTGATGAGTGGACTCATTCATTTCATAACAGGTGATGTTTTTTTTTAATTTTTCTCTTAAATAGTTTGAATCCTTATTATATTGATGTCATGTATATATGTACAAAGTACATTATAAAGTTTGAAGGAATTTCTTTAGTTTAATTTAGTTTGAATTTGACTCTCGAATAGTTTTTCCTTCAATAATTTTATACTCGTTAATATCTCAAATTGTAATTAACTCGTGTTAGATATATGTACAGTGTGTAGCATTATTTTTCCACATTATTATATATATATATATATATATATATATATATACATATATATATAATTATATATATATATATATATATATATAAATTTTGTATAAACTCTTCATGGGTTTCCAAGCATGTTTTGAGAACACTATGCTCTACATTTAACAAAAATGAATTTATAATACTATTAAAAAAATAAACGGTTTTAAAGATTAAAACTAACCTTTCCCCATCTGTGGCTCTGAACAATATTCTATCATAAAATTGTTACTTGTATACATTTCGGGGGATGTATCGTGCTAAAAAACCGAAATTTCTACAAAAATAACCAAAAATGTAGTATATCTGGATTTATAGGACTCGCTGTACTCGTTCTAGTCAGCTGAAAATCAGTAGGGTACATATATGAGACATCTTGAACAATATTCAATCATAAAATTGGTGACTTTTATATACTCAGGAGGCTGTATCGTACCAACAAACTGAAAATTCTCCAAAAATTAAAAAAATTTGGTACTTCAAGTACCATAGCACCCGTTGTACTGGCTTTAGTGAGCTGAATATCAATAGAGTTCATCTTTGAGACGCTCTGAATAATATCCAATCATAAAATTGTTCACTTGTATATACTCCGGAGGCTGTATCGTGCTAACAAACTGGAACTTCTCCAAAAATTTCAAAAATATCGTGCTTAAAGTACTGTAGCACCTGTTGTATTGGCTCTGGTGAGATGTCCTGAATAATATTCAATCATAAAATTGGTGACTTGGTGGACTCCGGAGGCTGTATCGTGCTAACAAACTGAAATTTCTCAAAAAATGACAAAATGTCGTACTTCAAGTACCATATCACCTGTTGTACTGGCTCTGGTGAGCTGAATATCAATAGGGTTGATCGGTGACATGTCCTTAACAATATTCAATCATAAAATTGCTAACTTATTGCAGTACGGAGGCTCTATCTATGCAAGACATGTAAGGAAAAGTGGCCGACGACAACGACGACGACGACATACACACAGGATTTTTTTTCTAAAAACCGTTTTTTCGTGTTGTTGTTGGTGGAAAACGTAAAAATAACTCAAAAAAAATCAAAATTCTAACTTTTTTTGGGTAAACCAATACTTTTCTCGCATATAGAAAGGTTGGGCGGAAAAGTAATAATGAATAATGTTCAAAAGCAGAAATTAATCTCGATGCAGAACAAAAAGTTTTTACCTACAGATTATCACGTGCCATACGTATAACTGAAAATGCTTTTGGAATCCTAGTCAGTAGATTCAGGATATTTGAAAAGCCAATACCTGCTAAGGTTGACAAAGTAGATGCAATCGTTTGTGCAGCTTGTGCACTCCGCAATTGGCTACGAAAAAAGTCAACGTCTTATAACTAACTACAACTTGTGTTGATAGGGAAGTTGAACAAGGAAACGTTCTGCCTGGTTCATGGAGAAACGACATCCATTCCTTGCAAAGTATTGGACCACAAGGCAGCAACCATTCAGCAGATATTGCCAGAGTGCACAGAGAACGGTACAAAACTTTTTTTGTTAACACCGGAAGTGTTTCTTGGCAATTTAGAAGCATATATTAATGTTCATTTTATAGAGGTTCAATGTCATATAGTTCACTACGCCTGATAATTTGAAAAAATTAGAGAAAACAAAAACAAATTAAAAGAACAACTAACAGAATACTTACGAAAATAAATATTTATGTTATTATAATAGTAATTTTAATTAGCTTATATTTTTAGCTACTATGTTTATTTATCAATAGGTACTATAGGTATGCTGTAAATGTTCCTTATCTAAATATCCTGTCTCTTTGTTGGGAGAATAAAGACTGTACCTAAAGTAAAATATCTTACTTACCACAGTTGTTCGTCTTACTGCTACATTCTTGATAAAAACTGGCAATTCATCAAACCACTTCACATTCGGCACATAAACGTTGTCTACAGCACCTGACCTTGTTGATCTTTCAATTTTATCGAGTTCTAAGTAGTACGTACTTCTTATGCTCTTAAGTTCAGATTTTACGTCAGCAATAGTAAGTTCTTATATCTGCATCCCTTCTGTAATCTGTTGTAGCGCTGATGTGCGCTTTTGTTTATTTTTATATCCATCACAACGCAGACTTCATAAACATTCGTGTTCTCGGTAAAGTTGAAGCAGCTTGAACGTTTCTATTACGTTTAGTTTTCGGGTCATTTTACCCATGCATAGGTAACTCTTATGAGCTGTTTGCGACTACACTCGCCAGAGGCGCTGTAATCACCTTAAATTTGAACGTTGTCGAATCTGTAAAGAAAAATTCCTCAGTTTTTCGTCAATCATCTGATCCATTGATTAAAGTTACTAATATGTAATAGGTATAAGCATATTTTTTCATTATCATAACATAAAACTGTTAGTTTGGATTTGAATTTTAACTTATCTTTCAATACCCTACACTACAGAAGCTATTCAATTTGTATTACTTTTCCGTCAACCTATTTATATGCGAGAAAAGTATTGGTTTACCCCAAAAAAAGTTGGAATTTTGAATTTTTTTTTAGTTATTGTTACGTTTTCCATCAACAACAACACGAAAAAACGGTTTTTAGAAAAAAAATCCTGTGTGTATGTCGTCGTCGTCGTCGGCCACTTTTCCTTACATGTCTTGTTAGCACGATACTGCCTACGAAGTGCAATAAGTCAGCAATTTTATGATTGAATATTATCAAGGACATGTCACAGATGAACCCTATTGATTTTCAGCTCACCAGAGCCAGTACAACGGGTGCTATGGTACTTGAAGTACGACATTTTGTAATTTTTTGAGAAATTTCAGTTTGTGAGCACGATACAGCCTCCGTAGTTCAACAAGTCACCAATTTTATGATTGAATATTATTCCGGACATCTTGCTGATGATCCCTATTGATTTTGAGCTGACCAGATCCACTACAACAGGTGCTACAGTTCTTTATGTACGATATTTTTGTCATTTTTTGGAGAAGCTTCAATTTGTTAGCACGATACAGCCTCCGGAGCATATACAAGTGACCAATTTTATAATTGGATATTATTCAGAGCATCTCCAAGATGAACCCTATTGATATTCAGCTCATTAAAGCTAGTACAACGGCTGCTATGGTACTTGAAGTACCAAATTTTTGTCATTTTTGGAGAATTTTCAGTTTGTTAGCACGATACAGCCTCCAGAGAGTATACGATTGATCAATTTTATGATTGAATATTGTTCAAGGTGTCTCACATATGTACCCTACTGATTTTCAGTTGACTAGAGCGAGTACAGCGGGTCCTATAAATCCATATATACTAAATTTTTGGTTATTTTTGAAGAAATTCGGTTTGTTAGCACGATACATCCCCCGAAGTGTATACAAGTAACAATTTTATCATAGAATATTGTTCGGGGCCACAAATGCGGAAAAGTTAGTTTTAATCTTTAAAACCGTTTATTTTTTAATTAAAATAAAAATCATAAGTTTTTAATGATAATTTTGAGATATGGCAACATCACAGCGGCTTTACGAGAACACAATACGCAGGCGCATCGATTTCTCGCTCAATGTTTATCCATAGATAAAGGATGGGTTAGGTTCGGTTGATTTATTTTTATCAACACCAATACCTAGTCCAACTCATTATCATTATTATTCCAATTAGTGTTGTATTGAGACTAAGTTGAATTTCAATTTTTGTGTGTGTTTCTTAAACTGATTTAACCCTTAAGTACTATCATCGCATTTTTGTTACAGCACTACTATAAGTGGGTCTGTAGGACCCATAATTTTTTACCAAAAAAAATATGTTTCACTGTCAAAATTGTTTTTATTTTTTTAAGTGGTTAACATAATCCTATATAATGGTAAGAAATAATTATTTTTAACTATTTACAATTTTAGCAAATTTGAATGGAACATTGCAGTCATATGGCTATTTTACATACTGAACAGACATAATTGGTTTTTCTGTCTTTTTTGGGGGACACATTCCACATCGCTTCCTTTTCTTTTGCACTTCATTTTGTAGAGGTTCTGCCTGATTAGTGACTTCAATTGCAAGAATTTCTGCCGCAAGATTTCGAATCTGCCGAGGAACATTATTGTTGTAGATTCTTAGCTTCATATGTGGTGAATATATCCCTCTTCCCAATTGTTTCAAAAATAAACCACGGGACACTTCTCCATTTCTGGCAAATTGATAAATTATTCTGCTATTGATACCAGCTACATTTAAAACAACAAATAACAAGGTCATTGGCCATCTACGAGTACGTCGGGAAGTTGAATAATTTTCGCACTTCTGATCCAAAGAGTCGACACCAGATTTTGTGGAATTATAAAGCAAATTTATGTCGGGTTTCTTTGTATCATTTATATCAACTTTATTATCATGGTGCAAACTGGAGATCAAAATAACACTCTTTGCCATTTTAGGAACATGCGATACAATTGTGATATCAGTAGTAAATCCAAAAATGGACGAATCCACAGGTCTTTGTCTACTGGGTAAAAATTCTGGTGTAATTTGCCTCTTATTCTTTTTGACTGTTCCTACATATGTAAGACCTTTCTTCTTTAGTTCACCAGCAAGTTCAATGGATGTATACCAATTGTCACCTGTGACATTCCGATTAGAGTGATGAATCGGTTCTGTCATACGCAATACAACATCCGTCGGTTGTAAGAAATTTGGTTGGGTATGTACATGCGAAAACTACATCTTTCCCTGAACGGTACCAACATTTCGTCGATAGTTAAAAATAGTGAGTAATTGGCTTTACAATTTTTGACAAAAGTATTAAACAACTTTGAAATAGGTGCAAGCTTATCTGTTTGCCGCCTCTCAGCTCTTGTTGTAAAATCATCAAACCTCAAACATGACATAATAAAGGAGAACCTAGCCAGTGTCATTGTGCATCTAAAAAGATCACGACCTGTTCCGTCAGTCGCCCACATAGATCTTATATCCAAATGACCGGACTTAAAGATTCCTTGCATATATAATAGGCCTATAAAAGCTTTAATTTCAACCGTATCCACTGGGTTTATAAATGCAGGACCAAACGTTTGTCGTAAATTTTTGCGCCGCTTAAATTTACCTTCATCGTCTCAATTCTCTGATTAGTGTGTGTAACAATTTCTTTTATCATTTCAGCTGTGAAAAGGACCTCCCAAGAATCTAAGGCACTAGTAGGACGAATTAACCTTGCTGGACCTTTCAGACCAGGCAAAACCGTTACAATATTTGCCTTTGTACTTTTAGTTCTTGATGGTGGGTTTTTTGACCATTTCATTTTGTCTTTGTCGTAGTAGTAATTGGAAGAATGTTCTTCGTTTTCCGTTGAGACAATAGATTCTGATACTATTTCCACGGCTTCTTCTTCTATTTGATCTAATTCATCTTCGGATGGACGCCATTCGATATCACTAGTCGTATCATGATCACTGAAAATCTCATGATCACTTTCATCTGCCCTCTTAATTAGTTCAATTCCTCCTTCTGCTTCATTGCTAGCTACTGAAAAATATTTTGTTGAAATACTTGGGCTCTCAGTATCTTCGTAATCATTTGTCCAAAAGTCTTCAGATTGAAATAGCGCTCCTATTTGCTCCTCGGATAATTTCGTTCCATACCTCGCCATTTTAACTGAAACAAAATTAAACTTTTACTATAAATCTACGCTTTAGCGTTAATACCAAAAGCTTGCAAAAATAATAAATTTATAAATATTTACCTATTTTATATTTTACGTAAAAACCGCACTATTACTATCACTGGGTCTCTGAGACCCTGATCCGTCTATTACTTACGCACGGCAAAAAACAACAGAACTATCTCACCAGCATCTAAAGGTAGACCACAGAACACCCCCAAGGAAGAAGTGATATTAGATGATCATAAAATTGTAATGAGTTTCAGCGCCATCTGATATTGGTGATTAGTACTAAATGGTATAATGGTTGCATAAATTACAATTTCGTTAAATACTTCCTTTCACAGAACACCTTTTTTGGTTATTACTACAGAACATGCTGTTCTGTGGTAATAACCCTTTAAATTAGTGAAATATACTTCATACATTATTAAGATTGATGCAGGCAATAATTTTTATATCTTTAAATCCAATTCAAGAGCGAAGATTTATTGTATTAAAATGTATAATATTATAATTAATATTAAACTTAATTATATTTAATAATTTATACCTTTTAATATAATAAATCTCCTTGAATTAGATTTAAACACAAAATTTTTTTGACCTGCATAAATCTTTATAATGTATGAAGTTTAGGTAATAAATGAAAACCGTAACAATGTTTTATACTTTATTTTTCACGAATGGAAATGTACAAAAATTTTTCAAAAAATTGTCAACATGCCTATTTGGTCTTTTATCTTTACCATAAATTTTTCTGTTCACAATGGTAACCATATACTTCATCATGATAAAAAAAACACATTTTTTCATAATAATGGCATTTGGTAGGTCATGCTCCTGACAATTGTTTAAATTGATTATTAATTTATCACTAAGTGCCTCCATAATGTTACCAGAATTAATATAATTGAAAAATAAATTGAAAATTTCTTCTTTTAATCTGTCGACCAGCAAGATAAAATGTTGTGCAGGATAAAACAAATTCCCATACTCTTAATTTAATAAAAGTATGGGAATCCGTAATATTCAGCGTTAGAAAATATTCTTTACATTTTTTACAATCATTGCTAGTCAAGAGTTTTCTACAAATTATGCACGCAATATATGAAGATGTATGGAAACGCAACTCGTGAAAAATTTTTGGAATAATTTCTGGGTTTGAGACCACTGCATGGGTTTCTGAATAAACAGTATCAACTTTTTCTGAAACGTCTGGCAGTGGATTTAAAAAATTTATTAAAAATGTGTTCACAATTTGTAGAGCTTGAATTTGACATCAAGTTATTGACCAAACAAGTTTTGTAAGCTGCTACAAATTGAGAACATGTTGGTCTTGAATTTTGTCCACACAAACCCCGAATTATTCCAAAAAAGTTTTCTAAAGGATCATGATTTAAACATCTAGTAGCTAAATGTTTAAATCCAAATCCTTCCATACGTCTCCATACATTTTGTACGTTGCGAATTGTAATTACAAAATTTTTTAGAGAGGGAGGAGGACGAACAAACTTTCCATTATTTTCAAATTTTAAATTATTTAAAAAAGTAATGGCATCCCCCCAGAATTCTTTATGCGAAGATGTGGCGGTTAGTGGTCGACTTAATACTTTAGAAGAATTTTTGAGCGAATTTAGGGAGTCAAATAATTTGCCCATGAAAGAATTCAATTCAGCAGTACCTATTTCAAATTTCTGACCACATTTTTCTGCAAAAGTAAGTGCTGCATACACATCCCTACTAAATATTTGTGTGGCAAATTTAACTTTCATTTTTGGTCTACCCTCGGGATGAATATGATTTTCTGTTAGTTTTCTGCAAATTTTGCTATCTGGATTATTACCATCCAAATTAAATAAAATTTGCAAATCACTCCATTCTGCAATTTTGTCTCCAGAGTGGATATTTTTTGTTAAAAAATTATTCCTAAAACATTTAACTAAATGTGGAGGATCCAAAATATGGTAGATTGTGGATCCATCCACTTTGAATATAAAATTGCCGTGGAAACCACATTAATCACTGAGTGCAGATACAGCAGCTACATTTGCTGAACCTTGGTCAGAAATTGAAGCCAGTATGCGAAATGAAGTCCTTTCATGGACATTTTTTATTATCTGCACTAAAATGGATTTCAATTTTTGAGATTTTATCCCAGATCTAACAAAATAAAATGCCAAGGGTTGCTTCCACCTGCAATTTATTCCCCTTAGCATGAATACAAGTGCATGGTCAGCAATGTGTTGAGTTCGACCACTACCCACATCTTCTAACCCCTCAATCATGCTATGTTTTAAATTGTAACTTATATTGGGCATTAGATAAATTTCGTCAAACAAAATTACACAAAATTTTTCCATTTCTTTCATACTTTTTGAAATATTTGATAAATAATGAAAAATTTGTTATTTTATACCAGTATTTATATTTAAATTTGATAAACTCCTCTGTAAAGTCCGTGGACTAGGGACTTGCAAAATTTTTCCAAGGAACCTATATCCTTTTGGGGCGGATTTATACAAAGCTAAAAAGAGTGCTTTTTCTTCCTTAGTCCACTTAATATTTTTTTTAACTTTTTTATTTCTTAATTGGGATAATATTATGACCTTAGCAGATGGTGATAAATTATCTAACAATTTAAACATATTGTCATTTGAAATTTCTTTACCTGCAAAGAGTCTTTTGCGACACTTTAGCCTTTTATTCAACAAATTTTTGGTTCTTTCGGCTTTTTTTAAGTCATTAAAAATTATTTTTTTTCGAGGAGATAGCTGATTCCATCTGGTAACTCCAATATCCTCTAGATATAATCTCCTTTTCCTCTTACTTGAGTGTGACTGTTCTGCAATGGAAAAAATAATATGAATAATAAATTTGTTTAATTTAAAACCATTTTTTTTCTATTCAATAATTATTTTGCTATATGCCCTTACCTTGTTGTTCATTGTATCTGGATGTTGAAGGTTGAGGTTCTATATCTTGTGTAGGAATTTCACATTCAGGTATGTCATTAGTATCCAAACATTGAATGTTTTCAAACAAAATATTGTGGGTACAGCTAGTCTATTCAGTTTTTTTCTTTCAGGGGTTTGAAACTGAGACGTTTCAAAGTGATCTCCACATACTACAAATTTATATATCAGTTTCTCGTAAGGTAAATCATTCAATGCCGGATTCCGTATTTTTAGTAACCACTGATTTCTCAAGGACTCTTGGCGTGGAAACATATAATATCCTGTGTCTGTATCAACATAAATACTATTTTCACAAGATAAGACAGCACACACTTTTCTCATGATGATAATGAATTCTGTAAACAAAGCAAAACATTAGTATTATCGTTTAATTTCTACTTATCTACCCTTACCTTTTATGTTAAAGTCAGAACAAAATGTATATTATTATATAAAAATAAAATTATTGCGATAATTAAAATTAAACATACGAATGAAAATATAACGAGAAAAACCTACAAACCCTCACAGTGCTCGTTATAGGTATGCGGGTTGTCTCACGTGGTACAACCCGTGCTCGCCAGTCGACTAGCTTCGAGTCGAAGAAGGGGTGGATTCTTCAAAAAAATTATTGAGTATACATAAAGGGCGCCAGAGAAGTTTTGGCAAGCACCCAAGACTTCCTAAGTTAGCCCACAACTCCTCAGTGGGTTAACAACACTCACTACACACTCCAAAGGTTAAACTGATAGGTAAATTATCATAAATAAATAAAAGTCAGCAAATACACCCTGATTGAAATTTTAATTAATCTTGGTGGACCAAAGGTCTCTTTTCAAAATATATGATACAATATCATTACCAAAAGAAAAATATTATAAAAAAAAAATCGTCTGAGCTCAGCTGAAGGCTGTAATCTCAGGGTGCAGTAGAGCTGAGGGCCCCAAACTACACCGATGTCTCAAAGCAAAGATTCTAGAGAATCGATCAAATTGTTCATGTACAAAATTTCCAAAAATTACAACGATAATATATTATATATATGTCCAAAAAACACCAATGTACAGTTACAAGGGTTCACACTTCCGCAATTTATACCAATATAATGGTTGCATAAGCCAGAAATTTAAATTACAACGAGTTTAGCGTTGCTGGAGAATATACAGCTCAAAATTATATACGGCGCAAAATTATATACAAGAAACCATTAGAAATAGGCAAAAAAAAACTACTAAATACCGCTATACTAGGTACGTACCAAGTGTTCCAGCGTATCTTAATCTATGCGCAAGATTTCAAAATATTTTAAATACAAAATTCAAGTAAGGAAAAAAAATAAATAAAACTTAATATAAAAAAAACGGTAATTTGTGAAGCATAGATGTGAATTTACTACTGAGTTTAAAGAAATAAGAAAGGAAAACTGTAACCTTTCCTTTCCCGGCACCAGAACAGGAACTGAAATTCCTCCAGATTAATCCAGGCCTCCTGGAACTGGTCTCACCGACCCATTAAATTCCAATCAGCGTTTTTATGTCCATATACTAAAACCCCCCTTTTCATTGAATCCAATGCCGTCTATGGAAATTTACCACGTGTTTTCTTAAATCTATCAATTCTACTGGAATCCTTCGGTCATCGGCACCCCCTGGTCCAGTATATTATTGGGTCAGACCTTCGATTAGTTAAATCGAGCGATATTTTCTTCCCCTATGTAAAATTTATCAGGCTTTCCGTGAAATAGCGTTATGGCTCCCAGAGCACATGCAAATATCTTTTGTTCAGATGTGTGTTCACACCTTGACGGCAAATGGAGGACTGAAATTTTTAACTCGGTTCCGACAGCGCTGTGACTTCTCTCAGTCGACAGGTTAGCCAAATTAAATTTACAACGGCTCGGCGAATTTTTCGCGTTACAGATTCCCCCCCTTTCGTCAAAGAAAATTAACCCGGAAAGGTTAATTTTCATCGTCAGGCGGTTGCGTAGAGTATGGTTTCAAGTCCTTGCAGTGCCATACTCCTGCCGTAGCTCCATCCTTATCGTGTAACTCATACGTCCACGGAGATACCCTCTTAGCTATCGAGTAGGGCCCTATATACTTAGGCGCTAGCTTACGCGTGTAATACCTCGCAGCATCCGAAAGGACAAAATTCCTCTTCCACACTAAATCGTGCGGGAGATACTCAACATGCCTACGCCGCAGATTATGGCTATCACAAGCCTTCTGATTGGCATCCTCTAACCGTTTCCTGATGTCAGCGAACAATTTCCTAAAACTCTCATTACGACTACTCTCGGGAGTTCTCACACTATCTCCCAGATCTAAATCTGAATTATCAACATAATCGGCCCCAGACAACAGCATAGACCTACCAAAATTAGCGAAATACGGTGTTACCTTCGTGACTTCATGAGTAGATGTTCTAATCGCACATCCTATCTGAGCGAGATGCTCGTCCCAACAACGATGATTATCCGAGACATAGGAAGCCATCATAGTCTTAATCACACGGTTAACTCTTTCACACGGGTTAGCCCTCGGATGATAATTGGCATTCAGCTTGATACGACAGCTATATCGGGAAGCTAAACTTCGGAAAAGATTACTACGATATTGGGGACCATTATCACACAAAATCACCTTGGGTACCCCATATACAAGAAATACTTCATCTTCAATCTTACGGGCAACGGCCGCTGCCGACGCTGTTCTAAGTGGGTATATCAGCACATACTTGGTCAAATAATCCGTAACGACAAGGATGAAAGAATTACCTCGTTTCGACCTAGGAAGAGGCCCCATCAGATCTGTGCAAATCATTTCCCACGGCCTGCTAGGCTTTGGATGAGACGCCATCTTATCAACAGGTTTACCTTGTGACACCTTATGCGCCGCACACACCTCACAACGATTAACATACCTAGCGACGTCAACCCTCATTTTCGGCCAGTAAAAACGCTCAGCTACTCTGTGGAAGGTTTTAAAAATACCCGTATGTCCAGATGTGGGAGGGACATGGGCTTCCATGATTATACGCGACCTACCAGCCTTGGGAACTACCAGTTTCCAAGATTCACCAGGCGACAGCGGTTGTGTGTACTTATTGACAACATGTTTGAAGAGGAGATTATCCTTCACACGCCAATCCGGGAATTTAAGTTGATTACTAGCGACATTCTTCACCATCTTACAATACCACTTATCATTGGTTGTATCAAACAGAGGGGGCGGTACCTCTTCAGATGAAACCTCTACAGACACCTCATCGACCACAGGGACGGACCGAGAAAGAGCATCTGGTACCACGTGTTCACGACCTTTGCGATGTATAATTTGGAAGCTATACTGTTGCATTTTGACTGCCCATCGGGCTAGACGACCCTTCGGACTCTGCAACTTCTGTAGCCACAGTAGGCTATAGTGATCCGTAATGACGGTAAAAGAAACACCCTCTAAATAAGGCCGAAGTTGTTCAAGTGCCCAAACCACAGCGAGACATTCGCGTTCAGTGGTGGAAAAATTCCGTTCTTGGCGAGTAAGAGATCTACTTAAATAGCAAATAACCTTGTCACCATCCTCGTGAGGCTGACTCAACACAACCCCTAAACCATAACCACTACTATCGGTCTGTACAACAAAGGGTTTATTAAAATCGGGACACGTAAGAATCGGCGCAGAAACCAAACATTCCTTAACACGACGAAACGAAGACTCACATTCAGAAGACCACACAAAAGGACGATTTTTCCTCAGAAGACCCGTAATGGGGACCATGATGGTTGAAAAATTAGGTATAAATCTCCGGTACCAGGAGAAGGTTCCAACCACACGACGAACTTCCGTAATATTACGAGGAGTCGGTAACTCCAACATTGCCTTCACCTTATCCGGATCCACATGCAACCCAAAACGATCAACTACATACCCAAGATACTTCATTTCAGGACGGCAGAACTGACACTTATCCACGCTAACAGTAATTTTAGCATCCGCTAACCTCTTAAAAACCTCTTCGAGCACCCGTACATGTTCTTCGAAAGTTTGCGTACAAATAACCACGTCGTCAAGATAGACAAAAACATGCGGTTCAAGATCATGGCCTAAAACATTGTCTATAAGTCTCTGCCAGGTAGCTGGGGCATTATGTAAGCCAAATGGTAGTCGTTTGAACTGGAATAGACCCCTATTAGGTACCGTAAAAGCAGTGTATTGCCTTGAAGATTCGGCTACCGGAACTTGCCAATAAGCGGACTTGACATCTAAACTAGACAAATATTTAGCCTCACGCAACTTCTCTAAAGTATCCGTTACCAGGGGAAGAGGGTAACTATCTCGAACAGTGACAGCATTCAACTTCCTGTAATCAACGCAAAATCGATAGGAATCATCCTTCTTCTTGACCAGCAAAATTGGAGAAGCCCACGGACTATTGCTGGGTTCTACAACACCTAACTGCAGCATCTCATCCAATTCAGCATCAATATGCCTCTGTACAATGGGATTGACCCTATAATATCGCTGCTTGATGGGGGGACTAGAAGTTACTATCACGTGTTCTACTCTATCGGTACACCCTAGACCTTTTCCCATAATTTCCATATTCCTATCAATCACCGCTTGAAGTCTCTGCTGTTCCAAAGGAGTGAGTACTGTTCTAGACGACACATGTTTCACACTATTTATCAACACAGGATCTGCCGAAAAATGCCACTCGTCATGGCGAAGATCTGGGACGACGCCCATCAAATTCCAAAAATCTATACCAAGGATCAAAATATGAGTTAATTCAGGGACAACCAGAGCCTCAATCAACCGCATACGACCCCTCAAAACCACGGGCAACACTACGGTTCCAATACTCTGTAACACATTACCATTTGCCACTGTACAATTAGTCGTCCTACTTTTATCCAAAGTCAACCCTAAACAAGAAATTACCTCATATCCCTTACCTCCTAAAACAGTTCTTGAAGCGCCCGAATCCAAAAGTCCTAATAAAGTTTTCCCTAGGATATCTATCTTAAGATAAGGACGTTCATCATTCGCAGCGTGATCCAGTACGTAATCTATGGCGACACGGAAATCATCGACCGGGGGGTTTTCACTGACGCACTCTACCCGATCATTCAAGCACGTCTTGGTTCGTTTCCCCTGGTTGGATCTGGGAGAGCAAACAGGACAAGTTCTAACTGTGTATCCCTCCTTTTTACATTTAAAACAATATTTTACACTGGCAGCCTGCAGACACCCTACAGCCCGATGTCCAGGCTGTTTACAACGAAAACACACCGTCTCTCTAGGGGCGGAAGACGAGATGGAGTTATGTGACGCTCTGATCTCAGCCACTGGTTTCACTTGCGAGGTTACATACGCGAGGTCTGGCTCCAAACAATTCGATCTCCTCGAAGGTACACTATAATTTTCAATAGCCGATTTTCTGGCTTCCAGTCTACGACCCAGAGTCAACAATTCCCGCACACTATTAACCTCTACTAGACCCAAATGATTTTGATAATACGGCGCGATATTCCTCAACAAAATTTTGAGTTGCGTCTCCTCTGAAATAGGGCAAGACAGCCTTTTAAAATAACCAGACATCACAGCCAAGTAGATTCCCATGCTTTCGTCCGGACCTTGAGTCCTCCTTTTGATTTCCTCGAACAGTTTCTCATTGTAATCTACCGATAAATACTCTTCCCGTAATAGATCCACGAACTCATCCCAAGAGTTTACCTCTTCTCTATAAGCTAAATAAAACTGATAAGCCCTACCAGAAAATAAATCGATACCACTAGCTAACAAAATTTCCTTATCCACATTACGCGAAACTCGATACTCTTCCACTTTTTCCAGGAAGCTCGATAGTGAAATACCTTTGGGATCTCCAGAAAACACCAAACCCCACTTGTTAGGCAAGATCGTCTTAATACTAGACAAGTTCCTCGACGCATTACCAGGATTAGGAAGTGGTCTGACTTCATTGAGAGTCGATCTACGGATAGTTGACAAATTTGCAAAGGACGGCCCAGGTTGAGAGAGGATTTCCAATTGGGGGGGTTGAGATTGACGAGAACGCTCATGTCTAGAAGCCTTACTTCCCAATGATTCGTATAAGGAGAGAGCTTTAGCCATTAGTTCATCTACTTTTGCCCTCTGTCGAACACCAGCATCACCTGCTTCGAAATTAGTCGCACGTTCCAACCGACCTATGACATGCACCAACTGACTCTGTAACTTCTGGAAACTACCACTCACACGAGTTTCGTTGAACTCTTCTACACCGGGCTCAATCTGATCTAACTTATTCTCAACTGCGCTCAAGTCTTCGGCAGCTGTATACGGATACTCTGGCGGATCTATACTATCATCTTCCTTCTCTACCTGCAACGCTAAGGTTAAACTACGCCGCATCTCAGACACCGTGCCACTTGCAATACCACGTATTGTCAACTCATACACAAGCTCATCCTGAACCAACCGATTAACCACAAACCTACGAGACATTTCTTTTTCTTTTTAAGTTCAATTTGACAAGCGATCCAAGCAACAAACCAATTTCCAACCCAGCGGAACAATAATTCTTCACCGACACACCTGTACCTCAAATGGCCTCCCTCCAACTGAAACCTAATAAGGAATTTAAAACCCAAATCCAGATACCGAATGTCCAAAAGTCCCTATTTGTCCAAACAATATCTCCAACCCACAGAGTTTCCACGAAGTGTGTACTTCTCGAACCGACGCAACGTTCCTTCCTCAAAAGCGATTCCAAAATACAGGAGTCCACAAGCCCAAGGCACCACTTCCAAACACCGACCCGCTAAGGTTCGAACCCACAATGCAGCCTACAATCGTCGAAAGTCAAATAAACTTACCATAAAGCAAAGTATTTACGAATTCAGTTACTGTTCTGATACTAAAATTTATACACAGTGTGACCCAATATGTAACTCACCTTTTAAATTTACAATATCTATAAATTACAAATATTATACAATAGATAATCAAATAAAATTTTCAAAATTACAATTTTTATTGAAACAATAATATCGATATCAGAAATCTTCTTAGTCACTTGCTACCTGAAAAAGAAGAAAAAAAAAACAAAACGCATCAAACAATGAACAATCTGTCCGTTTCCTGTATTGAAACTTCAATTTAATATTTAACACTGCTTAACAAAATTAGGTGAATTTGTTTACCATTTACGCCCCATAAAACAATTCCCTTCAAGACCTCAAACCCCAGATTTACTACAAACACTTAAATCTGGCACTATCAATAACTAATTAAGAGAAATTATTTCCGGGTTACGCCCACAATTGAAACAATTACCTTCAAAGTTAAGCAATCCCCAGATTTACTATAAAAAACCCAATTAAATCTGGTGCAATAGATTACAAAAGATACAATAACTGAAGTTAAATCTACAATGACTGAGTTTCTAAGAAAAAGTTGAAAATTTATCAAAGTTTAAAAAAAAGATAAAATCTACAATATTGAATTTTTCAAAATTCCAATAATCAATCAGTATGAAAAGAAAATAAATGTTGCCCACGAACCAATAAACTCTTGTCTGATTTCTACCATAAAATTTTCAGTTTGATATATATTATAATCTCACAGAATAAGGTAAGTTGCTTACAAATTACGTCCAATAAAACAATTCCCTTCGAATTGAACACAACCCCAGATTTACTAAAAACACTTAAATCTGGCACAATCAAAACATATTAAGAGAAATTATTTCCAGGTACGCCCCAATAAAACAATTACACTTAAATCTGGTGCTAAAAATAAACTGAAAATAAATCTGCAAATTTAACTTATCAAACGTTCAAGTTTGATCAAATGGCTACAACTGAAATTTTGATTTTTAAAGTTTAAGTTTAATCAAAGATGCTAAAAAAAAATTTAATTTCAAAAGTTTAAGTTTAAATTACAGGATATGTATTGCTGACAATAAAAAAAAATACTAACGGCCCCACGTTGGGCGCCAAAAACATATAACGAGAAAAACCTACAAACCCTCACAGTGCTCGTTATAGGTATGCGGGTTGTCTCACGTGGTACAACCCGTGCTCGCCAGTCGACTAGCTTCGAGTCGAAGAAGGGGTGGATTCTTCAAAAAAATTATTGAGTATACATAAAGGGCGCCAGAGAAGTTTTGGCAAGCACCCAAGACTTCCTAAGTTAGCCCACAACTCCTCAGTGGGTTAACAACACTCACTACACACTCCAAAGGTTAAACTGATAGGTAAATTATCATAAATAAATAAAAGTCAGCAAATACACCCTGATTGAAATTTTAATTAATCTTGGTGGACCAAAGGTCTCTTTTCAAAATATATGATACAATATCATTACCAAAAGAAAAATATTATAAAAAAAAATCGTCTGAGCTCAGCTGAAGGCTGTAATCTCAGGGTGCAGTAGAGCTGAGGGCCCCAAACTACACCGATGTCTCAAAGCAAAGATTCTAGAGAATCGATCAAATTGTTCATGTACAAAATTTCCAAAAATTACAACGATAATATATTATATATATGTCCAAAAAACACCAATGTACAGTTACAAGGGTTCACACTTCCGCAATTTATACCAATATAATGGTTGCATAAGCCAGAAATTTAAATTACAACGAGTTTAGCGTTGCTGGAGAATATACAGCTCAAAATTATATACGGCGCAAAATTATATACAAGAAACCATTAGAAATAGGCAAAAAAAAACTACTAAATACCGCTATACTAGGTACGTACCAAGTGTTCCAGCGTATCTTAATCTATGCGCAAGATTTCAAAATATTTTAAATACAAAATTCAAGTAAGGAAAAAAAATAAATAAAACTTAATATAAAAAAAACGGTAATTTGTGAAGCATAGATGTGAATTTACTACTGAGTTTAAAGAAATAAGAAAGGAAAACTGTAACCTTTCCTTTCCCGGCACCAGAACAGGAACTGAAATTCCTCCAGATTAATCCAGGCCTCCTGGAACTGGTCTCACCGACCCATTAAATTCCAATCAGCGTTTTTATGTCCATATACTAAAACCCCCCTTTTCATTGAATCCAATGCCGTCTATGGAAATTTACCACGTGTTTTCTTAAATCTATCAATTCTACTGGAATCCTTCGGTCATCGGCACCCCCTGGTCCAGTATATTATTGGGTCAGACCTTCGATTAGTTAAATCGAGCGATATTTTCTTCCCCTATGTAAAATTTATCAGGCTTTCCGTGAAATAGCGTTATGCAAATATCTTTTGTTCAGATGTGTGTTCACACCTTGACGGCAAATGGAGGACTGAAATTTTTAACTCGGTTCCGACAGCGCTGTGACTTCTCTCAGTCGACAGGTTAGCCAAATTAAATTTACAACGACTCGGCGAATTTTTCGCGTTACAAAAACAATAAGCCAAAATAAAATTAAAGATATAAAGATTATCTATCTCGTAAAAAATTGTCGACAATGACTGACAACTGACAATGCCACAGAACAATCCGACAGTGCTTGCTGTTTGCTTTGTTGCCTAACAATCATCTCTAACCAATGTTGCGCCATCAATGATTGGTGATAATAAACTTTAACCTATATCGTAGTTTTGTAATTACAATGTCCAGGCCCTGAGGTAGACTAACTGTTCTGCACATTCACGGGACCAAGCAGCTAAACAACGCTACAGTAAGGAAAGGTGGGGTTAACGGCTATGCCATGTGTCTCTCTGACCCGGCTTATAGTAGTTAACGGTTAACCAAACCAGTCCAATATGGTGTTCTCTTGTTGTGTGCCAACATGCAGAAGCCGGGGCGACACTGTGAAAATGATTCGATGTTTCAAAAACTATGAAAATGTGAGTACCGGCGTACTTTCAATATTAAAGCTGTAATAATTATATTAACAAAATCTGTTATGTTATTTTTTTCACTACTAACATGAGAAAACCTTATTATTTAGCTCATTTGTCTAATAAAAAGTAGCTCAATATTTACCTAAAACTTTATTTATTCAATGAAGTGAACATGAAAAATAAACTCTAGGATATCTCCTAAGACAATGAAAATGATCAGAAAATATGAAAATTATTTAAAATAATAGTAGAAATGACGTTTATTGAATCCCCTTAGTTTCAATGATTTTATTCAATGCTTTGACAAGTATTCCGAGCTGATATTTCGATATCCTTGAATAATTGGGGAAATGACTAATTTTAAAGTAAAAATAAGGTCTTTCGGTATTAGTTCTGCAATTAGTAGTGAAAAAAATACTATATATACTTCGGTTGAGAAGGCCATATTTGTATATTGTATAATATATTAATTATTATATTACTTGTAAATAAACGTATGTAGTGAAACAGTTTTTTTATTCATGAATTCTTAAACAATCTTCCAGTTCCAGAAAAAAAATTTAAATTTTATATGTACAGTTCCAGCTTTTGCTTTATTTCTGACTACACTCGCCAGAGGGCGCGGTAATTAGTGAACCAAACTCTTAATACTGAGTTGCCTATCTATCTATTGAAAATCAACCTAACCTAATATATCCTTTATCTATGATTTTACCGCTGTCACACTCCCAGACAACATGGGATATTCATAGAATAATCCTAAAAATACACCAAAAAGTATGAGAATATTCCGAATCAACTGAGAATATTCTTATAATAATAATATTATTTTTGAATATTCTATTAATATTCCTTAGTGAATATTCACAGAACAAGCCTGATGAATATTCTTAAAATATTTATTTCAGAATATTATCAAATTGGATATTCTTAAAATATTCATTTTAGAATATTACCAAACTGAATATGCCTAGCATATTCTTTTAAGCATATTTACTTATAATTAAACAAAATTAATATTATTTTTCAAATGGGACGAAAGTTATAGTTCAAACAATTATCCGGATATGCAACCCTACATAGGTGTAAATAGTTAAAATAACCTTCATACAAATAATAAATATAATTTATCAAATAAACTATTAACCATGTATTAAACTCATTGAAGTTCAGATATAGATTATAAGATAAGAAAAATATATAAAAATATGCTCAATATGAACACTATATAAACGGTTGATACGGTGTGGATATAATGTTATTCGTCATATCGTCGTGTTATAAAAAGAGAACAAATATATGAATCATAATTATAACATTTAGCGTAAAGCCAAATCAAGACAGATACGCAATCGCGTCAACAAAAAGCCGCCAGCCAATTAAAATGCAACTGGCCTCCTCTATACACACATTTATTGGTTGATTTCTTATATCATATGTCTGTGATGGGCTTAAGTTTGGCATGCTCAAAGTAAAGTGTCGATAGGTTCGTTTCTCTTCCGTTTTATCTAATATTAACCTATGAACTGGAGTGGATTGACATCTACCCATAGCTTAAATATATTAAAAATAAAATATCCACCATTTTAATGTTTAGCAAAGAATACACCAACTCAAACTGGCGAAACTTCGACTTTTAGACAGTTCCTTTTCTGAATGGGCAGGTGTGACGTGTGGTACACGCCATGTTTCGAATAAGTTATATGTCAATGTCATATATATCATGTTAACCAAAAAATATTCTTCGTTGTTAAACGAGCATACGCTTTTATTGAAGTTTCTTTTGATTTTGTTTTCAACAATATTGTGACTAGTGGAACTCTTAGTGAGAAATTATTGTATTTGTTATGGGATGAATAACTTGTGCAGTTCGTGGATGCCACTCAAGAACAGGAGAAGGAATAATTCTGTTTGGATTTTCCAAAGACCCTGTGAGGTAAGAAAAATTGTTTCTATATGCAATATATCATAGGTATAAATTACTTTTTTAATATTTTACATTGTACTTTACATGTACCTATGCATTGTGGGTTGAGTAATTCTATGTTTTCGATTTTTAACATTTATCTGTCCCTCTTCCTTTAACAACATGAAATAATAATATGTACTACAATAAGCTTTCTGCTGACGAGCCCTGTTCAGCAAAAAATATGCTGAATAATAATACATAATATTCAATATAAATTAGTAGTTGATTTATTTTATAGACATGTGAAAATATAAAAATATACCTACATTTATTTACTTTTTAGGGTACACTTATGGTTGGAAGATTGTAACTGTGCAGATTTGTTTGGAAATACTACAGATGCTTTACAAAAGAATTATAGGTTCTGTGAACTTCACTTTCAGAAAAAGTTTGTTTTCAAAACAGGATATTCCAAGCACTTGCTTTAGCTATCTGTGTCTACCCTATTTCCATGGTAAAAACGCAAAGGTCACATTTTATTGAATTATCCACCAACAAAAATAGTTACTCTGTCTGGTAAATATAAAATTTAAGTAGTCATTATAATCAGCTGTTATTGATATGTATTTTTTGTCATCTGGCCGCATAATTAATTAATGCTTTCTGAGGGGATTAATACCTTCTTGGAATTTGTGTAAGGGAATATCCTGGTGTTAAGATAATGGAAACAAAAAAATTAAAACATTTATATCTGTTGATAAAACTATGTGAACATTCATTTAAACAAGTAAATTATCTTAAGAACTTGAGGCTGGTAATAACTTACATGAGAAGAACATACAATAATTAATCACCATATGCTTTGTATTTAGGCTACATTTCAGAATACCAGTGTCAATGTAATGTATTCTGCATAGTGACCAATTTAAGCAAATGATTACTACAATGACTTTTATAATTGCACATACCACACCATTACAGCAACCGGCTCATTCATCTCAGGCCGTCGCAATACATTCTAATGACTGCGACGATATAACACAAGTTTATGAATCCACACGCTGCCAGCTTTTAACACCGCCTTACCCGAACGGGTAAAATTGATATATCTGATTGAAAAACGTAAACATTAACGATGTTTTTCAGTTATACCTCGGTTATGTAGCATTAATCTGACAGTTTTATCCATTTGGGTAAAACGAATGCTAAAAGCTCGCAGTGTGTGGCCCCTATAAATATTTATAAATTTTAAAAGATCAACCCTATATTTTTTGATAAAAAGAAGTATTTGGTCAATTTTGTTTTTTCAAAGCCAACTTGATCGAAAATTTGGTCGAACACTCGATATTATAGTTAAACATTATTACATTTTAAAAGTTTATAGAGAGTTATGAAGTTTATGTTTGTCTAATAAAAACTTGGATAATTTAATATTGAATTTTATTTTATTATTCTTAGGAAGTTAAAATATATGTTTTTCTTAAGTGTAACCAGAATTAAGCACTAATGTTATTGACCTCATGTTCTAAATCGAATTTGTGCCTGTGCCGCTTTATTCACTTTAGAAGCCACCATCCAGTGAATGGTCGAGTAGAGAATCCCATCAGGCTATGAAAATTTATTGATTTACAAAAATTTTAAAAAAGTGCATTTACATCCATCCATTAAATGTATGGTTCTGAACATTATGAGGATATTCCTGCAATATTCTGAATATACAAAGAATATCCCCAGAATATACAATTTGAAATAATTCTACAAAATTCCGAATGAATCTACCACGAATATTCATAGTATATATTGCATATTCTGGAAACATTCATTGAAGAACATTCTTAGATAATGCTTTTCTGAATATTCTCAGAATAATCCTAGCTTATTTATAATGCGAAAAAGAATATTCTCTGAATATTTAGTATATTCCCATTTTCACTTTCAAGGAATATTCCAAAAAGCATAAAGATATTCTTGGCATTTTTAACGAATATTCCAATATGCCAAAATGAATATTCCACGGAGATTTATAGAACATCTAACATTGTCTGGGCTGTTCACTCTACAGTACAGAATGCGCCAACGACTGGCACAACGTGTTTAGACGTTTCCGCAACACTGGCTCGGGTGTTAGGTGGAACGCGGGTGAGGGCTACTGGCAACAAAAATAGACGAGCTCTCTATTCGAGACAGCACTGTCTGACAGCGCTGGACTGGCTCAAAAAAGTGTTTACATGGGGCCACTATCACGCCAGTGCTGGCGTGCCAGTGATACTGGCGCCAGATACGTCTAAATCTCCCCTTAGTATTCGGTGGACTGGCGCACCTGTACCTGATGCTTTTAGGTGACCTTCGGTACAATTTCGGTTATTTTCGTTCACACGTTCGGTTTTTTAATGGCGTACACCGTTCTATACCGCTGCCTGCCCTGTTCTGTATCGCCTTTCCCTACTATTTTGCAAAAATGAAACATATTTGTGAAAAGAGAGTACCTATGTGGTTAATCAAACTATGGCATTACACCACAATTATAGAAGCTCCCAATGTGTTAGCAGTTGATAACGATTTGTTTGTTCAAATGTTTCAGATATCTAGTGGAAAATACGACAAAAGACAGGACTTTACAGTAGTATTGCAGCCTTTCATGAAACTTTTCAATGCGCCTGAAGATCCCAGTCGCAGATATGATGAAGTCATTGACATTTCGTACATCACTCATGATTGTTTTCACTTTTCTCAAAAAGGACATGCTTTAGGTAAAAATACAAAATATTTTAAAGGAAAAATAGGTAGTAAAATAAAGCTTCCAAATTATTTTTTTCCAAAAAAGGATAATTATCAGTTCAAGTTGAATACATGTTTGCTGCAAGAGTTCTTCTTTGGAAAATAAAGTTTCTGCTGATTTATAGTGTGCCTACAGTATCTTCTTTAGAAAATTACATATCTGCCAAAGTATCTTGCAGTGAGTATCTCTTTTATCTACTGCCATTGAAAGTCTTTCTTAAAATAAATTTATGTCTGTCAAAATAACTTATCTTTGAAAAACAATATCCCTCCCATGGAAAATAGAACTCTTGCGGAGATTGAAAATAAGATGTCTTCCGTGAAAGTTGACAAATCTCCTGAAATATCTTCCAGTATCACCCCTATGAATAATAATATAATATCTCTTGCATGGAAAGTACAATGTCTCCAATGAAATATAACGTATCAGATAAAATATTTCCACTTTTACAATTCCATCATATCAACTCTCATTTTATTTTTATTTTTTGGTTGGTAATATTTAAAATGAAACAAATCTTATAATGCAACGAATTCAACATTTTTTTTGTTTCAGCTGCTAATATGTTATGGAACAATTTATTAGAACCAGTGGGAAGTAAAAGTACAAAGAAGCTAGAATATATTTTACAAAAATTCAGGTGTCCCCAATTTAACACACCATACATTTTTACGAAACTAAATTCAAAAAATTTTTTAGAAACTGGACGACAATAATAAAAATGTTTTGAATTAAATTTTGTTTTATTTCTTCAAAAGTACAAAAGCTTAACTGCTATCACCAGGGGCGGCTCTATCGGGTGGGCCGGTAGGGCAAATAAATACTACCAAAACTGCTATCTACGGATATCAGTAAAACTTTGCGCCTTGTAGACATCTCAACTGACTATAGAAAGAATAAAATTCCATTTAATAAACAATTAAAATACCTAATTAAATTAAAATCACAACAATTTTTGAAGTCACGTAAAATACCATGTCGTATATTAAATTTATCCACCTTTTTCTATTTTCAATTGATACTTACAAAGAAACATTCTTCCAAAGAATTCTCAATTTATTGACTGAAATTTATTCAGATAACATTTTTATATATACATAGTTATTTTCCAACTAATTTTAAGCTGATCTAAAAAATCAATTGGCAAGAAAACTTGGCCCAATTTTTGCAGCCTCTGGCAGTGATACAGTGAAGACATGGTAATATCGCTCTCTGAGAAAAGTGCAAATTTAAGTGTTCGCTGAGATCTGGAACTGAGTCATATAAGTAATTATACATGAAGGTATATAATAGAAACGATTAAATCACTAAATTACTGAAATTAAATCATAATCATATGAAAAACGGAATATTGAAATAGCATTACTAAAACAAGTTCCTTAATTACTCAACTGATAAGGTAATAAAATCAATAATAAAACATTAGCGGGTAGATAAAACTTACGCGATCCGATTTCCAATTGTCTAAAGATTTCAACAACTTGCAGGTATACAAATTGGATACCACCATGCAACTGATAACCTTATTCCACCATTTGCAGGTATCATCCGATTCTCTTGCAACATTTTAACTTCCTCAAATATATGTATAACAGCTTCTACAGTACTTTATATTAACTACTTGAAAGCTAAAGATGTGCAACTGTGCGCTTTTCTTTGAATTTGAAAGGTCTAGGTTAAAGTAAACTAACTTAACAACTTACACTGTTTATGCAAAAAATAACATCCTTGATCCCAGTATAATTTTAGTTCTCGTTGAACACTTAAATTGTTCTATAATATATGTCACTGTGGACTAAAATAATACCATGTGGCCCACTGCCTGGTATTAATAAAAAAGGGCTGTGTCTTGATTAATTCCTCTATCTCATTAGAAAACAATGTGTCGCTACGAGAGAGTCTCAGATGAAGAAGAAGGCGGAAGTGACGAAAAACTGACAGCTGGCATTTTCCTTGTTTGACCAATCAAATAATAAAATCTATTGATTTGACGTATCAGCCAACTAGGATGAACTGCAAGTTGTACGGTTGGTTGCATATGTTTGACGTTAATACATTGTGAGAAAAGATAGTGCCGTACTTAATTTTATTTGCTAAAAAATATGTTATATTTTTTTCTTTGTTTGGGACGTTTCCCAAACAATTCATTTAATCACGATATTCTTATATGGAGATGGCTTCTTCAAGCGTTTTATTCTAACTCACTATCTGAACTATATTTTTAACTTATAGTCTAGTCGACATGTTGAAAATGGTACAAAATAGAGATACTGCTCTTAAGATTATGTGCGATAGCTCATTGGATTCGGAATGACGCCTGGAAAATGTGCTAAAAGCATGTATTAGCACATAAAAAATTGCAAAACTTATAAACAATTTGAAAAAATGGCATTTCCTGTCCACACGATGCTTGAGTGGTTCGGCAGTACTTAGAAGAGGTTGAGATACCCACCCAGAATTGGCCTGCATGTAGCCCAATAGAGCATCTCTGGGATCATCTAGGATGGCAAATTCAGCAACATCCGGCACCAAAATAAGAACACTAGATGATCTTCAAAATATTATTTTTAACTTCTGGGAAAACATGTCACAAGGATACGTCCAGAACCTGTTTAGAAGCCTTCCACGACGAATGGAAGCTGTAATTAATGCGAGGGGTGGCAACACACGCTATTAGAAATTCATTGACTGGTTTTAGTTTAAGCACCGTTCAATTTTTGTATAGATGTACAATTTTTTTGATATTTTCTATGTTTGGTAAATCAAACTCTTTGTCCTCTGTAGATTAAACTGATATAAAATAAATGTAGGCATATTTATTGCTGTTTTAACTCGTAATAATAATAAAATTCGAAAAACAGGCAACACATTTAAAATATTTAAAAAATAATGAGTGATGCGATAATTTTTGAGGGGAGTATAGTATTTAATAATATAATTGAAAACAGATACAGGTGAACAGATTCAATAACATGACGAATTAATTGATTACGTAATTCCAAAATGGCTCTAATTTGAAAAATGAATGCATACACCAACCAGTATAGATAATGAATAAATGATATTAATGAAAAGTACTCACAAAAATGGACGCCGAACTTGCCTTGCAGTTGCCATCATGCAACTGCAAAATTTTACATTAATGCTTAGGGTTCTTTTGAATCTAAACGATAGTTTTTAACTAAGAAGCAAACCTTATTATTTTTTTTCGGGTCTTTCATAATATCGTTAAATGGCGAAAAGAGTAAAAATCCTCATTGTTTATGTTATAAACAATAAAGTTGGCTGATGTGCCTCTTATTACAGTCTCCCAATCTGCTGGTATAAAAACTTGACGAATTTGCCTTTTTTCTTCTCAATTAAGACAGAACTATGGTCACACTTAGTTATATTTGTGGCTAGGACAATAAACAAAAATAATTTAGAAATAATAATCTTATTCTTATTCTGTTCTCCATACGAATCGCTGTGTATGCAACGATCTTGTTACTGTTGATGAAATTTTATTAGGTATGAGCCTATATCCTGCGAAGCCCTAAACACAACAATTTCTGTTGGCGTTAATATTTGAATTCTTTCTTATTCGTAGTCTCGTAATCTTTAAGAATAGATGGTAAGTTGATTCCTAAGTAATAGGCAACACACCTTGCTAAGACAGGTATACTGGTCCGACATTGATAATTAGTGTTGTTAGAAAAACGTAATAGTCTCGTCGACAAGTTGAAAATGGTACAAAATAGAGATACTGCTCTTAAAATTATGTGCGATAGCTCATTGTATTCGGAATGACGCCTAGAAAAATGTGCTAAAAGCGTGGTATTAGCACATAAAAAATTGCAAAATTTATAAACAATTAAAAAAAATGGCATTTCATTTTTTGTCAATATTTCATAAACTATTAATATTTAAGAAATTTCAAAAAAATATTCTGAAAGAGAAGGAAGTTTCCAATAAAAAACTCCTAACTCCCGGAACTCTATCTCAATTATTTATAATTTTAATTTAACGCTGAAAATAGGTCTGCGCGCGACATTTTTAGCATTTTTAGATTGCGTCAAAAGCGAGTACGGCACATTAATTAATTTATTTAAGGTATTGAATATTTTTTTAATTTGAAAAATTCATGGTGTATTCTGAACACTATAAATAGTTTATTCCCGTTGGAAATTTTACTTGAAGTTAATTTTTCATCAAGTTAAACAATTGTTAACTAACAAAATTTTCTTGAACTTCAGTCTTAATTGTAAGTGAAAAAAAATGTTTAAATAATAGTTGTAAAAAATGTTCGCTCCGTAGAGCCTTTCTTACCCACATACTTAAGAAGATCGTGTATGTGGGTCAGAAAGGCTCTACGGAGCGAAAATTTTTTACAACTATTATTTCAAATTCAAGAAAATTTTGTTAGTTAACAATTATTTAACTTGTTGAAAAATTAACTTTTAATAAAATTTCCAACGGGAATAAATTATTTATAATGTTCAGAATACACCATAATTTTTTCAAATTAAAAGAAGAATATTCAATACCTCAAATAAATTAATTAATGTGCCGTACTCGCTTTTGACGCAATCTAAAAATGCTAAAAATGTCGCGCGCAGACCTATTTTCAGCGTTAAATTAAAATTATAAATAATGGAGATAGAGTTCCGGGAGTCAAGAGTTTTTTATTGGAAATTTCCTCCTCTTTCAGAATATTTTTTTGAAATTTCTTAAATATTAATAGTTTATGAAATATTGACAAAAAATGAAATGCCATTTTTTTAAATTGTTTATAACTTTTGCAATTTTTTATGTGCTAATACCACGCTTTTAGCACATTTTTCTAGGCGTCATTCCGAATCTAATGAGCTATTGCACATAATTTTCATAGCAGTATCTCTATTTTGTACCATATTCAACTTGTGGACTAGACTATTACGTTTTTCTAACAACACTAATTATTAATGTCGGACCAGTATACCTGTCTTAGCAAGGTGTGTTGCCTATTACTTAGGAATCAACGTACCATCTATTCTTAAAGATTACGAGACTACGAATAAGAAAGAATTCAAATATTGACGCCAACAGAAATTGTTGCGTTTAGGGCTTCGCAGGATATAGGCTCATACCTAATAAAATTTCATCAACAGTAACGAAGATCGTTGCATACACAGCGATTCGTATGGAGAACAGAATAAAAATAAGATTATTATTTCTAAATTATTTTTGTTTATTGTCCTAGCCACAAATATAACTAAGTGTGACCATAGTTTTGTCTTAATTGAGAAGAAAAAAGGCAAATTCGTCAAGTTTTTATACCAGCAGATTGGGAGACTGTAATAAGAGGCACATCAGCCAACTTTATTGTTTATAACATAAACAATGAGGATTTTTACTCTTTTCGCCATTTAACGATATTATGAAAGACTCGAAAAAAAATAATGAAGGTTTGCTTCTTAGTGAAAAACTATCGTTTAGATTCAAAAGAACCCTAAGCATTAATGTAAAATTTTGCAGTTGCATGATGGCAACTGCAAGGCAAGTTCGGCGTCCATTTTTGTGAGTAATTTTCATTAATATCATTCATTCATTATATATACTGGTTGGTTAGGTTAGGTTATGCATTCATTTTTCAAATTAGAGCCATTTTGGAATTTCGTAATCAATTAATTCGTCAATTAACATGTTATTGAATCTGTTCACCTGTATCTGTTTTCAATTATATTATTAAATACTATACACCCCTCAAAAATTATCGCATCACTCATTATTTTTTAAATATTTTAAATGTGTTGCCTGTTTTTCTAATTTTATTATTATTACGAATTAAAACACCAATAGATACGCCTTTTGCTACATTTATTTTATATCAGTTTAATCTACAGAGGACAAAAAGTTTGATTTACCAAAACATAGAAAATATCAAAAAAGTTGTACAAAACATTTATACAAAATTGAACGGTGCTTAAACTAAAACCAGCCAATGAATTTCTAATAGCGTGTGATGTCGCCCCTCGCACTAATTACAGCTTCCATTCGTCGTGGAAGGCTTCTAAACAGGTTCTGGACGTATCCTTGTGGCATGTTTTCCCAGAAGAATATTTTGAAGATCATCTAGTGTTCTTATTTTGGTGCCGGATGTTGCTGAATTTGCAATCCTAGATGGTCCCAGAGACGCTCTATTGGGCTACGTGCACGCAAATTCTGGGTGGGTATCTCGACCTCTTCTAAGTACTGCCGAACCACTCTAGCAGCGTGTGGACGAGCATTATCGTACACTAGCACAGAGTTGTCACCGATATGGGGCATATAGAGCACTACATGGGGTTCTAGGATATTGGTTATGTACCTGTCAGCATTTAGTCTTCCATCATTCACTGGTACTAACTCCGTGTGACCATCGAAAGAAGTTCCTCCCCAAACCATGATAGAGCCACCACCAAAGCTTTCAGTTTGACAAAAATTAACCTGATCATGCCGTTCACCACGTCGCGTATATACTGGTACACGCATATCTGATGAATACAGACAAAATCTTGATTCATCCGTGAATAAAATATTGGACCAATCTTGAATATTCCAATTTGCGTGTTCTCGAGCAAATTGCTACTCTATGTTCTCTGGCTTGTATACCTGCTCGTATACCTGCTTCTCTCAGCCTATTTCGAACTGTTTGTAGGCTTATTCGGACATTAAGAGCAGCCAACAGATCTGTGTGCAGCCTTCGAGCGGTGGTATGCCTAATTCTTAACGCCGTTAACCTCAAATAACGATCATCTACTACCGAAGTTACCCTTCCGCGGCCTTGTCCGGATCTTCTCGTTAGCTGCCCTGTTTCTTGGTAGCGTATTACACTTCTGGATATAGTGCTTTGTTGAACTCCAATTACTCCGGCGACGTATCTTTGACTGCGGCCATCTTGGATGAGCGCGATGATTCTAGCGGCTTCTTCATTCATCACATGTCTTGTTGAACGTTGAGGCACATCCATTATTAACAAAATAAATTCAAATTTTCACTATACAATAACACAATTTGCTTAGAAAGTTATCAATCTCAATGCATTCTCCAAGACAGAAATGATTTACTCGAGCATTTTTGCTTCCAAAAAAATTTGTAAGAAATGTTAATAATTTTTTGCCCATGATAGGAAACCAGAAATATCTATTAAGTTTATACATATATAGATTGTCCCAAAAAACTAAAATTAAGTATTAAAAATATCCTAAAATACCAGTGATGCGATAATTTTTGTATTGTGTATATATTGTTTTTCCCATTTGATAGAATATCTTTGTTTTTTGTATAATCAGATTTATGTTTTTTTGCATACCCATCAAGACCATATTATTGTTTAATCGTTTGTACTGAAACGTATTCTCAATTGCAGTTGAATATACATACATATTTATCTCAAGACATCACCAAAGCCTACCTGTCAAAGATTTATCGTCAAATATTAATCGTCAATATAAATCTTGTTTTACTTTGGAGTTTCTTCGAGGACAAAACTAGCTTTCCTGGACTGGGTCCTTTAACCTGAACGAGTTTGATAGCTCCTTATTTATATAAAGAGGCATTAAGAACGTTGGTTTTTTTCTTCCTATATTTCAAATTATTAATATGTATCTAGGATAGACATTATCACTGTTTTTGGATAAAATATCGTCTGAGTGTTTTTATTCGCTACTGTTACCGTAAATGTTGCTGTGAGATGAACCTTACTTTTTTGCTCAATTATATGATTTTATACTGAATTCATTGAATATTATTTTGACGAATTTTAAAGTTTCTATTATATTCTCTTTATCTGTAATTTATTTTAAAGTTAATAATAGTAGATTTCATAATCAAATAAATTTAACTAGAAGCCAGTCTTAAAGCAATTCTTCTGACATAGAATAACGAGAATTCTTGGCGCTTGGAAACTACCCTACTAACTCACCCTTAAAATAGTTAAACCCCCAGAAAAGCGTACGCGCAACCTATGATCAGAGTTCATATTTCTTTATCTATATAAATATCTTAATTATTGTCTTTATTAATAAATACTTTCTTTCTCTTATCCTTATGCCTTCTCAGGCGTCGGATTGGAGTACTTCATGTACCCTTTTTTCCACTCTTTTCTGTCCCTGGCCTATGCCTTCATCTCTCATAATGTTTTTCTTCAACCTGATCTATCCATTTGCTCCTGGGTCTTTCTCTTTGTCTTGATATTCCTATTTCCATAACTTTTCTCGCAATTCTATCTTGCTTCATTCTTACTAGGTGGCCATACCAGTTTAATTGTTTCTTTTTAATCTTTGATATTATTGGTTCTTGATTAGTTAGGCTTCTGATTTCTTCGTTCCTTACTTTATCCCATTTTGTTTTACCTGCTATTTTCCTTAAATATTTCATTTCCATTGAATTTATTTTTGTTTCCTGTTTTTTCTGCATCACCCAGTTCTCACTAGCATAAGTTATAGTTGGGACTGTAATGTTAGTGTAGATTTCAAGCTTTGTCTCCATATCAATGTGTTTATGGCTTAATATTGTTCGATTTAAGGAATAATATAATCTTGTTGATTTATTTGCTCTGTTATTAAGTTCTGCATCTATTTTCCCTTCCTCTGTTATGATACTTCCTAGGTAATCATAAGTTGGTACTCTTTCTAATGTTTTGTAATTACATTTCAATTCCTTGCAGTTACTCCCCTCTCGCTGTTTTTCATTTACTATCATTACTTTGGTTATTGTCATTTTCATATTTTCTATTTCTCTTGCCAATAAGTTGATTAGTTTCTGCATTTTTTTTTATTTTGCTATAAGTACAAAATCGTCTGCATACAGTAAATTACTTAATCTGACTGGCACCATGTTTCTGTACCCTATTATCATGTCCAGTTTTTAGAAATAAAGTTTAGTACTTAAATGAAACTTATTGTTTCTAGCTAATTCCAAAATATATTGAAAAAATGTTAAAAATTCTAGAAAATTGACAATTGTTTCGAAATTAAAAATATCATCGTCAGAATGACAGAAAGTACATTTCATTTGACGCCTACCTGATGTTTAGTAGTTGTTTTTGGTTAGACCAAGAAGTGACCTACCTTGTGATTGACTTAATATATGTTAATAGAAAAAAGAAGAAGATATGATATTACCAATTGAGATCAGTATAACTGTGCAATGATATAGAAAACCAGAAAAACTATATCTGCTAATTTTTACAATTATCAGTTAAGAAGACAGTTTAATAGTGGATAACTCCCTAAATTTATCTGTTGATTGACGACTGTATGTTGTGGGTTTCTTAAGTGGCTTCTAATTTCCGATTCTTCAAGGAAATCTAGTTCTTGTTTCTTATCACAAATATGTAGTAGGGGAAGATTGCCTAAATTGAACCGCCACCTATATTGGACCACCATACTTTTCTCCGAAACTACGAAGCCGAAAATTCACTTGGCAACATGGTATCTTACTCCCGCCTAGAGATATTGACTGATAATTGATACCAAACTCAACTAGTTGGCGGCCAGCGCTTGGCGTGTGTAGCGAAAAATCTTAATTTCTCCATTTTGATGTAAGAATTGCACTGCGTCCCTAAGCAAATACAGAGTCACTGTCAATCCCTAAGGAAAAACTGTTATTACCTGGTTATCAAGTAAGTTTTTCTTTATTTATTCCCCCTATTACCTAGTTATATTGTTTTTATACAGAGTCACTGTCAATCCCTAAGGAAAAACTGTTATTACCTGGTTATCAAGTAAGTTTTTCTTTATTTATTCCCCCTATTACCTAGTTATATTGTTTTTCCCTTTTTCTCTACGGTGTAGTTTTGTAAAAACACGTGGTGGTTGCCTAAAGTGGACCACCATGTGGTTTCCTGAATTAGAACGGTCCAATTAAGGATCCCAATTATAGAAATTTACAAAACACATGTTTTATATTTAAATACACAAAAAAAATAAACAAGAAATATTTCTTCACAATTAAAAAAAAATAGATCTGTTAAAAAGGCGAAAGTCCCTATGTCTGGTCCAATTTAGGAAACTAACAAAAATTTTTACTTGTAGGATGTTGTTAAGGGTTGGAAATATGAAAAGGGACTAATGGACTGTATTTCGAAGAGTTAATTAACAAAAAAATAGCACATCATCAACGCATAAATAAAAACAATATATATATATATAAGGCTCCTACCTGATGAAGCTGTCTTGCCGTCGTATCCAGGCGCCTGGGAGGGTTGACGATGTCGTTTTTGGTACACTTCCTTTGACCGAATCTCGTCCAAACAATTTACCGGTGTTTTTATAAACTCATGTATACCGTGCGAATGTCGACAAGGTACTACCGTCTGGGCACGTCGACGGTTTATCAATCATGCGCCAATGATGCGTTTAGCGGCAAAATTGAAAATACAAGTGATTCCTTAACATTCACCCCACCAAAACGAATGTTTTTTAACCAAATGGAATATAAAGATAAAAAAAATATATATATATATATAAAGTGAGAGAAAAAAAATAAATAGAATATTCCCGCGCTTAAATCTAAAAAAAAAAAACGACTTAACTACTTTAGTTAATTATAGTGAGAGTAAATTAATTAATCGGTAAGGGACAAATTTTTACCACAGGGCGTTGCATAACGCCGTGGTTGGTTTTCAATGTAACCACACGAACCACATTGTCCCGACCAGGGTGCACATCGATAACTCTGGCAAGTTCCCAATTCAGTGGAGGCGTTTGTTCGTCTTTAATTAAAACTAAACCACCTTTAACAATAGGATGTGAAGGTTGGGTCCATTTAAATCTCTCTTGGAGAGAATGAATATATTCTTGCGACCAACGCTTCCAAAAGTCACTCCGCATACGTTGCAGCAATTGCCATCGATTCAATCTGTTTAAAGATAAATGCGTTAGATCCACCTCGGGAATAGGACTAGTGAGGGGTTCAAGAATTAGAAAGTGCCCCGGCGTAAGAGGTTGTAAATCATTTGGATCGCTACTAATTTCACACAACGGGCGTGAATTCAAAAGTGCTTCGATCTGCGACAACAGGGTGTAGAATTCTTCAAAGGATAGTATCTGAGTACCTAAGACTCTATAAAAATGAGTTTTAAACGATTTTACTCCCGCCTCGGCGAGGCCATTAAAATGTGGACTACCGGGGGGGTTGAAATTCCAAGAAATGGCCAATTTCTGCGCGATAGTTTTAGCCATGTCAAGGAGTTCATTATTAGCACCCTTAAAATTTGTGCCTTGGTCGCTGGTAATGGTGAGACATCTTCCACGCCGAGCGATAAAGCGTCTAAAGGCGGCTAAGAAAGTTTCAGAACTCAGATCTGAAGTAGCTTCTAAATGAATAGCCTTTGTGGATGTGCAAACAAAAACACAAACATAACCTTTGTAGGTTTTTGCACCTCTATGTTTACTCATCGAAAGTGAAAATGGACCAGCAAAATCAATACAAACTGATGAAAAAGCCTTGACTTGAGAAACTCTTATAGAGGGCAAATCAGCCATGTATGGGTTGTAAGATCTTGGTTTGCAACGAAAACAACGAATGCAACTTGAAAGACATTTATAAATTGCACTACGTGGAGATAAAATCCAAAATTGTTGTAATAATAAATAGTGTAATGTTTTTAAACCTGGATGAAAGTGTTCCTGATGAACTGCTTCGATTATCAAGTGGGTTAGTCGGTGTGATTTGGGTAGCAAAATAGGATGTTTAACATCAAACGAAAACTCCGAATTTCTGATTCGACCACCAACTCTAAGCAACCCAAAGGAGTCAATGAAAGGGGCGAGTTTTCTAAAAGGCTTAGGTAATAGTTGATTGTGTTTAATTTTGAGAAAAATGTCAGAAAATGTATGTCGCTGAACACATTTTATAATGATTTTGAAGGCATTATCTACATCCACGCTTATTTGAGACTGAGATTGTAACCTTAAGCTATTAATAAAAAAGAGAGAATACGCTACTATTCGCTTAATCTTGGATAAAGAGGAAAATTTATTTAAAAGGGTGAAGATGAAATTGTCAGAAGAAGTGCAGGCAGATAGTATAACCCTTTGTTCTTCCTGAGAGATTTCAAATAAATTTAATTTGTTATTAGTCTGCGTAGGCCATGTATTACTAGACTGAGCTAAAAATTCAGGACCTGACCACCAAATAGGAGTTTCTAAGAGCTGTGCTGGGGTTTGACCTCGACTAGCACAGTCAGCTGGATTCTGGGAAGATGGAACATAATACCAAAGAGAGGGGGGAATGAGATCTTGAACATGACTGACTCTATTAGCTACAAATGTTTTCCATCTATGTGGAGATGAAGATAACCAAGCAAGAGCTACCATAGAATCTGTCCAAGCATAAATAGCATCAAAAACGACTAGGTCACTATAGCTTTCTTTAACAAAGTGCATTAGATCGGCCAACAAAACGGAACCCATAAGTTCAAGTCTTGCTATAGATTGTGTTTTTAATGGAGACACTCGACATTTCGCACAAATTAAGAACGTTCTCACAAGTCCAGAAGATTCGAGAATTCGGAAGTAGACAACACTAGCATAGCCAACTTGTGAGGCGTCACAAAACCCATGTAGCTCAATCCGGGAAATAGAACTGGAACCTACATGGCGCGGAATTTTAATATTAGCTAAATTCGGCATTTCTATCTTAAACCTTGACCAGACATCCAAGATATTCTTTGAAGGAGTATCATCCCAGGAAGTCTTGGATTCCCACAATTGTTGTAAAATACGTTTTGCAAGTAGAAGACATGGGGAAATAAATCCAAGGGGGTCAAAAACTCGACTTATTTCAGACAGGATGTTTCGTTTTGTACAAGGCCGTTCAAATGGAATATAAGTGTAAGAGAAACAATCTATATTAGGATCCCATTTGAGCCCTAACACTTTAATAAAGGATGGTTCATCTTTATCAAAGTTGCACGATTCTTGGCGATCGGAATGACTTACTTGAGCTAAAAGAGCAGGATGATTACTTGCCCATTTGCTCAATTGAAAACAACCTCGTTGCATGAGCTGAATTAATTCAGATTGAAGTGAAATGGCTGAACTTAGATCATTGCTTCCAAGCAAGCCATCATCTATGTAGAATTGATGATGAATCATTTTAGATGCTCGAGGAAAAGAAGATTGCTCTTGTGTGGCCAATTCTTTCAAAGTTCGTAGAGCTAAGAACGGAGAACTCGAAATTCCGTAGACTACGGTTCGCAAAAAAATTCCTGAAGAGGCTCAGTGGGCTTGAAGCGCCAAATAATTCTTTGATAATTCCAGAACTGAGATTGTACGTTAATTTGTCTGTACATTTGCTTTATATCGCAGACAAAAACATGAGAGAAAAATCGAAATCTTGAAAGTATTGTAGAAATATCACGTTGAAGTTTTGGGCCAACTAAAAGAGTGTCATTAAGTGAGACACCCTGTACATCACGCAAACTCGCATCGAACACAACTCTAATTTTGGAAATTATTTGAGAACCTGAAAGTTGTTCTTTAAAGACGGCGTGATGGGGTATATAATAAGCAGATGAAGATTTATAATCGTCCAATGGGACCGGAATCATATGTCCGCTGTTAAGATAATCTTGCATGAATTCACAGTATTTGATGTGTAATTCAGACGATTTTAAAAATCTATTTTCTAGCATTGAGAATCTCCGATGAGCTTGTGTATAAGTATCAATAAAATTGGGGAAAGATTGACGAAACGGCAGAGGTACCGAAAATCGTCCAGAAGGTTCTCGAAAAGTGGAAGTCTTATAAATTTCTTCGCATTTCTTATCTTCGGGGGATGCTGGGAAAATAGCTTTGACAACCTGTTCGACCTCCCAAAACCTTTGCAATTGGATATCAAGATTTACATCCAAAGATGCATGGCAACTTAAAGAATAATTGTTTGAGGCATAGGAGCAGTTTGTTCGTCCTTGAAGAATATAACCAAAGACAGTTTCTAAAGCGACAGGTTGATCCGGATTTCCAAATATACGACCTGATTTCAAAATTAAAGGTATTAATTCAGCTCCAAGAATCATATCCAAGGGTCCGGGAACATGAAATTTACTATCCGCCAAGTTTAAATTTTGAATATATGTTAATTCTGCAGGATTAATAAAGACTTTCGGCTGATCAGAACAAACTTGAGGAATAATAATAGCTTCGAAGGAAAAAACAGGATTTTCTGCGCTACATGGTTTAATGATACAATGTGCTGTGCCTCGATTTGTAAAGGTAGTCATTCCATTGAGGCCTTCAATGGGAATAGAGCAGTGTTTGCGAGAAAGTCCAAGTTTTCTAATACATTTTTCGGATATAAAGTTAGCCATGGAGCCTGTGTCCAGTAAAACTCGGATTTTTTGAAAATTACCTCGAATGTCCTTAATATGCACTTCACAAGTAGATAATAAAACTGTAGATTGTGGTAACGTTAAAGTATTTGTAATACAATGGCCATTTGTAATTGAAGAGCTAGAATTGTCACTAGAAGTATTCGTGAGATTGTCAGAAGCGGAAATCGAGTTATTTATGTGATTAGAATTAGGAGAATTTTTTGGAAAATGTAACACAGTATGATGAGGAAATCGACAAATTTTACACTTTTGTGTGGATGAACACATTTTCATAGAATGGGGAGATACTAAACAGTTAACACATAACTGGTGCTGCTTAGCAAAAGAAAATCTTTCTTGTGGCATCTTGGCCAAAAATGATTGACATTTATACAGTGGGTGAGAAGAGGAGCATAAGATACACTTCAAGTTACTACTGTTTTGTTGTGCATTTGCAACAAATGTAGATGTTGAAGGTTTATTACAATTTTTTGAGTTTGAAAACTTGTTTTTGGATTTATCTACATGGGTAGATGGGATAATAATAGAAAATTGAACCGATTCCAAAGCTATACAATTCCTTTCTAAGAATGTTATTAATTGTCTGTAAGTAGGCAATTCTGAATTTAAGCTATTTTCAAGTTCAAAATCAGTTCTAGTTTTAGTATCAAGTTTATTCATAAGCATATTGAACAACAAAAAATCCCACTGATCAACTGGAAATTTGAGAGCTCGAAAAGATGCTACATTTTCAGAAAAGGTATTTAGAAGTTTCCTTAGCTCCTTAGAAGTAGACATTTGAATTGAAGCTGCATTCGAAAGTTCATTATAGTAGTGAGTAGCCAGAATCCGTTTGTTTTGGTATCGTTTCTCCAGCATTTCATATGCTATAAGGTAATTTGCATCAGTAAGGGGAATACCCTTAATTGAAGATAAGGGTTCTTTGTCTAGTGACGAAAGCAAATATTGAAATTTTTCAGCGTCGGACAAATCAGTATTGTTGTGAATAAGCGAATTGAACAGATCATAAAAAGAAGACCAGTTTTTAAAATCTCCGTCGAATGTCGGTAAATTAATTTTTGGAAGCTTTGCTACAAATCGTTGATGTGAAGAAGTTCTATTTAAATTGGTCACCGAATCATTGACGGAATCCGAGATTAAAAAATCGTGCTTGATAGATTTAGCCCCATAAAATGCTTTATCTGCCGAACTACGCATTGTATCGTAAGTTACGAACTCATCATCACTAACTAGAGAAATGACAGTATTATGGGCTGTTTGGAAGTCATTATAAATAACATCAAGATCCTCTGCTCTAGCTAAGAAAATGGATCTCAAGGATTCATCGTTTAACGCATCAAGACCTGCTTGATGAGTCTCTTGTAATCTTCTGTGAGCAAGCGTGCGATTTAAATTCGCTTTTGTTAATTTATCTGATGGTGGAGCCATTACAAATATAAATAATTGTTTTGAAAATTATAAACAAACAAATATCGAAGCACCTGCTCAAGGTCAATGTGGTTTTTGTATGCCAAGAAAAAGTTAAATTGAAAAGGTAATTAAGAACTGGAAATAATATTTTAATAAATATTTTCGAACAAAGCAATAAAATTCTCTAGCAAAGAAGAATGCAAAATTTACGTTTAAATTTGATTTTAACTGTTGATATTTGACGGTGAAATGATAATTATAATAACATCTAGTGGAATAAACCAAAACAGAGTTTATCTGCATAAAAAATGAATGAGAAACCGGTAAACGAATTTAAAATGTACCGAAAAAATGAACTTAACTTGAAAAAGTAAAAGGGTATAAATGAGGTATATTAATCCGCGTGAGAAGGACCAATGTTAAGGGTTGGAAATATGAAAAGGGACTAATGGACTGTATTTCGAAGAGTTAATTAACAAAAAAATAGCACATCATCAACGCATAAATAAAAACAATATATATATAAGGCTCCTACCTGATGAAGCTGTCTTGCCGTCGTATCCAGGCGCCTGGGAGGGTTGACGATGTCGTTTTTGGTACACTTCCTTTGACCGAATCTCGTCCAAACAATTTACCGGTGTTTTTATAAACTCATGTATACCGTGCGAATGTCGACAAGGTACTACCGTCTGGGCACGTCGACGGTTTATCAATCATGCGCCAATGATGCGTTTAGCGGCAAAATTGAAAATACAAGTGATTCCTTAACAGATGTCTTCCGATGAGAAAAAGGAAAGAAAACCATATGGACAGTGGTGTCTACAAGATATGAAAAAAGCTATAAATGCTTATAAAGCGAAAGAATATGGATTCAATGAAACATGCCGAGTATTCAACACTGCAAAAACGACATTTAAAAGGCATCTTGAATGCAAAAATAAATTTGCCAATAAAGATGTTAAAAGCTTTGGACGAAAAATCATGTTTTCCAAAGAACGTGAGGACGCACTAGCTTATCATATTCTTTATTTGGAAAAAGTGTTCTTCTGAGTAACAATAAAGGACGTGCGCAAAGCCGAAAAGAACCAAATAAAACATAATTTCAACAAAGAAAAATGTTTAGCTGGAAAAAAGTGGTTCTACGGATTCATGCGACATCCTACCCTCCCACTCAGACAACCGGAGTCCACATCCATAATACGATGCAAGGGACAAAATGTCTACAATTTTTTCGATATCTTGGAAATAACGGTAGATGAAAATCAATTGACAGCTGCCCAAATTTTCAACGTGGATGAGTCCGGATTTTCGACGGTGGCAGAAGATTTTAGCAGCAAAAGGAAAGCACCAGGTCGGGACAGTTGCAACAGGTGAGAGAGGAATCAATACTACGTTTGTTGTATGTGGACAGTTTGTCGCCACAATGACTATTTTCAAAAGAAAACGAGCAAATCCTGAATTGAGGGCTGGTGCTCCACCCGAATGTCGGTAACACAAACATATTTGTGACCTGGCTTAAAAACTTTATAAAGTGTGTAAAACCATTAGTTAACAGCAAGTTTTTGCTTGTTTTGGACGGTCACAGCACACACTCAAAAAACCTCGAAGCGATTGCACTTGCTCGGGAAAGTGGTGTTATCATCTTACAACTCCCAGGCCATACGACCCACAGACTTCAGCCATTAGACGTGGCGGTTTTTAAACCCTTAGAATTGTATTACACCGAGGCAAATGAAAAATGGCTAAGGTCTCATCCAGGATTAGCTGTCTCGCAATACCAGGTCGCACAGCTTCTTGGGGAAGCCTATCCCAGAGCTGCGGTTATGGCAAATGCTATGAACTACTTTAAATGCCAAAGCATCGTCTTTTTCGTCTGCGGCACAGCCCAAAGCCAATGATTCTAAAGTAAGTGCGTCCACTTCATCAGAGGCTAAAGCATCGACTTCGCGTGAACCTACGTCTAATGACATTGACAAAGAGCTACAAGTCACAGCAACTACTTCCGCACCTAAGAGGTCCATCAAGTACGCGGCTAATGCCGACGGTTTAGGAGCAAAGGAGTCTAAGCGTCTGTCCGAGCCTGGAGAAAGGCCCTCTTCTGCTTCCAAAAGTGTGTCAGTATTAATCGAAGAAGTCCTAAGAAGTCCAGTTGTAAAACAAGCCAAGAAAACATCTCGAGGGGCCCAGAAGGCACATATACTTACTGCAAGTCCGTATAAAGATGAGTTAGCTGCTAAACAGGCATCTCCAGATAAGAATAAAACTGTAAAACGTAAAGTTCAGCAAGGTTCTGGTACTACTAAGAAGGCAAAAGTAAATGAACGCGAGTGGTATTGCAAATTTTGTAGAGAATGTGTCGTTGAAGACATGATCCAATGTCTGAAGTGTAGAGACTGCGTACATGAATCATGTGCCTTCAAGGGAAAAGTTTCTTTGTGGTTTTTGTGTTGGTGTTTAGACTGACAGTTTTAAGTTTTTTGATATCGTGTTTATTTGATTGTGTTTAACCCAATCATGATGTGTTTATTTTCTTAGTGTTACCTACTCTTAAAACTTTAAGTTGTCTTTTGCATGCATGTTTTTTTAATTTTTTTGTAGTTTATTTTATTTTTTAACATGAATTTTTTTTAAGTTTTGACAAAGTAAAAAAAATTTCGAAGAGTTTTCGAATAAATCTTATTTTTTTGTGAAATAATTTTTTTTAAATTAGGACAATTTTATATGACCTTACGTGTTAAACAAATTTTTTATAGTAATAAATCACGTGGTCCAATTTTGGAACCCGCAGGTCCAATTAAGGAAATCAATTTCGTTTATTGAACCTCTTGCAGAGGTTTTTTAAAACGGCTATAAAAAATAAAAGATTTCAAAACAAAATTCTGAAAAAATTCCTGCAAGTAGCCAACATCCCAAAGGGTCCTACGAAATAGTAAAAAGAATAATTTTATCTTATCATTAGAAACTATAATAAGAAATCTAAAAATCGGTCCAATATAGGCAACCTTCCCCTACTTATCGTTCTGTGTTAGGTGTTAATGAATGATTGGTGTCAAGTAGATGTTTTGCGTAGTGGGATTTATCTGCTTGTTTTAATCTGTATGCTCGTAAGTGTTCGGATTTCAAAATTTCTAAGGGTCTGACCCAAATGCATTACATTCTGGACATTTAAGTTTATATATACCAGATATCCTAAATGGTGATATTTTTGTTTTTACATTTAACAATTTTGTACTTACGTTACTCTCCGTTTTAAAAGAAATTGTTGTATTCGTCGCTAAAGATATTATCTTTGAAACAATATTAGAAATATTTCCTGCATATGTGACGGTTTGATAAGTTTTTATTTCTTTAGTTTGTTTAAGAAATATTAGTTGTAATGCCACTTTTTACTCCTTTTTATTAATTAGTTTATTTATCATATGTAATGGATAACCGTTGGATGTTGCTATTTGTTTAATTGTATTAATATCTACATTAAAATGATAGTTAGTTTATGTGACATGATGTGGTTTGAACTATATGGAATAGGCACATCAGTATGTGTTGGTTATCGGTGAATTGAATAATCAACTACATTATTAACTCTTTGAATTTTTAAATCGAGCAAATTGATTGAGCTATTTTCTTCAACTTCTAATGTAAATTTAATTTTGGGTGTAAATTATTAATGTGGTTGAAAAATATATCTAATTGTCGTTCAGTACCTATAAAACAAGCTAATATGTCATCTACATATCTATACCAACTTTAAACATTTTTTGAAATATTACTTTCAAAGATTTTTCTTTCTAAACTGTACATAAAAATGTTTACCAAAATTGGTGATTTAGGGCTTCCCATTGGTAAACCTCCATTTTGAATATATATCTAATTGTCAAAAGTCAAATAATTCTGATTAATATATACATCAAATAAATTGAGTATATCTGATATTATTCCTGGAATGATATTTTTTTACAAGTATTAGACATTCTTTAGGAGGTATTCTAGTGAACACATTAGTAACATTAAATGAAATGAGCTTAGAGTTATCTTGCAAGTTGAATGCTTCTAATTTTTTGATTACTTCTATTGAATTTCTAATTGAGTATTTAGATGTATATTAGTAACTATTAAGTATATTGTTAAGTCTCTTTGCCAATATATTATCAGGAGTATTAACATAATAAACTACAGGTCTAATTGGTTTCGTTATTTTATGTAATTTAACGGTTCCATATAATTGTGGAGAATGAGGATTCTTATTTATGATGGACCTCTTTTCGTAATCACTTAAAAGATAATTTGAATTATTAACAATATCCCTACATTATTAGAAAACATTTTTGCTGGGTCTGCTCTAAGAACTGTTACATCGCTAGATTCTATAAAGATATATATTTTTGAATTATAATCTTTAGTTTCAATATTATGTTTCCCTTGTCAGATATTGTAACTGTTAAGTTATTATCTTCTACTTTCTTTTTGATTGCATTTAAAACTGTAATGTACTTTTCTGTTTGACGTTTAACTTTTGAAGGTTCAATATTTTTGATTAAATTGACAATTTTTAATTTCTCATAAAGAAAATTATTTGAATTAGATTTTAAAGCTATTTCTGACTCTGTAGCTATAATTTGTTTGATATTATTCGTAAATTTTGGTGGTATACTGTACTTTAAACCTTTATTTGAAAATTCTGTTTCACTATCTGTAAAATTAGTGTCTGAAAGGTGTTCAAATCATGGTGCAAAGTGTGTTGGTATGTAAGTAAGGGTCGAGATAGTTAATTTAAATAAAGTTTAGTACAGTCATTGCACTTGAATCATTCCACCAAACACTAATAATGATTCAAGTACAATTTTGAAAAATAAAAAAACAGAATTAAAAAATCTTTCTTCTGCTTAGTAATGCTTTTTTCCTTTCAAATAAAATTAAAATATTGACATTAACTTATTCCCGGAGTTTTGAAATTTAAGTTAACTTTAAATCCATTTATCACAGAACTACCAAAATGCACTTAAATCCTTTCACTTCCGGGCGCCAATTAATGTAGATTAAGAACATGTTTTACATCATCCATAACAAAAAACCTGTTAACATTTTAAACGAAAATGTACAGGATTGACAATTTCAAAGATTCCAATGATCCTAAATGAATTTCGTATTTTCCAAAAGAAAATCATAGAAAATAAAAAAGTAACTTGCTAATTTAATATTGATTTAATTGTATATGTGATTAACCAATTAGAAATAAGATTTACGAATGAATATTTTAAATGTATAACAAATTAACAATTAGTAGTAACTCAAAATCATTTATTTTTTTATATGTGTTAGTTTTTTACTGAACGGTCACTGCTGATAGTGGGTAATTAATAAAAAACATAATTTATAGCAATAATTTTATTAGTAGCTAATATATAAACAACAGTTCCGTTTTTCCTAATATCTTGAATTAAAAATATGCTGCCATTCTCCATTTTTGGGTTCTCATTCTTTCTCCTATTCAAGAAAGCGGACGAAAAAGGGGTGTGTTGAAGACAATACGAAATTCTGTAACAAAAAAACATAAAATTAATATCAGAATTTCAAGAAGCCGTTACTTTTGAAAAATAACAACATTCATTAATAAATAATTAATAGAAATTAATAAATCAAACAGAATGTAAATCTATTAGAATGAGAATTTAGAATATTTACAAATAATTTAAATCTTCTGACTCGTTTATGTTCAAACTACTTATTAAGGTGTCTAATGACAATCATAAAAATTTTGCCTGTTTCTGGTGTGCGTATTTGAAAAAAAAATAATATTTCGTAGATGTTAAATTGGTTTGTTTTTGATTTTACGAAAACGAAATATATTAATAAGATTTTCATTGAAGTTAAAGCTCTAATATTGATAAAAGAAAGAGAAAATAATATATTTGGGAAACTTGATAATATTTGCCGAATAAGTTGTTTAGAAATTTTTATAAAATCGTTCAAAATTTTTCTCAAATCTATAACTATAACTATAAATATATTGTAAATTATTACTAATGCCTACCTTGATCAATATACTATTTTGTCTAATAAAACTATTCCATAATCTTTTAGAAAAAAGATTGAATAGTTTTCACTTATTCCTTTGAAGATTTTTCAGCTTCTTCACAAATTCGATGAATTCATTTAAGATTTGTTGTATTTTTCCTTCTAAAAGATTTCAAATTCCATTTATAACCTGTTGAAACTAGAAAACTTCTGGAACTACTTGATCTTTTGGAAGAATTGGACCAAACAGAACTCTCGGAATTGTTCCTGTCCCCCATTTTTTCTTTTCCAAAAACGATTGTGTCGATAACTTGACGGATTTGGCTGTGAGTACGGGTGAATGGATTTGTATACATCTTGAAAATTGTCACTGTCACTAAAAAACTTCCGGTTTTGGTTCACTTCAAGAGAGTGCGTTCAGTTTGAATGCGTTTCGAGTTCTGATCAATTCAATGCCGTCGTCAGCAATTTATAGGTTGTTAGTGGAAATGTTTATGTATTTTCGGTTCAAAGATGCAAAATAAATAAATTACCAGTTCCGTCGAAGTTCGTAATTGTTATAGTAAACAAAGTAATTTTTTTTAATTGTCTAGAACAATTTGTTGAATGCATTGACGCAATGAATGGATTAGAAGGAATTTCAAATATATTATAAACATTACGTTCGACAATAATTGAGTAAATGAATACAACAATGGGATTTTTTTAAATCATGTCATCCCACATACCAAAAAAAATCAGTAAGTAATTGTTAGTTTGGCTGATAGACCTGAATTAAGATAGGTAGAGCCACTGTAAAAGCAAAAACTGCATTAAGAAGAAATAGTTATCGTGTGGAAATATCCAAATAATGGGCAAACAAAGATTATAATTAATGAACAAACAAAATAGTTTTTCGGATAATTAAAAACAATTCATTTCTCGGATTTTTGTTTTTATTTTTTTGTAAAACCCTTCAGAGATCGAAAAACAGTGGACACAAATGTTGGCAAATTATGCATCTTTAATATCATTATTTTAGCATTCTTAGCGCTATTAATCCATCAGCAGCATTGCACAGAAAGTACGTCATTTTTAAGGCCAAGTTTTGCCTCGCCTCTACCAAAAATTAGAAATCAAAATTTTCACTTTTTTGCACAATATTTGAGAAAGCTAAATATAGAATGTTATGCTGCAACTGAAGTTGATAATTTAAAACAGTGTGTGCGACACGTCATTTAATAAATTCTTTCTCAAATATTTAGAAAAATTAAAATATATTTCCAAATTTTAGTAGAGAAGATCTATTGAGTGCTACCATAAGGTACTTAGTCAACGTGTTTGTAGTCTTCAGCCTTTTTTATTTTTCAATGTTATAACAATAAACGTAGCATATACTTACAAAACAATAAACAAAAAATGAACATACTTCATCATTGAAAATATATAAAAAATAAATAAAAACCGATACATAAGTAATATATAACTAAATTGTTAACATTCGGACCTTCTAAAAACTACCGCGCCCATCACCTCATGAGTCCGCTGTCGGTGTCACTCCCAAATCCTAACACTAAGACATACAAACCAGCAAAATGTCCTCCAGACATACATGCAACTGTAAAACTGCGAAACCCTCTTCAAGTAACTCCAAATTTACTATCACTACAGAAGTGCAAGCAATGCTCGTTTAAATCAAAACCGACCACCCCCATTTCAATCAAGAAGCCTCCAAATCCCACAACGAATACCTCAACTCCCCACTAATCAAGAATTCTTAATCCAATTCGCGAAAGAATCATTCCCCCCTCTCAAACCCATCAATCCCAAAACCCCCTCACAACACACCTCAAATGAAACCAACACTTACTCAACATCCTCTCTTCAAACCTCCTCAAAACAAACACCAAAACGCACTTCCTTCATATCCCCTACCAGGTTTTACGCTTCCCCCATAAGATCCCTATCTCCCAATTGCCCGACAACCCTCCATTCCCGACGAGGAATTCAGCCTCGTCGGGAGAACCAAAGGTTGGAGCTCTCTCGGATCAAGCATACTTCCTTATTTGAAAAAAAATGTTCACGGGAATGTATTTATGGATGATTATTGTTCATTTTAACCTAAATCGGTCATCCCCCACCCATCCCCCAAGGGGATGTAAAAAAGTAAATATACATTTTTGAATTTTTAATCAAAGTCTACGTAATTTTTTACATATATTCCTAAAATTTCATTTTGATAACTTTTTTTTTATAAAGTTATGCAAAAAAAATGTTATCAAAAAATTGATTATTCAATGGTGTAGGACTCTCTGGTCTAGCATACTTCCATATTTGGTCAAAAAAAATGTTCACGGGAATGTATTGATGTATGATTATTTTTCGTTTTAACCTAAATCAGTCACCCCCTAAGGGCGGGTGGAATCAAATTCTACGTAATAATTTACGTATACACCTGAAATCTCATTTTGATAAACATTTGCTATTTGGCATATGTTTATTTAATAAAATAAAATTTAAATTAAAAAATAATTACATGCTTATGTATAGAATAGAGAGGGGGGTGAGTTTGGGAAATGTTAGGGTTGGGGTGATTTTGAGTGTGACTTCGAATTCCAAACCCTTTTTTGGGTACGTATACCAATTTTTTTCTTTTTTTCATCATTATTACCAAATATATTCCATAAAACGTGTTTGAAATTTGTCGATATCAAATTATGGGTTTGAATCATTCATTTAAAAATGAGGAAAATACTTTGGGAAATTCGGAAATATTAAGGTTGGGGTGACTTAAGAATGGGTGGTGGTGTTTTGAATTCTAATTGGCGATACATTTTTCATACGATTCCATGTCCAGTTTATAACATTGTTTTTAATATGGGCCTACTTGTATTGATAAGGAGGGGAAGGGGTTAAATCTTTAGACACTTTTTGCTTTACATTTTTTACGACAACCTTAATGTGACTGGAGTTTATTTTTTGTCCAGTTATACATTACAATATTAGACACCTTTAAGGTGATAACAATCTATAGTTTGTTCAATATAAACACATCTCCAAATAGTCTAAAGAAGCTGGAGGCTGGGCACTATGTACCATTAATTTATTTTTTGTTATTTTATCTATTAATTTTGATTGAAACCAACTATTGACTAATTTGATAACAGCTGTTTGAATTTTCTCAGTGGGGTTGATTTTTTCTTTTTTATAGGTATCATTAAGTAGTTATAACATTTTTTCTCTGTAATCTGCATTTTTCAATATTACTGTTTTATTTATCTTATCTGCATATGTTACCAACAAATTACTATTTTCTTTCAAAAATGTTTTCGTCTTGCTAATAAATCTGTTAAAAAATGATGAATTGCTTCCAAATTGTTTATTTTTTTTATTATTAAAATTTAAAATTATACTTTATACCTTATGTCACTTTGGATTTCAGCCGTACAGTTATTTATTTCAGCTTCCAAATTTGCTATTAGTAATTTTGTGTGTGTTTATCATTTGTTCTGTAATTAATATTTTGGCCTAGACTAAGTGTAAACAAAACAACATCTGGTATAATTTCATTACTCAAGTTTGTGATCGAGTTTTGATTTGGTTTTGTACATAAACGTGATTTTTATTTGGATATTAGATTATCAATTTTTTTCGTTGAGTATTTTTCGTTTAGTTGAAAATGTTTTCATATGATTTTTGTTGATATTTTATAAAGTCATTGAGAATATTCGTTGGAGTATTTATTTCGAGACTGTTTTTAATTTCATTAAGGTTTTTATTTAGATTATTAAAGTGCGTATGTGAGTCACTGATAAATAGTTGAAGTAATTTGAAATAAAATATGCGTAAAACACTCTGATATTTGATTGTCGACTGTTTGTTTTCAAAATTAAATGTTTTGTTCATTTTAAGAAAAGTAGGTACCAGGTCTTAACCCTTACACCTTACCAAAAAAGTTCGCTTGTTCTTTTCCTTTGCAATTTTCTTAAGGGTGTGTGCATATTCCTTCATTTTTTTGGTGTTGGGTATACCGATATTTTCTTCCTTGTAATAGTTCGTCATGTTCGGTAACAATTCACTTGGTTGTATAATCAATCCCAACCTATATATTTAAATGATTTATTTTCTTGACCACTTAAGTTATATTTTGGTTACTTTCTTGGATTGAAGGTCAAATATACTTAAAAAACATTTATTAACGACGTACGTTTCGACTTATGAAGTCATCTTCTGGTTAATAAAATAATCTAAAATTATTACATGTATAAGTTAAAATTATTTCAATATGTACAAAATCAAATTAAACGAAAACAATATAAATTATTACTTTTCTTTCAATATTTTATATATCACATGAAAGACATAAAACATTTTCTGGACAGGTACATATTTATCACATATTGCTTGGTCAATGAACTAAATACGAATTGGTTTATCTATAGATTAGTTGTTATTTTTTTATCATAATGAATATTTTTCCTTTTTATAATTTATCGTTAGTACGGTCAAATTATTATTTTAATGCTGTTAAATTTTATAGTAAAGTGCAAAAGGTCAGAGCCAATATTTATTAGCTCAAAGTACCATCATAGATGATGTTTAAATTACTAATATATAACACTTTTGTGCTTTTTGCATCGACAACTATGAAGAACTGATAATTCAAAAAGGGACCTGCATAATATATATGAACCCGTTGGTAATTTTTTGCTGGTTCTTCCCATTGGTGTTGTGGAGCGTAGTCAGGATTTTTCACAACATGCTTTAAAACTTTTTACTAGATCTTCTATATCGTTGTCGATACCTTTCCGGTAACAATATCTATGAGCTAGAGACTTCATTTTAACTATTTTTATGTGTGTGGACTTTAGTTCTTCTAATATTGTGTCTTGAAGACTTCGTGGTATAACTACTCGATTTGTTTTGAAAACTATGCCTTCTGGATCATTGAGTAGCTTTTCCTTTAACTGTTTTAATTCTGGATCTTACTCTGTCTCTTGTGCATTAATGTTTGAATCTAGTGTCGTTGTGGAAATTTGTTTAATTGTATAAATATTCTGAAAAAATTCGTCATCCACAGATTTTATTCTTTTTCTTCTAGAGGTAGTGGGTTCCTTGATAAATAATCTGCGTTTGTATGATCGGAAGATTTTTTATATTCTATAGTATAATCAAATCCGGATAAAAACTGTGCATATGTGATCATTCTTGTGGCTGAAAATACAGGAAGTTGTTTTGTTGGATTGATAATGGACATTAGAGGTTTATTGTCGACAACAAGTGTGAATTGTCTTCCATAAACATAATGAAACATTTTTTTGAATGCCCAGTAAATTGCGGTTGCTGCCCTATCTAATCGGCTATAGTTTTTTCGGCTTGTGAGAGATCTTGAAATGAACGCCACTGCTTATTCTAGAACATTCGAAAGTTTATGTGAAAGAACACCAGAGATACCATGTGAACATGCATCAGTAGCTAAAATTATCGGAAATTCTGGTGAAAAAGACATCAAAACTCTATTGCTGTCTATTTCTTGTTTCGCTTTGATGAAAGCAGTTTCACATTCCGGTGTCCAAGAAATTTTTTTATTTTCACTTTTCCGCCCAACCTATCTAATATGCGAGAAGTATTGGTTTACCCCAAAACAAGTTGAAATTTTTTTGAGTTATTTTTACACCAACAAAAAAAAGGCTTTTAGAATAAAAATCCTGTGTGTATGTCGTCGTCGTCGTCGTTGTCGTCGGCCACTTTTCGTTACATGTCTTGTTAGCACGATACAGTCTCCGGAGTGCAACAAGTCACCAATTTTATGACTGCATATTGTTAAGGACATGTCACAGATGCATCCTATTGATTTTCAGCTCACCAAAGCCAGTATAACGGGTGCTATGGTACTTGAAGTACGACTTTTTGGTAATTTTTTGAAAAATTTCAGTTTATTGGCACGACACAGCCTCTGGAGTTCAGCAAGTCACCAATTTAATAATTGAATATTATTCAGAACATCACACAGATGAACCCTATTGATATTCAGCTCACCAGAGCCAGTACAACAGGTGCTACACTACTTTAAGTACGATATTTTTGTCATTTTTGGGGAAATTTCAGTTTGTTAGCACGATACAGCCTCCGGAGTACATAAAAGTGACCAATTTTATGATTGGATATTATTCAGAGCGTCTCAAAGATGAATCCTATTGATATTCAGCTCATTAACGCCAGTATAACGGGTGCTATGGTACTTGAAGTACCAAATTTTTGTCATTTTTATAGAATTTTCAATTTGTTAGCACGATACAGCCTCCAGAGTGTATAAAAGTGACCAATTTTATGATTGAATATTGTTCAAGGTGTCTCTGTATATACCCTACTGATTTTCAGCTGACTAGAATGAGTACAGCGGGTCTTATAAATCCAGATATACTACATTTTTGGTTATTTCTGGAGAAATTTCGGTTTGTTAGCACGATACATCCCCCGAAGTGTATACAAGTGACAATTTTATGATAGAATATTGTTCAGGGCCACAGATGCGAAAAAGTTAATTTTAATCTTTAAACCCGTTTATTTTGTAATAAATTGTTTAGTGGCTGTAAAAATGTGGAAGCGTGTGGTAAAAATTTATCATAATATCGGACCATTCCAAGAAATTGTTGTACTTGTTCCATATTTTCTGGTTTTGGTGCTTTTTGTATAGCTTGAATTATTTTATTTGACATTTTTAAGACCGTCTTTGGTTATGATATGTTCAAGAAATTGAAATTCGTCTTTGAAAAACTTTCTTTTCCTTATTTAAATAAGTTTTACTTTCTTAACTTCTCTAAAATATGGATTAAATTTGTCTTGCATTCTTCAAGTGAGGACCCTTGGATCAAAATGTCATCGAAGTATCCAGTAGATCCATCTAAATCATTAATAATTTGACCAAAAATTTGATGAAATTCATTAGGTGCAGTTTTTAATTCCAAAATTCATTCGTTTGGTAAGATATGTCCCTCTGTGTGTTGATATTGCCTGAACTCTGGCACTTTCATCATCTACTGGTACATGTAAGTATGCTTTGTATATATCAAGGGTACAGAAATATTGTCCATTTTTCATTTTATTAAAAATATCTTCTATTCTTGGAATAGGATACCGATTATCTTGAAGTTGTTGATTAACATTAGCCTTATAGTGTACAGATAATCAAATATGTCCATCACTTTTCGGTTTTCGGTACAATAACTAATGGTGCTCCCCATTCTGAATAATCCATTTTTTCAATTATTCCTTCGCTTTCTAATATATCTAACTCTTTATTAACTTTTTCTTATAGAGCATATGGAATTTTTCGTAGTTTGTAAAAAACTGAGTTTGCATCTGTAAGTTTCAGAGAACAATGGCTGTCTCAAACCTTTCCCACAGTTGTTGTGAAAACATCTTAGAATTCTTTCAATACCGTCAAATGGGATGAAGTGAACACTTTGGGGAAAAGTTAACTCTAACAGTCCGAACTCATTGATCGACCTTTAACTCCACGGTACGTCAGTACTGCCGCGACGCGAATTAACACAAGTTTACAGAAGTGCACAAGACGAGTACTTAGTCTAGGCGATGCCATGTTTGAGGCTGGTAGCGCTGGCTATTGCAGTTTTGTTCGAGGAAAAGTTACTTACGGATGGCTTACTAATATGTGCAAACTGGGGGTTTCTCCTAAAATCAACAGATATAAGGCCAATTTTTCAGCAATACCTAAACAATCTGGGGCGCCGAGAGAAGATATTTAAAAACAATTTACCGGGTTTGGATTGGTTCAGGGCATTTATGACACGAAACCCTAATCTCACAATAAAATTGGCTAAAAACACTAAAAGGGTCAGAGCAGCCATCGACCATGAGATGCTAAATAATTATTTTTTTGACCTCCAAAGATATTGGAGAATGTACCTCCATGTAACGTCATAAATTATGATGAAAGTAATTTTGTCGATGACCCTGGTTCAGTAAGGGTGGTCGTAAAACGCGGGGTTAAACATGCACATAGGATAATAGATACGTCTACGTCTATATGACCAGCACCAGTGTAATGTTTGCGATATCGGAAAGTGGATCATTATTGCCCCCGTATATAGTTTATAAAGCCAAGCATCTTTACCCTGGGTGGTCAGAAGGCGGCTTATCAGGAAGCTGATACAGCAGATCCCCTAGTGGATGGTTCGATTCTACAATATTTCAAGATTGGTTCCACAATATTCTAATTCCACACACAAAAAATTAGGTTGGGCCTAAGGTGTTAGCGTTATTCAACCATGCGAAGCCAATGAAATTCGATTTGTGTTATTGCCCCCAAATTCCACCCACTTATTACAGCCACTTGATGTGGCCTATTTTCGACCCCTGAAGGCTGCATGGCGGAATGTGTTGGAGGGATGGAAGCAAAAAAACGGGGGTTATCCCCAAGACTGTGTTTCCAAGGCTTTTGAAAGAGGCAAGTTAATTCTGAAAAAAATTCGATGTTAGGACTTAAGGCATGTGGTATAATTCCGTTTAACCCCAACGCTGTTCTTTTCAAAATTCCTAGGAATGTAGCCAGAAATGTCCCGATGGAATATCCCATGGAAAAAGCCTGGTCCGATGACCTTGTAAGTCACTTAGAGTTTTACAGAGCAGGACCTAAGGATGGAATCCAAAAACGTGGGAAAAAATGTCGGTTCCTGCAGGTAAAAGCATCTTAGCAAAAGATATTATCAGGTCTTTGGAAGACGAAATAGACGAAGACGACATCCTGGAAAATCCATTAGAAGCAAACTCAGACTCTGACTCAAAAATTTAGAAATCGGTGATTATGTAATCGTGATTTTTGTTACAAATAAACGTGACAGAAAATTTGTTGGCCAAATAGAAAATCTGGCTGAAAAAATGGGTTTGTCTTAAATGCGTTAAGAAAACAACACGGCAAAAAACATATACCCTATTGTTGCTGATATAACAACTGTTACTAGGGAACAAATTATACAAAAGTTAACTGTCAAACGTGGAAGGCATTGTTTTTTCAACGGAGATTTTTAATCAGTCGAATAATTTTGTTGAATTAATGTTTAATTTTGATTAATTTATTTCACTTTATTTGAAGTTTAAAATATTTTGTTTATTACGTTTTAAAATTTATTAATTAAAATTAAAAAGTTTGTTTTGTATGTAGAAAAGAGTTTACGTAGATTAAATTGCGTTTAACTTCTCTTGTTTTGTATTTAATAAAGAGTTTAAAGCCCCCATAAAGTTTGTTTTATTTTTTTTACCACATTTTTTTAGGAAACTAATTTTTAAAACGATATTTAGCTGTCCAGTTTCTCCTACACATTTTTAAAATGAGCTTCACATGAGAATTTACATGTTGTCCACTTTACCCCTATGCATGGGGTAAAGTGGATCAACGTTTGGCCTTTAATAATTTAAAAATTATGAACAAAAGAAAGCTAAAATTTGGCAATATGAGAAAGAAGATACTAAAGATTCAAAATATTAGTGCTCCAAGGATTTATATACATCACAATTTTTTATCCACCCCATTTGACGGTATGTCCTCCAAACTTGGTGTATCATATTTCTATTTGGTATTGTTATTTTACTTATATGTTGAATGTCTATTTTAAGAATTGCATTTCCATTTACAGGTATAAGAAACAAATCTCCAATTATCTTGTTATTATTTAAAGATACAGGAATTTGCACGAATCCCAATGGATTAAATTTATGGTTCGTATAAGACCGAAATTTAATATTTGTAATTTGTAAAGGTAAATTTAGATTAATTGTATTAAAATCTTTTTCTCAAATAAGTGTAACTGGACTTCCCGTCTCACACTTAGAAGTGAAAGATTTATTTCCAATTTGAAGTTCAATTCACATTTTAGATTCGCAGCTTAAGGTTATTGTTTCGGTAAAAATATCTACTATTTGATTGATATTAGTATCGCTTTCCACATCATTTTCATTGTCATATTCGTTAAGATTATTCACAGTATTTGATGTTTTTTGTAACGGTTTAATGCAAACCTTATGAACCTGTTCTCGTTTTTTGCAACTGAGGCATATGAGTTTTGTCCACAATGGATACAGAGTCCTGAAAATCCTAATTTCTTGTAATACACTTCAATTCGGTAGTGCCTATATGTTTATTCTTGTTTATTATTCTCATATTTAACATTGTTCCTAGAATTATTATCGGAAATTCCATTTACGAAAGAGGTGTAAGGAGTATAATAAATATTGAATTTTATAAGCTTCAATTGTTAAAGCGATCTGTACTGCTCGATCAGAAGAGAGTTTTTTTTCTTGCAAAAAATGTTCACGAATATTTTCATCAGATAAACCACGGATAAATTGTGCTCTAAGACACAATTCTATAGCAGATTTATTGTAATTAGTACAATCAATATGATCTGTACATTCAATTTTTATTTGTTCTTTGAGAGAAGCAACAAATGTAGAAATTGATTCGTTGGATGTTTGAACTTTCGTTAAACATTTATGTTGTTCAGTGAGAATATTCAATTTTGGAGATAAATGATATCACAATAAATCAATAAAAAAATTACTAATTTTTAGATGGGTACAAATAACTAAAAAGCTCCTTAATAAAGATTATCATTGTTTACACACACCCTTTTGAATGTATAACATATTAACAATTAGTTGTAGCACAAAATCAATTATTTTTATATGAGATTAGTTCTTTACTCATCTGTCACTGCTGGAAGAGGGTAATTAATAAAAAACATAATTAATAGCAATAATTTTATTACTGGCTAATTTATAGACAACAGTTGCGTTTTTCCTTATATCTTGAATCAAAAATATGCTGCCATTCTCCATTCTTGGGTCCTTATTCTTTCTCTCCTATTAAAGAAAGCTGACGAAAGATGAGCGTGTTGAAGACAATACGAAATTCTGTAACAATAAATCATTAAATTAATATCTGCATTTTAAAAAACCGTTACTTTTGAAAAATAAGACGCAAAAAGTTTCAAGTTTAAGATTCATTAATAATTAATAAAAATTAATGAACCAAAGAGAATGTAAATCTATTAGTATAAGAATTTAGAATATTTACAAATAATTTCAATCTTCTGACACATTTATGTTCCAACTACTTTTTCTGGTATGCGTATTTGAAGAAAAAATAATATTTCGTAGATGTTAAAGTGATTTGGTTTTGATTTGACCAAAATTAAATATATTAATAAGATTTTCATTCAAGTTAAAAGTCTAATATTGATAAAAGAAAGAGAAAATAATATATGTGGGAAACTTGTTAATATTTGCCGAATAAGTTGTTCAAAATTATCAATAGAAATCATTAAAAATTTATCTCACATTTATTATTAATGTATTGTAGATTACTTCTAATGCTTACCTTGATCGATATTCCATTTTGTCTAATAAAACTTTTCCAAAATCTTTTAGTAAAAAGAGTGGATAGTTCTCACTTATTCCTCTGAAGATTTATTATTTATTTAGTGTTTTTTCTTCTAAAAGATTTCAAATTCCATGAATGTCCTGTTGATGCTAGAAAACTTCTCGAACTACTTGATCCTTTGGAAGAATTGGACCAAACAGAAGTCTCGGAATTGTTCCTGTTCATTTTCTCTTTTCCAAAAACGATGCTGTCGATAACTTGACGGATTTGGCTGTGAGTACGGGTGAATGGATTTGTATGCATCTTGAAAAATTGTCACTGTTACTGTTAAACTTTCCGGTTTTGGTTAACTTTAGGCGCGTGCGTTCTGTTCGAATGTATTTCGAATTCTGATCAATTCAATGCCATCGTCAGCAATTTATAGGTTGTTAGTGGAAATGTTTACGTATTTTCGGATTAAAGATGCAAAATAAATAAATTACCAGTTCCGTCGAAGTTTTTAATTGTAATAGTAAATAAAGTGGAACTGATGGTTTTTTTTTAATTCTCTATAACAATTTGTTGAAATCATTGACGCAATGAATGGATTAGCAGGATTGTCAAATATGATATAAACATTACGTTCGCTAATAATTAAGTAAATTGATGAAACAATGGGATTTTTTTAATTCATGTCATACATACCAAAAAAAATCAGTAATTTCTAGTTTGGCGATCAGTGCCTGAACTCAGATAGGCAGCAATTGAAAAAGCAGAAACTGCACTAAGAAAAAAAGTTATTATGGGAAAATAATAAATATGATATTAAAAAAATTATGCATAAATATAATCAATCAACAAACAAAACATCGAAATAAAAGACATCTATCTCCAACATATACTCTGATAGGCTATCGAAATCGTTTGAAGTGACAACGGGCGTGCTACAGGGAGAACATTTGAGCCCCTTATTATTTGCATTGATTTTGAAACCTTTTTCATGATAACGGCGCTCAATGTGTAGATATTGATGACAAAAATAACGTTTTGTCTCTAATGTATGCTGACGATCTAGTCATTTTGGCACATTTGGAAATTGATATTGTTAAAGAATTTAACATGTTTTAAAAATATACCATTACGAAGAAATTAACTGTTAATTTACATAAAACAAAAAATTATGCAATTTTCACGAGAGGGCTAGAAAAAGAAGAGGAAAACCCAAAAATTGATGAAATCCCGATGGAGTTAAATTGAAAACTAGAGCCTGCAGAATAATACAAAAAATATTTGTAAATACTGCAATTTGGTAGGCGCCTTACTTTATATTTCAAATGGTACCAGACCAAATATATCTTACGCAGTGAATTACTTGAGCCGTTTTCAAAACTATTATGATTCAATACAGTTTAAATATGCTTTAAAGGTATTAAAAAATCTTCATGGGACACGTTCATTTAAACTTATTTTTTATTTACATTTTACTAACGTTATTGATACTTCTGTAGATGCAGACTGGGCATCAGATATTGTTGACAGAAAATTAACTTCAGGAAATTTTAATTCAAATATTTATAATGCCATTTTCTGAAAAACAAAAAAAACGGAAAGTAGTTTCTAGAGCATTCACTCACGTTGAGTATTACGCTTTAGCTGACTGTGTGGAAGAGTTATTAACATTTAGAGGCATTATAAGTAAGTTGGGTTTTGAAACACCAAATGCTATAAAAATATGTGAAGACAATACTGGTGTTATAGCCCTTTCCAAGAATGGCAAATTGTGTAAAAACATATCGATTTAACTTATCACTTTGTTCATGAGCAGACATCTTAACAAGCGCATTGGTTAGAATTAAATTCAGATATATGATTGGAATATTGACTAGAAACTCTTAGTTCAAAATATATAAGTTATTTTTATTATTGTATTGTATTTTTTTAGATTAAAATATTTTTATTTTTGTTTGAAAAGGAGGTGTCTTTGAATATGATTATTTATTTTTGAATAGTATATAGTAGTTTCTAAACGCTCTCATTTATTTACAATATAATTCTTCAACTCATTTAAAAAAACGCTAAAGTAATACTTTGTAAAACGTAAACTTATAAAACATTGTGCACATGGTAATTAAACAAAGTATTCATTGTCTTCGGATGCCAAATTCCCCACTAATCGTTGTTCTAACTAGTTATTGGCAAAATAACCACCTCCTATATATACCCTCTAAACCAAACACATATGGCCTAAAAATGTATTCATTAGTAGATGCAAAGATGTTGTACAATACTAAAATGGAAACTTATGTCTGACAACAGCTTAATGGACAATTTTCTTTGCCAAAAAATGATAATATCTCTCTGGTCTCTAGATTATATGAACCAATCAGTGAGTCCAACCATAATTTTGCCATGGATAACTTCTTCGTAAGTATTGCATTAGGCGATTTACTTCTCAATACCCATATGTTGATAATTATAGGCACATAATAGTATATTATGCAACGATCATGTAATGATGGTTATTAATACACGAGCATCAACCGGGATACGAAACGAGCCGAAGGCGAGTTTCGTATGGTTTATGCGAGTGTATTAATAGTAAATTACATGAGAGTTGCATACGCTATTTTTTCTAAACCCGATAAATAATCAAACCCATAAATTTTATATTATTATTGAACACAATAGGTAACAGTAATTATTCGTATTGTTATAAAAAAAATCTATAAAATTGTAATTAATACCTCGGGTATTGGTATTGCCATAGATACAAGAATACTATAAACATTTCATTTGTATTTATACTCAACATATAATAATTGTAATTAATCCGATTTCTTAAAAATATTAAGATTATTTATTGTGCAGTTTGAAAAGATTATTCCAGGTCCCACTGATCTGGAAGTGGAAGGAATATTTACATTTATTTCATTATTGCTAGTCTCAATAGAGTTCAATATTGAATTGGAAATGCTGATTTTATTCTGAACCGAATTTTCAATGTAGCCTTCTGCCACTGAATTGGATTTCCAGCCACCATGGCGTTTTAATGTAGTAATATCACCACTGGCATCTACTAATACGGTTGCAGATGTCCTACGAAAAAAATGCCCTGTATATAAATTCAGATAAGGCAGATTTAAATATGTTGCTATTTTCTTTTCTATATCACCAAATTGATTAATACCAATGCTTTGAATTGTGCATTTTCCATTTAAATAATTAACGAAAAAAGATGGGGTGGGGCAAATTTTAGGCCGTAGATTCATATATTTTTTATAATTACGTAGTATTCAAATGCACAACATGTTTGATTGAAAAATTATGGGTTTCTATTGATTTAAAAATCTGTATCGTAATGAAAAATCTGTATCGCAATGAGTATCATTATGAAACGGATTATGGGCATATAAGTGCATTGGTGTAACACGGGTGTAGAAAAAATATAACCCACAATTACCACCAGGTATTATGCTAAAGAGGCCGGTTAAATCCATAATGTTTGGATTCCAAGAACGATGTACGTTACTATCTTACATTCCAACGACTTTTCACCTTGATGTCTCTGTCGATGAGTATCAGACCATCAATCATAATAGATGATAATAAAACAAAAGGTGGTGTTCATATAATAGCCAAATTATGTTCTTCGTATAACTGCGCTAGAATAACATATCGTTGGCAATTAGTGGTTTTTTAGGATTTACTAAATATAGGAGTTATTTCAAACGTATATCTTTTTAATGACTAATTTTTCAATTTCTTATATTTTCATGGGTTTCGGTCAGACGGTCAGAAATATAATCACTTGCTTATAGTGGTAACGTTTCGGTTTATTTGATTTAAACCATTTTCAAGCATTTCTAATGTATTAACAGTCCTAATTAAATCAAAATTAGAATTAGAGACCTTTTTTTCAATAGGTAAGGTGTAGATATTCGTTTATAATAGTAAGTTTGAATATATACAACTTAAGTTGTCTGTGTCAGTTCTTAAATTGATTGAGTTAAGATTCATCTTAATATTTATCATTTCTTTGATTAATCTTTTACTATTATTTTTTTCTGTAGTTATTATTTCTACGTTGTTGAAATTAAACGATTGTTATTTTGAACTGATTGCTGGTGTTGTTGAATTCTCTTATGTAAATATTGGCTGTATTGACCAATGTTAGTACTATTACTGTTTTAAATGAAACTTACTGTTTCTAGATAATTCCACAATTTATTGAAAAAAATGTTAAAAATTCTAAGAAATTTGACAATTGTTTCGATATTAAATATCATCGTTAGAATGACAGAAGTTATATTTCATTTGATGCCTACAAGATGTACTTCATGTTGTGGGTTTCTTAAGTCAATCACAAGGTAGGTCACTTCTTGGTCTCGCCAAAAATTATTATTAGACATCGGGTAGGCATCAAATGAAATGTAACTTCTGCCATTCTGACGATGATATTTAATATCGAAACCATTGTCAAATTTCTTAGAATTTTTAACATTTCTTTCAATATACAAGACGATACAATACAATATATTTATTGTTCCTTTGTATACATATAATACATGATCAAGAGAGCCAGTTGGTACTACATAAGATATTCTACAATAAACGATTCTGAGCGTGAGCATATAGGTACTGAACGATTGCTCTGTAATTTTGTATAAACATACCCACATACTCAAATACATGTACAACACATACGTATAAAAATCATTTTTGGTTCATTATTCATAGTTTATGAATGATCTGATTTTCATTGCCTCGTTCATAAATCGATATAATTCCTTCAGTTGCTGTCTGTCTGTTGAGGTACGTAGTGATTCTAAGTCATCTGAATGGCCTCGAGGTTTAATAAAGTAAGCTCTTGTACTCTGATACATTGGACACACTAAAATTATATGTTCAAGCGTTTCTGGTAATAGTTTATTACAGATTTAGTACAGTATTTATTTTGTGAGACATATTATTTAATTATATAGACAGTACTTCGGAATTAGCGGTCCGGAGTTGTGCGACGAGCCTTTTAATATGTAATGGGGAATCTCCCTGTAAATAATTGCTTGGTTCATTTCGATCTTGTATAAGGTATTTATACGGCGTATGGTTTGTACTGAGAAGTATTTTATTTGAATCCTCATAAGAAATTTTCTGCAGGTATTGTGATAAAAGTTTATTGATATGGCTTGTGTTAAAATTATTTATATCTAGATCATAATCACAGTACGTCGCTATACCACGGTATAATTGGTCGATCCAGTTATATTTTTGACATAGATAAGAGTGATCTTTTAAGTGGATCAAAGGGAGAAGTGCTCTATGAGTGTATCTTCTAGGGTTTTGCTCTTTTATCCTGAGCAGTAGCTCTAACGCCTGCTTTATTATAAAGTAGCTTATGTTACAGATACCTCACTACTGATAATATATGCTGCTGTTCGCGTTTGCAGGAATAAAAGATTTTCCCAAAAACTACTCTGAATTTTTTCTGTTTGTTCTAAGTATCTTAACGCCCAAATACTGCTTGCATATGTAAAGGTAGGTAGTACAACATTGTTATACATGGTCTTTATTGAATTAAGAGATGATATACCAGCTGAATTCATTTTTCTCAGTGTTGCTCCTTGGGAGAGTGTCGCTTTTTGTTCTCGTTGCTTTAGGTTGTGTAGAAATATTCCATTAAACGTGAACATTGTTCCTAAATATTCATAGGTATTTGAGAGCTGAATAGTGACATCTTTATAATTAAATTGTGGCTGTTGTCCCATATTAGCACTTCTGCGGAAAACCACTATTTTAGTTTTACTTGTGTTTACTTCCAGTTCAAATTTTTCACAATAGGCTTCTAAAATCTTAAGGTTTCTTTGCAGCTCTATTTAGGATCCTGCAAGTAGGACCATATCATCTGCGTACAGCAGCATATTGATATTTTCATTGTTATCAAGAGTTACTCCTTTAGCACAATGATTTTGGAAGTAAATTTCCAAGTCCGAGATAAAGAGAGAGAATAATAAGGGGCTTAACGTATCTCCTTGTAGGACAGCTTTAGTTATTTTAATTATATCGAAGATTTGAACACCTTGTTCAATGAACAGTGAGGCTGAACTGTAGATAATTCTTAGTATCCTAATAATTTTAGTGCTCACTCCAATATCGAAAAGTTTTTCCCACAATAACCCATGGTCCAGAGAGTCGAACGCTTTCTTAAAATCTACAAATAGCGCAAATAGTTTCCTAGACGGGAGGCGTAAATAATTATTTATAATTGTGTAAAGCACAGGATCGCGTTTTCCGGAACCCTGTTTGACACTCAGGTAGTAGATGATATTTTTCAGCATAATCTGTGAGTCTAGTACTAATGAGCTGCGTAAAAAGTTTATGTGATTGATTAATGCAATACTACGGTAATTGTCAGGATCATCTACTGGGTCTTTTTTATGAAAATGAATAATTTTAATATTTGGCCAGGTGGATGGGATTTCTTCATCTTGTAGGATATATTGTGGAGTTATCTAGAAACAGTAGGTTTCATTTAAAACACTAATATGAGTAGATTTCAAGAAGTAAGGGTCGAGACAGTTAATGTCAATGTAAGTACCGTTGCAATCTGAACAATTTATTTTATATATTGAGTTTATTGTGTTCTTATTATCTGGTTTGAGTCGAGAAAAAAGTGTATTTTCTGTAACGTTATTTGTTTTTTCAGCAATTTTAATATTAAATGGTATTAGGCATTTTTGTAATGGAACTGTCTGGGTATGGTGTACACACTAGATATAAATTGAGTGAATGAAGCGACGAGTACTCAGTGTGTATTTATTATTAAAATTCAGCTAAGCGCTTTCGGCCATTAGACCATTCTCAAAGCTGTCCTATAAAATTATAATGTTTGTAAAATTTGAAAGAACAATTTAAAAAAGTTGAACTTACGTCATAAAAAATCCTACAACAGGGGTCAAAAAACATTCAATGAATACAGAATAAAGAAATGTATGACATTACATTATTATTAGAATAAAATGATTAAAAACATTAAAAATACCCTTTCAAGAGGGTGTACAATTATATTTCACATAATGATACTTCCTATTTAAAAGTGTAGACTAAATGATATATGATGACGTTAATAGACGGTGGCTAATAAGTCAGCGTGCAGTAAAACAACAAGTGTATAATAATACAACGTGTTTGTATGATGAACATTGATTCAAATGTATGTTTAAAAGGATGAAAATATCCATATAGTGAACTGAAAATTGAAGGAAAATTTATATATAACTTTAATTTTAAATTTAAAAATGAAGTTAAAGACGTGATAAAATTGAAAAATTAAATAATCTCTATTCAAATTCAAAATTCCCAAAATTCATCTAACCAGATGAATAGTAAACCCTTGATTGTCTAAAGACTTAGGGGTTGGATCCATTCCCCAGCCAGTCAGGAAACAAGCGGAGTAAACCTATATGTGTAAAATGCTAGATAACTTAAATTAAACATTTGGTCGTGAATATATCCATGGAGGAGTTTACATAATGAAGTGACGAAGATGGAAAAGTAAGTACGCTGGCAAGGTGAACCCAACAGCTGGTGGCATCCCATATGAATTAGATGTAAATGGTAAAGTAATTGTGACCTGATGACCCAAACTATACTATACATAGCCCGGCGTCAAGAACGCAATGTGATTATGAAATTTAAGGTAATTGTTACACACGTAGACCAATACTAAGCATGTACAAGATGAGAAGAAGTCATAGGAGTATGTTAAGAGTGAAAGGGAAGGATAGAAGATGATAAGAGCTATAAGATATAGAACACTTGTATATTGATGAACTCCACTATGACCCATACATAGCTAGGTTACAAGAAAACAAGGTGGTTAAGAAGTTTTTTTGATATGACAAACCTAGATCCATACTAGGCATGTACAGGAGAGAAGAAACGGGGTGAGAGTGTAAAGAGAAGAAAGGGATGGCGGATATGCTAGAAGTTGTAATACTGGTATACTGATGACCCAACTATGACCCATACATAGCTAGGTTACAGGGAAACCATGTTGTTATGAAGTTTTTAGGTATTTATGACAAACATAGATCCATACTAGGCATGTACAGGAGAGAAGAAACCGAGTGAGATTATAAAGAGAAGAAAAGGATGGCAGATATGCCAAAAATTGTATGAATAGGGAGTCATGTGGTTGTGAAGTTATAAGATAATTGTGACAAACCTAGATCCATTTTTAGATTTTAACGGGAAAACAATACTCTGGAACCTAAGGTTTATTCTGCCCCAACCTAGATCCATACTAGGCCTATCACGAAAAAGAGGAAACCGAGGAAGAGAGTAGCTAAGAGTGGAAAGATAGCAGATGTGCTAGCAATAATAATATGCCATACCTAGACCCATACTAGGCATGCACAGGAGAAGAAGAAAAAATCAAGGAAAAGTGAAAAGGAGGGTATGATTTGCTCAAATTTATAAGATTGCTTGTATGCTGAACCAAACTATGACCCATACATAGCATGGTGTCCGAAGTACACTGTGGTTATCTAGAACTAGTTCCAAGAACAAACCCAGATCCACACTAGGCATGTCTCAGATAAGTTCCATGAGAGGGGTTTACTCCTATTATTTTAAAATTAAATTAGGTTGTTTACTGATGAGACAAACTATGACCCATACATAGCCTGGTGACTAGTCAACAATGTGTTTGTGTGATGATTCACTCAATTTTTGTAATGGTTTATTTATATCAGGAATGTGCAGAAGTGAAATATATTTTGATGGATTATTTTGACTATCAAATTTTGATTTGTTGTAAAAGTTGTTAATTCTCTGTTTAATGAAGGGTTTATAGAAATATTTAGAATAATTATTTAAATCCAAGATACTATTGATTTTTTTAATATTATTAGGCCTGTGTGTTTTGCGAGGCGGTTGATTTGTGTTTGAATTCCACCTATTTTAAATTTGGTGACGGTTTCTATAAACAAATTCTTGGAACAGCAATGGGATCTCCAATTTCTGCTCCGATTGCAAACTTAGTACTTGAATATTTAGAATCCAATGCTATAGAAGAGTTACCAGAGACAAATCAATTTTTTCAAAAGATACGTCGATGACTGTATCCTTTGTGTAACAATTAACCAGACTGAGAATATTCGAAAACGTTTTAACAACTTCAATAAAAAGTTACAATTTATCATAGAAATGGACAAAAATCGTTCTATAGATTTTTTAGATATGAATATAAAATATGACAACGGTCGAATATCAAGAAATTGATTCACGAAAAGGTGTAGTCTCAACGATATAAACTATAATTCATACGCTCCCATAAAATACAAGAAGAGTGTTGTCACTGGCCTCACTGATGAAGCTGTACAATTATGACATCAAAACACATGCCTAATAATATTAAAAAATCAAAAGTACCATAGATTTGAATAATTATCATAAACATTTTATGAGCCCATTATTAAACACAGAATTAACAACTATTACAACAGATCAAAAATTGATAACCAAAATAATCTATCAAAATATATTTCACTTCCGTACATTCCTGATATAAATAAACCACTACAAAAATGCCTAGCACCATCTAATATTAAAATTGCTGAAAAACCAAATAACATTACAGGAAATGAACTTTTCTCTGGACTCAAACCAGATAATAAGAACCCAATAAACTCAATATATAAAATAATTTCTTCAGATTGCAATGGTACTTACATTGGTCAATCCAGCCAATATTTACATAAGAGAATTCAACAACACCATCAATTCATAAAAATGAATGTACTGCATTATCAAAACATTCACTTTATAAAAATCACTTGTTTAATCTCAACAACGTAGAAATAATAACTACAGAAAAAAATAATAGTGAAAAATTACTCAAACTCAATCAATTTCAGAACTGACATAGGCAACTTATGTTGTATATGTACCAACTTACTATTATAAATGAATATCCACACCTTACCTACTAAAAGAAAGGGCTCTAATTCTAATTTTAATTTAATTAGGACGCTCTGTAAATACTTTTTAACCATCTTTATCATAGTTTATCGTCTATAATATTTCTTTTTATGTGTTTATTTATATTAATCGTCTTTATCAATTTAAGAAATACTACTGTACAGTAGTAGATGAACCTCTACTGGAGCATAATCATAAAGTAGGTTTTAAGGAAATATATTTCAACTTTTAGCAAGGTCTGAAAATGGTTTAAATCAAATAAACCGAAACGTTACCATTATAAGCAAGTGATTTTATTTCTGACCAAACCCATAAAAATATAGGAAATATAGGCGTTAATAATTCTTATGTCATATATAAAATTAATAACATTGATCAGAAGATTCCTAGAAAGTTATTTTTAGAAACACTTGGACGACAACTAATTGAACCATATACGAGAAAGAGATTAACCAATACCTCTCTTCCTAAAACAACGAGGTTGATAATTCAAGAAATTCATAACATTCCAGCAAATAATAGCTGTATCAATCGACCTACTCATGGCCGATGTTATTTATGTTCCAGCAAGAAAAGCCGTACATAGAACAAAATTTGTTTGTTACAAGTGTAGCAGGTTCCTATGCTAAATGCATATAAATGGTCTCTGTCGAGAATGTGCCGAAGCAGACTTTAATCGTAAATTTTCAGTCTCACAAAATTTTTATCAATATTTTATGTTAAGTTTTTATGAATTATTAATATTGTGACTACTTTAATTAAATTTTATAACGAAACATATTTAATTTTTGTTATTTTGGCGGTTTTTGACTGTATTTATGATTTTTATTTATATTATTCAAAAAATTTGAATAACTGATTGTTGTTATCGTATTGTAAATTATATAAGTCTGGAAAACTTAGTTATTGCGATTAAAGGACGGTTAGGTTAGGTTTTATATTTTTATTTACGTCCCATAGACTGATGTTAGCTACGTTGTCTAAAAAAATCATTTTAGCTGCGGAAGGTTAACTAACCATGAAATAACAAAAAAAGCAAAAAGACAATTTTAAAATTATAAAAACATTATAAGGTAATAAAACACGTATATATTAGATGTAAATGAAATAAACAAACAAACACAGTTATAGTACTACATTTTTTAAAGAATTATTCAACGACGGAAAAACCAGTAACGTAAGCGATTATTGATAACAAAAATGTTATCGTCGACATTCAATTATAAGGAAAAATTACAAAAATTAACGAGCAGTGTGTTTGGGTTCCTTCCAAATAGATATTGTCTCTACAAATAAGTAAAACGCACTATCTCAATATTACTTTTCCGCCCAACCCTATCTACATATGATGCGAGAAAAGTATTGGTTTACCCCCAAAAAATATTGGAATTTGTGTTTTTTGAGTTATTTCTTCGTTGTTTGGGTAGAAAAACACGTTTATAGAAGAAAATAATTCTGTGTGTATGTCGTTGTCAGCGGCCACATTTCGAAACATTTATTTATTTATTTATCAAAGGGAATACAAACGGGACGAGCCCAAATGCAGTATCCACAGACATATTATCAATACAGTATAAATTGATTAGTGTAATATGGTAGATACGGCCTAAGCTGCAAATTAAGTGCCGCCAGTTTTTCACGTCATTCTGCAGTAAGTGACCTAATCAAACGAGGCCTATCATCTGCAAAGATTCCTTGTTCGTTGGAACCGTTAGGTATTTGCGGCGACGACGATAAACGTCCAGATGGTATGACCCTCATTCCATGGCAACGCGGTAGACCAGTTATATGGGATTCCACTTGTACTGACACTTGGGGTCCGTCCCATGTCCGATCCACATCTACTTCCGCAGGCGCTGCAGCTTTACAAGGCGAAACTTTTGAAATCAATAAATACAAAAATTTTGAGAACATTCACATTTTTATTCCTGTAGCAATTGAAACCTCTGGTGTTTTCGGTCATGAAGTTTTAAAATTCATTAAAGAAATCGGTAAAAAATTATCAGTAGAAATCAATGATTCAAGAGCAACTTTGTTCTTTATACAACAAATAAGTACGGCAATTCAAAGAGGAAACGCTTCATCTTTTCTCGGTACGTTTCCCCGTTCTAAGCCTCTGGAAGAACTTTTTATGAAACCTAATCATAAGAAACCTAATTCTTCTACCACATTCAAACTTTCTCACATTACCGACCCTAAAACATGTGATCTTTCCTTTTTCCGAAATTATTATTTAACATCTTCATTCTCTTCAGAATGCGTGCCTTCTGATAATACATGCGTTGACAATTTTATAAATTATGCCACCAACAAGCTTTTGGGCCTCAGTGTACTAAAAAATATAGATAACCACCAGCCAGATGATGTCCCATTCATAGGAATAATGAAGAAGATGATTATGCTAGAGAATGATGCGATTCCTATACGCAATTAATTATCATTGACCAAAACAAAATATAAAACTGGTTTACCCCCAATAGAGTTGGAGACATCAAATAAAAAGGTAAACGACCAAATGGAAGTTATTTATACTAACAGTGTGGCATACTCTAACAATACTAATATAGACAATTTGTATGATGAAGAAGATAACGGAAATCACACATCAGTAGGCGATTTGAGTAAAAATTTTAATGACAAACTCTCCAGAACAGTAAAAAATTGTACTAACCTCGCCAATAAGACAACTGAGGTTAGATCCAAAATATCTGATGTGACCAATAGAGTGAAACCAATAAGTACAAAATCAATATCCACCAGAGTTAAAAAATATAGTAATAATTTTTCGGTGACCAAAAAAAAATGTCATTGCGTCCAATAAGTGTCAAAATAACCCTGTTGCTCTGCAGTGAAATTCAAAATTGGAAGATAATGAAGACGTAGAAAAAAATAATGGTTCAGAAGTCGATAGGGTCGTAGTAACTGAGGTATCAATAAACATCAATTTCCTTTCTAAAAATAATCCCAGAGTTAACAACTTCTCTTCATACATTTCATTTTCAATTGAAGATGTTCAGAAAGGGAATGAAACTCAACAAGAACAAAAAACCACTCGTCTAAAAATGATGTAGATAACAAGGAATATATTAACAAAGTGAACCAGACCAATGATCTATCGACATCAACCAAAGTTTCCAAATCCGTAATATCTACATCCAATTCAATAGCAAACAACATCAATTCAAATTCCTTATCACGCCGATCAGGTGAGTTAGACAATAATAGAATCCGAGATTATTCGTACAATGATAGTAGTTGCGAAAGAGTGCTTAACAATATCTCCACAATCAGATCCATAAGGGGTATTCCCCAAGAATCTTTGGGTCTCAAAGGCCTCAAAAATATTGGTAACACATGTTTCATGAATAGTATCATCCAATGCCTATCAAGCACAAGGTGGCTATTAGAATATCTAAAGAAAGACGCATACATAAGAGATATTAACATAAACATATCTAGCATGGAAGGACCACTAATTGAAGCATTTGCTGAAGTTATTCAAGAGCTTTGGTCTGAAGATGCTTCAGACAGAATGGTTAATATAGTATCATTGAAAAGTCAGATTCAGTGATTTCCTCAAGGTTTATGGGATACACTCAACATGATGCACAGGAGTTTCTTCGTTACCTATTATCAGGACTTCATTGCCCATATTAACAGAAAATGATGACAAACTTAGTGACATCGAAAAAGCACAAGAATCTTGGTTGAGATATCCGAGAATGGACAACTCCAAGATTGTGGATTACTGTGCCGGTGAATTAAAATTAACAATCAAGTGCACACACTGTGGTCACTGTTCAGTTACCTACGATCCCTTTTGGGATTTATCCCTTTCGATACCCCAAAGAACAGGTCAATTACGACTTTCAAAATGTTTAGATTCGTTTACAAGAGAAGAAATACTCGACGGTGAGGAGAAACCAACATGTTCGAAATGTAAGGAACGAAGACGATGCACTAAATCATTCTCAATTCATAAATTTCCGAAAATATTGGTTATTCACCTGAAGCGCTTTTCGCAAACAGAAAGATTCGGTGGAAAATTTGATGTTGCAAGACGTTTTCCAATAGAAGGGCTTGATATGAGCCATTACGCGGCTGATAATGTGGCACCTTGTATGTACAACCTCTACGCTATATCAAATCATTGTGGAACCACTTATAATGGTCACTACACAGCACAAAGTCCCACCTTTAAAATTAATAATTTTTTTTATCAGTTTTTAATTTGTATATTGTCATTGTGAACAAATGTCTTATTTGGTTTTTTCTGCAAAATTTATTTATATATTCATATATTCATATATACATTGTATTCTTATTGAAGACTATTCAATTTTTCTAGTATTATTTAATGTAATGTTTCGTGATTTTGATTGTCAAAAGGAGTAAAAATTGCAAATCGTTTTTCTTCTCGTAAATAATTCATTCACTATTATTTAAAGTAGAAGAGTATATAAATACTGCAGCGTCCGATTCAGAGAACTACGTACCGAGCGACATTGAAGAAGCGGCTCAATCTAAGTTATCTACAATTATTCCTAAGAAGTCGAAGAGCAAGTATGATTTGTCCTATGCCAAATTTAATTTATGGTGTGAACAGAAAAGGATTACCCATTTGAACTAAAAAGTTTTGCTAGCCTATTTTCAAGAAAAAAAGGAACTGAAGAATTCAACCTTGTGAAGTTTATATTCGATGTTAAGAACTGAATTGTACTTAAAAAGAAATATTGACATTAAGAAGTATACAAATTTGTTGGCATTCTTAAAACGTCATTCTGAAGGTTACCAGACGAAAAAGTCGCAAGTTTTTAGTAAAGAAAACATTTCTCATTTTCTGCAAGCTTCTAACAGGCAACATTTAATGAACAAGGTAGCATTAATCGTAGGAGTTGCTGGAGCTTGCCACAAAAGTGAATTAACTTTTCTTCGTGAAGAAATTGTAAAATTTCAGGAGGAATTTGATAATGTGACCTTAGAGTACTAATACACATAGAGGGTGCTATTCATTCATACACACTGTTATTTTTGCGACCAACAATTCTAAACGCCAGTATTGAAATAAAGAATGAACTACAAAAAGTGGGGATTGTATTGTAGATACATGGTCTTGGTAATTTCGGCTGTTTTTCTGACAAACATGGCACATACGAACCATGATAATCCAAAAGCATTAAATTAATTAACTTAAAAGTCTATTTTGTCACTAAAAGTCTTGAAAACACAACAAAACGGAAGAACTAAATGTTTACTCTCTAGTCGTAATGGCGCTCGTATAAACAAACCACGTTTGACATCATTTACTATAATACTACGGCGTATTCAAAATGATCGTCGATCACACTCTGACGATATTTGCATCTCTCTTTATATGGTAATTAAACAAGGACAAAACCACTAAATATATTACTATTGACACATTAAACAGGTACTCAAATCTTCAGTAATGTTGCCATTATTAGTTATAACCATAAAGTTATCTAACGATGCAACAAATTCTTGTTTAAAATTTATATAAGAATATGCCTTTATTAAATAAAATTTAAGTATTATTAACTAATTTTAAAAGCAGCGACTCAAATGAATAAATTAGTATGACTTTTTTTATTGGCATAACTTTTTACCACATTTTCAATTGAACTTCTAATTTCATTTTTCCTGCAACTAAATATGTCAAAGCAGTGGAAGTGTCCGCAAGTGCTCTTAGAATGTGACTAGATGTTTGGGACAAGAAAAAATCAAAACAAACATATCTATTTTATTTGTTAATCTGAGAAAGTGACCATTCCTACCACAAAGACGAAAGTATATTTGTTATAACCACTGGAGCCTTTGATGGTATAAACTGTATTGAAATTATCAAAAAATACGTTCTGCTAAGGCCGCCAAATATTAAGCATGACAGATTTTTTGTCAAATATTTAAATGGGAAATGTGGAGTACAGCCTGTAGGCATTAATACATTTGGATATTTGCCGAAAATAATCGCCCAGTTTTTTAAAATTTTCAAACCCTTGTTTAAACACCGGTCACTATTTTCGCGGACGTCGATTACTCATCTTGCGGATTCAGGTGCTGATTTGCTTAGAATAAAACAGCATGGGGGATGGAAATCCAAATACGGTTGCCGAGGGTTATGTGGAGAATTCAATCATTAATAAACAGAAGATTACCACGAACATACTCGGAAAAAATTCCATAGAAAATACATCACAAATTAATGCTAATCAGGGAACTATGTTGTCAGCTGTGGTCAACATTAGTAACTGTTCTAATTGTGTTATTAATATTTATAAATAATTTTTTATTCACGTGTTAAAATTGAATAAATTTATCACAGTTTCTTGATATTATATTAGTACACCATATTTAACGATAATAATGAGGTAGTTCAAGTAATTTAGTCTTTATTTTGTACTTTTCGCAATTAGTAGCGAAATTTACTTTTCGTAACTAGTTATGAAAAGTAAGACGTTTCATAACGTCAACGAGTTTTATAAAATGACACTTTATATGTCAAAATGAGAAAAACGTAATTTTGTTATTGAGATACAGCTTTTCACGCTTATTACAAAAAGTAAACAATCTGTCATGGAATATATCAATATCAAGATGGTTCCAGATTGAGTTGAAGGATTTACAACACCTATGCAAGGGAAAATTTTGATAATACTTTGTAGCACTAAAGTTAATATCAAAAACTTCAAAATCTCTTATATTATAGGCCGTAATATTGAATTTAATAAGGCAGGTAATCTCGTTGGAATCAATAAGACTATTAACAATTTTATATAAAAATTTAACGTCATTCATTTGACGTGTTTCTTCAAGAGAAATTAAACTCAACTGAGACAATATTATTATTAGGAAACAGTTTATGTAGATACGGTCAAGTCTATCAATGTATTCAAGATACTGAGGATTCCAAATTATTGATCCGAAACTTAAAACACTGTTTACATAGGCCATAAATAAATTTCACAATGAACGTAAAGTTTTAAAGTCATGACAAATTCTGATAATAAAACCCAGCGTCCTATTAGCTTTTTTTGCTATATAATTGATATCTTGGTCGAAAATAAGTTTTGAATTAAAATAAATGCCTAGATCTTTTATCTGTGAAACCTTTTCAATTGGGAGGTTTTCAAAAAACTATTGGAAATCAACTATGCATAGTAATTGCGTAGCATTTATTTAAATTCAAAAAAAAGAAAGTTTTTTTACAATAAGCAAAAAGTCTATTCAAATTACTATGTATCAATTGAAAATTTGCAGCATTACCTATTTTGAGGTATATTTTTAAATCATCCGCATATTTTTTTTATTTACAAAATTCGAAACATTCAGATATATCGTTAATATAGATATTAAATAATAAGGGCTCCAAGTGGGATCCTTGAGGTACTCCTGAAGTTACATAACTGAAAGGTGATACGTATTTACCTATGACTACTGCCTGGGATCTGTTACTTATGTAAGCTTTGAACCATCGGAGTAGATTGCAATGTACACCGACTGCACCAAGTTTATCCATCAAATTTGAATGATCAATTTTATCAAAGGACCTACTGAAGTCAATAAACATAGCGTCCATGTGAAATTCTTTATTCATACGTTCTAGCAGATATTCGCTATAAGTAAAGAGGTTTGTTTCAACAGAACGCTTTTTCATAAAACCATATTGCTCCTCATTAATAAAATATGCTTAACATCTAAAAACAAGTAATCACAAATAATTTGGCAATAATTGAAAGTTTTGATATAGGACCATAATTTTCTACTAAATATTTACTAGCGGATTTAAAAATAGGAACTGTTAAGGCCGTTTTCCGCATACTAGGTAAAGAGCCTTCTGTTATTGATTTATTAAATAATAAGCACAATGGGCGGGGGGGGGGGGGGGGGTATATTTCGTTAACGCAGTTAAGTGGATGTGATACGAAGATATATAGTTGATATTAATATTATTATTTGACTTAGTATTGTTGGGGTTTGTGTTAGGAAAGTTGAAGACAGAACTGAAGTAATCTGAGAAAATATTGGAGATCAATTGTCCATCAGTCCCAATGGCATCGATAGTACCAGACTTTTGATTTTGCAAACTGCCAAATTTGCTTTGAGTTTGTAGTTATTTGAGTCTCAACATTGTTGATATAGTTTTTAAAATCTAGGTTAATCAAATATTGCTCTACCTCTCAAAAGCTTAAATGTTAAATAATCTAAAGCATTAGAATACCTTTTCCATTTGACATGATAATTTTTTCTTCTCTTTAACAACTTTGATGTTGCTTAGACTAAACAAATGCGAGAATGTTGACTTATATATAGGATATTTTGGAACATGCTTGTCAATAGTGCTTCACAAATTGCGGTAAAACTTGCTAGTGCTGTCACAAGCATAAAAATAAGAAATTCACTATTCCAATCAATAGAAGGTAAATTATTCCTAATTTAATCGAAATTTGCTTTATTATAATTAAATTTGGTATTCGAATTATTTTTCCGATTGTGGCGTTTAAATTTCAACAATTTCATGTGAAACACCAATGTTGTTTGGAAATGATCTTCAGAAACAAGAGGAGATTTACTCACAGTAAGATTCTCGATTATAAAATTATTGTTCATGATTAAGTCAAGTCTGTTTTTTGTTATATTGGTAAAACTATTAAATTATTAAACCGCAACAAGAAATTTTATCAATAAATAGATTAAAATTTACATCGGAAAAATGTCAGGGTATACAGTAAATGTTTATGGGGTCTAACCACTATTTTATGCAGGGTAAACTAAAATCACCGCATATAAAAAATGTATCTTCAGGATTATCCTCAACAATAGCGTGAAGCTTGGAACGAAACAAGTTTGAAGCAATTGAGTTGCCTGGAGGAATATATACACAGCAAATATTAAGTTTAAAAAATTGAGAAGTGACAGTTACCAAGAGATCTTCAGTATCATACATCCACTCACTATGCACAACACTATGAAAGTCATTAATAACTCCAATTAGAACTCCTCCTCCTTCTTTATGGGTCGAACTAGAATCTTCCTGACCGCGTCTAAAAATTGCGAAGGAATCATTCAATACTTCGGAAGAAGCAATTTCATTATTAAGACAAGTCTCTGTTAAACGTATAATGTCTTAGTCACAATTTAAGGAGTTTTCAAAAATGTTCGTAAGTTTCGATTTCAAACCACGAACGTTGTAAAAATCCGAACCAGTAATTGCGAAGACAGTGAGTTATAATCAGTAGGTGAAAAGAAAAAGAAATATGGTTACAGTTTATTGAAATCATATTCAGAAAAAATTCTCTTTACTTGCCTCCTATCATCCATTCGCAAGTCATATGGAGACATTCTGGTTAATATTATTATTAAATTGCTGACAGGACGTTTCCCACATTAATGTATTCATAATTCTTAATCAGAAAACACGTGGAGACATCCCCCTACAGAGATCATTTACTTCATATATCAATCTCATCTCTAGAACAAGCATTGTACGAATGTAGAAGATTAGACAACGAAAGATTCCAAATTGAATTTGCTAACTTTCTTAGATCTCAAAAAGGTCAAAGAAATCGCCCACCTCTAAAACATAATACTTCATATAATCAATCACCAAGGAACCAACCTTCATTTAATCATTATAATTCGTCTCAAAGACCACAAGTTCCTCAAAACCCTAATTATAGACCATTTAATAGATATAATGATAACAATCAAAGATTCCATTACCAAAATAACTATCAAAGACCAAATAATCAATCAAATAATAGACAAACACAATCTCCTAATCATCAAAATTTTAATCGCCCCTCTCAACTTTCCACAAGTAATTACAAACCAACCCCAATGAGTATATCCACAGCAAATACTTATAGACCTCCACAACAAAATTCCTTCAGACAAACAGGACCTCCGAACGTAGTTGTCGAAGAATTGTGCAATATTGAAGATACTGACGAAAATTCTGATGAATCATCATATGCTAACCCCCAAAACGAACAATACGATGAAACTCAAAATTTTTAATTACGTGCCTCGGAATTGATATAAATAATATATATTCAACCCCTAAACTTCCATTTATATACCTCTCAAATCTAGACTTAAAAATATGATTGACCCCGGTGCAAGCAATTCCATTATAAACCCTGAACCAGCCTATAGATTATTTTCAGATTCCATTTATGAATCAACATTTTCCGTTAAATCAGTTAAAACAACTTACAATGGCAATTTTAGCTGCAAATATCCTCTTTTGAAAGAATTCGGCATTAAATACATGTTCCATATGTTTATAGTACCTTGGCACGATAGATTCGATGCATTAATAGGTAGTCAGGACTTTGATAAATTAAAGGCACTTATTAATTTCGACAATCATTTATTACAAATTAATTATATTAAAATACCATTCTATTTGGAAGTCAATCCCAACTTATTTACCCCTTATTCTGAATCTCTAGATAAAAGAATTTTAAATATCCCTGTGAATATTGATAATGGACAAGTAGTTCTTCCAGAATTAAAATTAAACAACATAATAATACCTGAATGTATAGCTCTAGCGAAAGACGGTTACTGTAAAATACCTATAGAACAAGAAATCTCTTTAAATAATATTTCTATAAATTTTCATGAACCTCTCCAAGTCCAACCCCTATAAAAATTTGATGAAACAATTCCTTTATCATCTTATAATAATAATATTGATATTACCAAACTTCTTCGAACAGATCATCTGAATCCCGAGGAAAAAGATGCAATAATTTCTCTTTGTAAAAAATTTAAAAATATATTTTATAACGAAAACTCCGACTTATCTTTTACTCATGTAGTTAAACATCACATTAGAACGGTCGACGATGTTTCGATTTATCAAAAATCATATAGATACCCTTACCACTTAAAACAAGAAATTCAAAATCAAATACAAAAGCTCCTAGACAATAAAATAATTAAACCTAGTATATCTCCGTACAGTTTCCCTACCTTTCTCGTCCCCAAACGAATGGACGCCAGTGGAAAGAAAAAATTCCGATTACTTATCGATTACCGAAAACTAAATGAAAAAACTATCGAAGATAGATATCCCCTTCCTCGTATCGATGAAATTTTCGACAATCTTGGTGGAAGTACTTACTTTTCCACTTTAGATTTGGCACAAAGTTTTCACCAAATTGAAATACACCCAGATTCGGCAGAAAAAACTGCATTCACCGTAGATAATGGCCACTACGAATATGCTCGTATGCCATTTGGTCTAAAAAACGCTTCTGCCACTTTTCAACGTGTCATGGACACAATTCTCCGTCCTTTTCTCTATAAACAATGTTTCGTATACATGGATGACATAGTCATATTTTCAAAGTCCCTCCAAGACCATATTCTTCATATAAAACAAATATTCAGTGAATTAGAAAAATATAATCTGAAAGTCCAAATAGACAAATCAGAATTCCTCAGAAAAGAAGTTGCCTTTTTAGGCCATGTCATAACCCCTGGGGGTATTAAACCAAATCCAGATAAAATCAAGTCCATCCAAAACTTTCCTTTGCCCAAAAATGAAAAACAAATAAAATCATTTCTCGGCATGCTCTCCTATTATCGTAAATTCATTCAAAATTACTCCAAAATAACCTACCCAATAAATAAATATCTTAAAAAAGGAACTAAATTAGATTTAAACGACCCAGAATACCTCAATGCTTTCCAAAAAAGCAAACAACTTCTTTGTAATTCTCCTATTGTAGCATACCCTGATTTCACAAAAACATTTACTTTAACGACCGATGCTTCAAACATCGCTATAGGAAGCGTACTTTCTCAAGATTCCCATCCAATAGCTTTTTACTCTCGAACACTTAATTCAGCTGAAATAAATTATGGCGCTATCGAAAAAGAACTCTTAGCTATAATCGATAGCTGTAAACATTTCCGACCATATTTATATTCCAAAAAATTAATTATTGAAACTGATCATAAGCCACTCGTCTGGCTACATTCTCTTAAAGAACCCAATCAACGTCTAATAAGATGGAAACTAAAGTTGGAAGAATTCGATTTTGAAATTAATTATAAAAAAGGCAAAGAAAATTACGTCGCTGATGCATTATCGAGAATTGAACTCAATGCAATCGATAAAAAACTTCCTAAACGTGATCTAAAAATTAATATAATTAGTGATATAGTTATTACTCCCCCAAACTCAAAAACAAATACTAAAGAGCTCAAACAAAACCCTGATGATATCGATGGCATTTCAACTATGGCAAGAGCAAATTCCGATCCAAATCTAGCATTAAGTGATGCTAACGAAATCTTAAGTAAAATATCCGACGATAACAAAAGTACCGCTTCAGGCGACACTAGACACTCCGCACAAGGAAATCCAACTTTTGGTTTCCCAATTTCAGAAAAAACCTTAAATTCCGCCCATTTTCAAATAATCCTAAAATACGGAGACAAAAACGACATAGATTACTCTAAGCCATTTGGCAAAAATCGCTATATTCTTACTTTTAGAAAAGAATCCGACCATAATGTTATAAGTAATATGTTCTTAGAAATAGTTGATCCAACAAAAACATACTATATATACTGCCCCAATGATTCATTACTTAATATTGCTTCTACAGAATGTTCAAAAATCTTGGAACCAAACGTAAAAATCATTAAAACAAATACTTTTCTGAAAGGCATAATTAATAAGGAAGAACAAGTCCGATTAATTTCAGACTATCATTCAGAAACTAATAACGGTATCACAGAAACTACGAAACATATAAAGTGCCTGTATTATTTTCCGAAAATACAAGAATTAGTAACGAATCACGTTAATAATTGCGAATTATGTCTCACCTCAAAATATGATAGAAACCCTCGAAAAATTCCATTTTCCGGCCCACTTATTTCTAAAAGACCTCACGAAAATATTCACATAGACGTATTCTCTATAGAAAATAAACAATTTCTTACAATACTCGACCTAGAGAATACTCTAGGTACCTTCAAGCTTACGAAATTAGTGACTCAAATTCTATCAACATACTTAGTAAACTCCGTCATTATTTTTCTCATCATAACTACCCTTCGCAAATAACTTGCGACAATGCCAGAGAATTCACTAGCGAAACCTTTAAAGAGTTCATGTCACTTTTTCATATAAAAATTCATTATACAACACCCCAATCTCATACCGGCAATTCTCCGATAGAAAGAGCACATTCAACTTTAATCGAAAAATTAAGAGTCCTAAGACAAAAATCAAAAGAAAATATTACCGACTTAGTTACAACTGCTATTTTTATATATAATCAATCAATTCATTCAGTAACAAATTTTACCCCATTTTCACTTCTTTATGGACCATACTAAAATCTAAATCTTCATGAAATAAATCCCCATAAACAAGTATTCCAAAATTACAACGAATTACAACAGAAATTATGCCATTTTTCGACGATCTTTATCAAAAACAATTAACAAAAAGAACCGAACAATTAGATAAAATTAATAGTAAACGATCAGACGATATCCCAAAAACAGATGTCGTATATTTAGATATGGAACCACGAAATAAAATTAAACCTAAATATAAGAAAATATTAGTAGACACAAATCAATCCAACGATAAGTTAATTTCTCAAAAATCTAAAAAGGTTAGCAAACACATGATTAAAAATACTAAATATTTCCAGTTTAACCATGAAGATAGCCACCCAGGCACTTCAAGTCAAAACAATTGAACCCCCAGGTTACATATTAGATAGTTTAGGATTAGCTAAATATAAGACCAATTATCATAAGATTTATTTTAGTATAAGTATTGAAGAAATTGAAAACTCATATAGTAAATTAGTATTAAATCAAGTTCATTTAGCCAGTAGACTTGACGATTCAACAATAACTTTAGCAAAAATTTATAACAGAGATATCGACTTACTCTCAGAAGATATAAATAAACATAGAGTGTATGCTCGATCAAATAAAGTAATTAAAAGAGGTCTAATAGACGGCCTAGGTACAGTAGTAAAATATATTTCAGGAAATCTTCATCAAAACGACCTAATCGAAATTCAAAATACATTTGAAAAAATTAATTTAAATGAAAAGAAACTAATGACTGAAATTTCGAAGTTGCATTCATTTGCAGGACAGATTACTCAACGCTGGCAAACAGACCTACGTAAAATACAAAATTATGCTGAAAACGTTCTAAAATAATTAAATACTTTAAATGATAGATTGAATAACGAAATTATTATTCATATTCAACTAGAACAAATTAGAGACCTAAGAAATTATATTCAAGTTTTACTAAGAACAATATCATTTAGTAACCAAGAAATTTTAAATGTAGAATTAATTAAGCAGAAGGAATTAGAATAAATTATTAGAAATAATCAAAGTCAATCTTATGTTTACTTCAAAAACTTCATATATTACTCTTAAAATACCCATATTAGCCGATGAATTACTTTATATTTCCAAAATCATCCCTATTCCCAGTAAAGAAAATAATATCCTTCTACCCCCATACGCATTCACATTAAATTCCAAAAGATCAACAAAATGGACAAACGAAGAATGCAAGACCTTTTCGTTCTGGTATAGGCATCTGAAAATAAGAATGCAGCGCCAAAGTGGGCAGTCGTAGAACTATAAATCTTGACATTAGATTATTGTGTTGTATTGGTTGTGTATATACATATTTGTATTCTTAAAATTTGATTTTACAATAAATATAAAAACTTTCAGACTTTTATAGTGAACGAGTGTGTTACTGTGTATATATTTTCAATTTTTGTAAAGGCCATAGGTACGTACCATCATGCGTTTCAATTAAGTGAAAGTTATCCAAGATTAGAAGACTGTTGAAGAAACACTTGATTGTTCATATTATATGTCAATAGTTCAATCAACATTATTATTATGTAGGATTCTAATATTACTTTTTTTAGGTACAAATGGCAAGACTGAGTTTAGTAGAATACTTGGGGTATCTTGAAGGCACAAACACTTCCAGAAGTGTTTATGAAGTTGAAGATGTTTTAAACGCTGGTCACATAATATTATGTGGAAAGTTGAATTCTTCCACCCATGATAAAATTCTGATTTGTGCTTTGTGCCTTCAGAGTAGCGCACTTAATTCAGACCCACACCACATTCAAGGAGAACTTCATTGTGACTCAAGGAAAGGCAGTATTAAAATTAAGACCATGTTGTGTTCATGTAAAGCTGGAAATAGCGGAAGATGTAAACACATTTCTGCTCTTTCAATAAAGTGTACAAGGTGGGTCATTTTACTAATTCAAAAAGGCCAAATCGTGCCAAGTTTATTTTTAATAAAAATAAAGTATGTGATTATTGCGTTTGTTCATTTTCTGATGTTCATTGTTTTGTTTTAGGGAAAACCTTGAAGATCTTGAGATCATTTCACAAACTGATATGAAATGTGTTTGGTCAGCTCAAAAACACATTACCAATGAAAAATATAAAGCAGTTCCCATAAAAGACATGTCATGTTTTCAAAATAAAATTGAACAGTGTAAATTGGAAGTTGATGACAATAAAATCTATAATTTCTTGATAAGCCTGAATTTGCAATTTCTAAACATAAGTAAGTTGCTGAATAAGATAGCCTAGATCATATTAGGTGGTAAAAAAAGTTGGACCTGACAATAATGATCTTCAAGCAATTGTGGACAATGCCTGCCAGTCTATTATCATGTTGGAAACTTCAATTATATCAGTCTCTAATGAAAATGAGTGTTGTAAAATATTGTGTTCAGAACTTTTCAATCAGGTTTCTGATACAATAATCAACATATGTCAACAATCTAAAGAGTGGCATGAACAGAGGAAATATAGAGTAACAGGTAGTTATATAACCAAAATACATTTGTATAAAACCAAACTATATATATATATATATATATATATATATATATATATATATATATTTATTTATAGGTTCACGAATATATGAGTTGTATACATACTCCAGATCTGAGTGGGATAACAAAGCATCAAGATATTTTTATGCCAAAGGCTTCAGTAATAAGTTCACCAAACATGGAGTCAAGTACGAAGGTGATACGAAAGATGCATTTATTGCTAAAAAGTCCTGCCAAGTTGTCGATTGTGGCATGGTTGTCTCACACTCAAATCCTTGGCTGGGTTATTCTCCAGACGGTGTCATTTTTGAAGACAACAGACCTGTTGCTCTATTAGAAGTAGAATGTTTATATGAAGGTAATGTCCCTAAGAATTTTCATGAAATGAAATTAACACTCGATGTTTAGGATCACACTTTTTTTTTATATTTCCACTTATTAATTAGGTAGTGAATAAAGTAACTTTATTTTTCAGGTGCTACTAGGAGCATAAATGAAGTTCTGCCAAACACAAATTTTATTGAAAAAAGAGAGAATGGATGTTTTTTAAAAGAAAAACATAAGTATTACGGTCAAATTCAGTTGGGAATGGCATTATTAAATGTACCTACTTGTTATTTTTTATTATATGCTTCTTGTATAACAGTGTAGAAATATTAAACATAGATTATAATTATACTTTCACTAACTTCTTGACAGTGACAAAGAAAAATTTTTTTGAAAAAATGTTACGTTATTTGCAAGACAAATAAACTTTATAGTTGAACAGTTTTTTTACTTACCTTAATTGATCATTCCACTTTACTCTTAAAATTGTGAACAAAGAATAACGAATACTAATATATTGAATATATTTAGGGATACTACAGAAAGTCACATATTTACTTTTATTTCATTTATTAAGGGTTGAACTCAATTTACATATCTTCCCAAAGTAAATGTATATGCTATTTAAAACTAAACATATTGATACCTTGTTGTCCAATTATATTATGGCTTAACAAATGAATCATCAAAAATAATCATATTTCAAATTTTAATAATCTAATGTCTTATAAATCTATGTTCTGCAAATATTGAACTGGACAAATTGGTTATAGCACAAGCAATTGTGAATATATCTTTCATTTTTTTCACTAGAGACCACTGCATTTTACATCCTAAAATTTTGAATATCTTAATCCGCTGATTGACTCTTTCAATGTGTACTCGAGCAGCTGTTACTTTAACATTTAACAATGCTTCCTCAGTACTTAACTGCTTTTTATCTTTCAAAAAGGGTGGCCTAATCAACTCTATTTTAAACTGATGACAAATATCATCTATTAAAAAGCCTTTGTCCACCATAATAGCATACTGTGAACTTTCTAAATTTAGGATCAAGTCACTTTGCTGAAAAGTAGTTTCATCAGATGCTCTTCCGCCATATGGTTCACTAATAAAAGTAATTAAACCTCCGGGAGAAACACCTGTCATAAATTTAACTGTATTATTAGATTTATACTGAGAGTAAAACCTAATTCGGCAGCAAAGGCATTTTGGTTTTTGTATAAAAATTTCGGTACAGTCTAGAATGATTCTAACATTTTGGAAACTTTCAAAACATTTTGGCATGTTTTTCTGTACTTCATGAAAATCTGGAAATCTTATGACACAACTCAGAACTCTACTTAAAATGGGTAGCATTTCATTAATGTACTTTTGGCACAATTCTTGTGAGATGCCAAATAAGAAGATAATGTCACATATGTAAGATCAGATTTCAATTTTGTAAGTACTAAAACAATCCGTTGTTTAATTGTCAAACGGTGTGACCTTTGATCACTGTAAACAGATTGTACTGCTTCTACTATTACATCTAATAGTTTTATATTATTGAGACCAGTAAAACTGTTTATAGCACTATCTGTCGTTATCAGGTCACACAAAGAAGATACTTTAGGGATATTCACTTGCACTTCAAAATCCTTGAAAGTTTTAGGACCATTATAATCTGGCTGGCCCTGAAGAAGCTGTAGTAGACCTTGTGCAGCTTCGATTTCATCTTGAGAAGCTGTTTGTGCAGCAGGTTTGACTTCTTCACAAAAGCATTCCTCAGCAACTTTTTCTTTGTTGAGACTTCTTTGTCTCAATCTTTGAGTTCTACTACTAAAACATTGAGGTTGTTCCTTTGTAGTAGTAGATCCAACAGATAGATTTCTGGAAGGCACAGCAGTCTTTTTCAAAAAATTTGTTTGCTTCGAACTGGAATCTGTAAAGGATTATCCCCATAAATATAACCTATAATTTTATGTGTAATCAGTGCTTACCTCGATAAAAATAATCACCATCGATAAAATGCAGAGAACATACTTTCATATTTCTTGTAACTGGTTTACCATTTTTGAGTTTCAATTGCCAAGCTTTTTGTCGATCCATTAACACTTTACTCCCCAATTTCCCTTCTACCCAAACACGATATTTATCACCAGCTAGAGGAAAAGCATGGAAATTGATATCTGAATTTCTTTTTTCCCAGGAAGAACCCTGAGGAACTGAACAATAGCGATTCGAACGACTCATTACTTTAAAATTATTTCTAAAAAATATTAATATTTCCAGAAAATAACACAACCTCAAAGCAGAATAAAAGAACTATGTCAAGATTTTAAGTTCCTCTGATTGCCACCAGGCGGCGTAGCGCTTATTTTGATTTGGCTATTGCGAAAAGGAACCACACGAAGACCCTTGTAACTTGGAAGACCTTTTACTCTGCAACTACGCTCAAGTAAAAAATGACTTTTCACTTTTCACACAATTAACTAATGGAAATACAATAATTTGCTCAAAGATGATAACTACCATCAATGAAGACTGCAAACAAAATTTTAAATCATTGAAAATATCAAAATGTAACATCGTACTAGGAAACAATGATTGTATTTATTCTTTTCAAAAACATACTTGGATGGGATCCCATAAAACATTTACTCAAGAATGGCTCAGCCTCAAAGAACCCACAGAAATTCATCACAAAATCAGCATCAACAATTTACATCTGGACGATCCAACTAAGCTCCTACCACAGTTTCAAGAACCAAATTTGCTACCTATAGAACTTCATCAAAGCCATTTAGGAATAACAACAATAATAATTTTCATTTTATTAGTTCTACTATTTTTGTATCTGTATAGAAAATATTTTAGAAAAATCAAAAATCCAGAACAACCCCAAGGTGAACCAATGGAGCTACCCCAATCCGTATTGGAGCCAAAGCCACGAGGTCGTGCCCTTAACAAAGAGGCATTATAATATATTTCCTGATTTTTGTAAACTAAAGAAGAAAATAGTCATAATTGTAACTTCAAACGTAACTGATCGTTAAGTTTAATAAAATATTTTTAAAAAGTATATTTTTTACTTAATAAATTTAACTCGCATAAACAGGCCATCATTTCTAATCCAAACAAATTTGAAATATTTTAGCTTGGCGAGAATTGCACAGCTGGACCGTACTCCATTAAAGCCGAAGTGCCCCAAAACTCTGTATTATCACAATTGTTATATTCCCTATTTGTCCACAATCTCCCAATATCCCCTCAATTGCTAACTGCTATGTACGCCGATGATACTTGTTTTGTAGCCACAGCACAGAATCCAGATCATGCATTAGAAACATTACAAACACACATAAACACAAAAATCACACCATATTTACACGATCACAAATTAGCTATCAACGTATCCAAAACAGAGTATTTACTACTCAGGAGTTTAGCTAAAAAAAAAACACATCATTGCAATCTCAACTTCACGTAGATGGACATCTGATAAATCCCAGTACTACGCTAAAATACTTGGGGTATACCGTACCAGGAAACACCAATTCAAACGCACACATTATGCAACAGATACACGAGGCTAAGATTGCAATGAGCAAACTATACCCATTCATTCGCACACATAGCAACTTAACAAAATACTGACATATAAATACATCATAAGACCTATACTAACATACGCAGCCACCGTTTACTATAACGGCACAAAACACAACTTCAACTCCCTGCAAGTGGTTCACAACAAGTGTCTACGGATGGCAATTAAATACAACTGCTACCCCAGATTACCTAAAAACACTTGGTTACATGACAAAGCTGACACGCCAACTATTAAAGACTTCATAACAAAATCTCGCCAAACTTTTATAGTTATTGTCTGCCAGAAGATCTTCGAAAAAATCTCACAGACGCTAATCGCGCGGAGACATCCGAGATAGTGGGTGTAGGCTTCTGCATAGCATACTAATTACATAACAAGGTTGATTAACTTCAAGCCTCTATTATCACACAACGTGTATATCAATACAAACAAACAAACAAACATAAATAAAATCAACATCAGTCATGTTGCCACCTCAAAAACTACCCGCCATATCATTTTTGAAACCCTGTTTTTTAGCTAATTTTCAGGGATAACCTAGCCGAAAACTCTAGGAGTCAAAAATTATCAAGGGACATAGTTATTGCAAACAGTAAAACATTATGGATAATGCCTAGGCAAGGAGCTATAAACATCACACAGGACGAACACATCAAGAAGAAAGATGACCAGAACACCGGTATTTTTTGATTTCTCTGATTGTTGTAAAGGGATTTAAACATATAATGAAGAATCTTTTTAATAAATAACGACGTTTTATTTTGGCTGCCGCTATAAAGTCATCTCTTTTCTTTTTATTTAGTAATTGAATGATAATTAGTCTAGGTTTGTTGGGATTTCGAAACTTTGCTCTAAAGATAGTATCTATATCATTAGCAGTAATAGAGCATCCAATATATTCACCTACTTTCTGAATGATATGTAGTAAATTCTCGTAATTTTCTCATTGACGCATTGTATTTCAACATGTCTTGTTAACACGATGCATACAATTTACCAATTTTATCATTGGGTATTGTTCAGGGCGTCTCACAGATGAACCTTATTGATTTTCAGCTATCCAGAGCCAGTGTAACGGGTCCTATAAATCCAGATATACCATATTTTTGGAGAAATCTCGGTTTGTTAGCACGATACATCCTCCGGATTGTTAAGTGCGTAAGTTAGTTTTCATCTTTTAAACCGTTTATTTTCTTTAAAAATACTGCGTTAATAAATGAAAATCTGAACTTTTGGTACTGTTGCATCATTTGTTTGTATACGTCGATAAAATTTTCGAGAATATATCAGCATATTTCGACTATAAACGTCATTGCATTTATATATGTTTTAACAAAACAAATAGAAAGACGTCATCGTGAAAGCGCAATTAGTTTTGTTTACCTACAGCTGTTTGCTTTCACATTTTTAAATTATTGGCTTACAGAAGAAATTTCATAAGCAATATTCATTAGCAAACAAGAATGTTTGCCCCTTAGATACTCCAACTAAGCGTGAAATTCAAATTCGTTACTTGACAGTCACTCATACTCAACTCATCTTCATTGTATTCAGAGATATTTGACAGGTGAAAAGTGTGGGTGAGTTCGAGTATCACTTGAGTGCATATTTCAGTTCCCTTAAGTAAAGGCTTCTATCCCATAAACTACGTCTGTTACCATACACTGTGATTTTGCGATATTAAAATTTTGTTTAGGTTATTATAGTTTCTAATTTATAAAAGAAAATTAGTATCATGGAAGGTTTTATTGTTTTTATAGACTAAATAGATGATGAAAATGATTTTGTTTATAGTTTACCTAGGTTAGTAATCACATTAGTATAGTAAAAGGTAAAATTTATTAAATTTGTTTTGAAGATATAGAATTATTGCAACAGTATAGATTTTCAAGAGATATTCTTAGAAATACGTATATTACTACCCCTTACTACAAAATTAACACAACAATAGGGGTTTGCCACTATCACCAATTATTTAATTGTATATTGCTTGGCGATTTTACGTAACAGGATTATTTCAATTGAGTGATTTAATAAATATAAATCATAATAAATAAATGAATAAATATGTGGAACACTTGTTCAAATAATAAATAAATAGAGTCGACTTTTGTATTTAAGTGTATAAATTCTCTTTATTGCAAAGCAGTGCATCTTCAGTGCTTCCTGAAAGCAAATACTCAGTTGAATGTACAGAAATATGAGTTGTAAAAGTGAGGTTATAACTTTGGAAAAATGATTAGGTGAGTACGTACAAGTCAGGAAAACAGGAAGTTGCTGAATAAATAAAAAACATTGTTCAAAGTAATATTGTTCTGGTTAATAACTAAACGAGAAACATGTTAAAATTCAGGCCATGTGGTATGCAGAAGCAACGTCAACCAGATCAGATGCGGAATGTGTAAAGTGAAAATGTGGAAATACCAGTACCAACTTAAAGAGCGGTCTAGTGAGTATTGAAATGGAAGCGTTACTTAACGTAAATTTAATTATATTTAATCCTCTGATAGAGAGGAACAAATTCTCTGTCCCACTTCACTTGTGTGTTTAAACAAAGCTCATTTTCATTAAGTTCTTTGGAGATCTCAAGTGTTTCAAACAAATCCAATCTAAGAAATTCCTTATTATCAATCCTCTGCAAAAATTTTGAGTTTCTGTTAGGGCTAAAATTATGCTTGTGAAATTTGAGATGGTTACCAAATATGGACTTGTCAGGTCACAGATGTTCATTGATGCGAGTGAGAAGTGGTCTGCAGGCTCTACCAATGTAGGAGGTCGGGCAATCAGATCACTCAAGTCTATACACACCGCTACTTTTCAATTTACTAATTTTATCCTTTGAGTTAACTAAATAATTGCTCAAACTGTCGATGATTACCTGGTTTTCATTGCAGGTAAATCTATTAATGCTCTGGATGTACTTGAATCCTTAAATAACTGGACCCAACTATAGTGTGTATCGGTTATTATACACATGGTAGTCAACGTGTTAATAGAACAAAAGCTCTCGTTAGTCCAGATTCAACTATATAGTTATATTTTAGAAGTATGCGTCCTGGAAATTCATAATCCCAGAAATTTTTTTTATTACATCAACATCTATATAATGAATCGATTTTAGAAATTACAAGTTTGTAAAATGATCAGAAAATGGAACCTTCCGGTGAACTTTCATTTTAAACGTCTCAAAAAAATTAATTAATTATGATATAACCTAATTTTCAATGAGTACTGAGTTAATAATCGTGAGAAAAACATATTGGAGAGCTTTTTCAGATACCACAGCAAAATTTAACACACATATCACATATTAAATATATCTCAAGCAATTTGGAATGGATAGATTTCCAAAAAATCGTTGTTGGATATTTGAAGTATGCCGCAGATATTATGAGGCAGATTTTAGCATCACAATTGGCACCGTACAGACAAAGACACCTAACTACAAACAATATAGATACCTTACATTTCGAGCTCACGAATATTATTATCCGTTTCAAAAGTCACGAAACCAAAAGTTTGTCAATTTTAAGTGATCAACTACTCCAGAGAATTGGCGATCCAATTTAGAAATCACAGAATCCTCAACTTCTCCAGACATAGATCCTAACTCAAGACAAATATAGATACTCAACATGTTTACGTTGAGAGAGAAAGTATTAACCAGATTGAATGGTCTAAGAATTAGAAACTTCAAGTGCCCAATCATTCAAGACAGTTAATTAATTTTTCCATACGGAAAAACATGTATGACTAACATTATTTGACTTTGGGTGATAATAATGTAGAATGTATATCAAATTTTTGGGGCGTCACCTCCTAAGCTCATCACTTTTGAAAATTCATGGTATTCTTAATAAAAAATTTATAAAGACGTCTATCTATATCTATAGGAATAGTCTATGCTTAACTAATCAGTGTATAACAACTGACTTTGTACTTTGTGATTAAAAAAGAAACTCAATAAAGATATTTAATTTAGAACAATATTAGTGTTCAATTAAATTTATCAGTGTCTATATGAACATTATTACTAATAGATAAAACACATTAGTTAAGTAAATGAGATAAAAGAGGAAATCATTTAGGAATAATAAGTCATCTTGACTGATAGTGTTTATTATGTTATGAAATTATAATGAATCTACTCAATTATCTTTAACAAATATGACAAACGACTGAGATAGATTAATTATATTCAGATTAATAAATCATGGAATAGTGTACTATTATTCATGTAATTACTTTTCCGTCAACTCTACCTACGATGCGAGAAAAGAATTGGTTTATCCAAAAAAAAGTTGGAACTGACACTATTGTCTGCGTTATTTTCCGCTTTTTCTGTAATACGGGCTTAAATAAGTATACCACATACGTTATTAGGAATATATGGACAATTTGAAAAGAAAGAAAATTTTATGAGCAGCTATCAATAGTTTGACCCGGCACATTATTCAGTAATACGGGCTTAAATAGGTATACCACATAAGTGTATAGGTTATTCATTGATATGTGTTAGGTGTCGGGGAGCGATCTTTAAAACATATGTTTACTGCTTAAGCCATAAAGGTTAGATCATTTACTCATTTACACCTAGATTAGTTAATAGGTTTGAGCTGAATAATTTTGTCAGCTGAGACCTTTAAAATAAGAAGCAGTAGTTGATATATTCTTCTTTTATAATTTTTCTATTGTCAACTTTGGCAACGTTGTTAAAAAATTTGACGTAAATATTAGAATTTTCAAACTTTTCATATTGAATTTTTACTGTTAATATATGTTTCCGCGGAGAAATTTTTGGTTTTCCATTCCATTTTTTTTAAATTCGTGCTACATACAGATTCTCAAATTTTTCCTAGGTTAATTAAACTTGGTAATATATTATTCTTTCATAAATTGAAGTCATTATATTGTAGAGAGTTGCAGAAGCTTTATAACTTAGCGTTACCACTGTTAACCGTATTGCCGCCTAGCATAATAGAGGTGAACAGCTTAAAAGCCCACCTAAAAAGAGACAACGCATGAAACGTACTGTTGAAATTGATAACTTTGATCAAAATGCTTTCCGAAATGTTATATACTAAATGTATGGAAACAGTGAGTATATTGAATTTACTGTTTTATTTTATTCACAATTAACTAATAATATTTTTTCAGAGGAACATATAACCTTGAAAACTTTAAGAGACAAACTCCAGGAGCGTGAACTCTTTAATGGTTATTTAACATCACTCTGGAAGATAGTGAAAAATATTGGATTCAAATACCAAAAAGATGTTCCTCGTCGAGGTTTAATGGAGTTGCCACATATTGCATTAAAACGTGTACATTTTCTACATTAATATGTCAATATAAAAAGGGAAGGTTTATATCAATTTGTGTTTTTGCAAGAGACCTGGATATTTAAAAACGGTACTGTTGGACGTTCTTGGCAAGATTCTAATCATAGAAGCGTGATAAAATCAAAATTGGTGGTCCAAGTTAATTGAATAATAAAATTTAGCAATTAATTTATGATGTACAAACATTCCTGCCATTTTAAGACCTTTTCAAATATTTACTAGTCACACTATTTTATTTAAATCTATATAATTATCAATAGTTGTTTTGAGCTATGCAGTCTATCTAGGTAATCTATTTCCTTATTGTAGGTATATAGTATTGCAAGCTGGTTCCTCATCTGGATTTATTCCTGGAGCAGGGCTGGTTTTTTCTTCCAAAAAACAAGATGGTGATTACCACGGTGAAATGAACCCAGAACATTTTTTGCATTGGTTTGAATACCAGCTTTTAGTGAACCTGCCACAATTGTAATGGATAATGCAAATTATCACAGTACAGTGATCCAAGTACCAACAACAGCTACCAAAAAGGCTAATATACAGAACTGGTTGATACAAAATGATAATCATTTTGAAAATACTTTCCTCAAAATCTAATTATTGAATTTAGCACAACGGTAAGTTGATATCAACATTTTTCAATATATTATGGTAATACTTAGATAAATTATTTTGTTTGAATATATGCAATTTTGTAGGAATAAACCACCAACAGTATATGAAGCTGACATATTATCTGAAAAATATGGTCACAAAGTGCTTCGACTTCCTCCTTACCACTGTATGTTCAACCCAATTGAACATATTTCGGGCATAGTTAAAAAAATGTATAGAGATCATGTGGGAACTGATGGTTCTTCAATAGGACAAGCAAAAGGTGTATGGAAAAAGTCTTTAGAAAAAGTGACTCCTGATATTTGGTCAAAGACAGTAGAGCACACTGAAAAAATTATACAAGATGGGTGGGATAGAGAAGTAGTATTTGATAGACAGGATGTGCCTCCACTTATTATTAAATTTTGACAGTAACGATGAAGATAGTGATGCTTTTGTAGTGGAGTAGTGGAAATCTTGTTAGTGTTTTTAAATGAAACTCAAGGTCTCTAGTTAATTCCACAATATAATACAAGTTATTGAAATCTTGTGTTTTATTTTTTGTATATTTTTATCCAATTTGCTTTATTTCCACCTTTTCAAAATCACTATAATAACTATTATTAAATTAATTAGGTACAGTTATTTTATAATACACAAATTAAAACAACGACCACAGTATTTCTACATAAATAATACTGATAAAATGTGAGATTTTTTATTTTTATATCTTGTAACACAATTTTATTTTGTGTATCTATATTTTTCTTTTCCATTCTATTTTTATTATAATATAATAATAGATATTGTATAAAGAAACAATATTCAAATTTGCATGAAGATGATTACAGCTTGTATTGATTCCTTTTAGCGTAAACCCTTGCAGTGCTCTTGAAGATGGTTCTATAGAGCATAGAATAAGGTATACGGACCTACAGTTCGTCATTTGACCCTCTTCTATGTAAAATAATTAAATAATAATTCGAATATAGAATTATTTGTTACCGTTTCCTGTATCTTATCAATAGTTTTCCATGAATAAATATTTATATTAAATTAATCAAGCCTATCATACAAGCCTTTTATTTTTAAATAAATATTTTTGACTTACGCCCTACGAGGCACGGAACAGTGAAGAAAAAGAACTGTCAATCTAACATCAGATCGACTTTCCTAGTTTTCGTTAAGTAAAGGAAAAAACTACAGCTTGGTAACATCACAATATTTTGTTTGGCAACGGCATCGTCTTTTTATCGTAAATAAACTATATATTATCTTACGATTAAACGAAAAATCCACTGGAAAGTTAGATTTCGAGAAACATCAAATCTGTTAATGATATACGACCATCTTAAAAAAAGCAGTTTGGTAATTTATCAATAAAATCCATGTTGTAAATATAAAAAGTTGTTTTCAATTCATTTGCGTCAAACGTTAGCTGACCCATGATCTTTGCGTCTGGACTAGACCATCTAAAAAATATTTAATATATTAATCCTGTCTGACCATAATTTACTTGTTCGCAAGTCAGGTAATTGCAAATTTCTCAACACTTAGAGGTACTTTATCATAATTTGTGATTATTTTAGGTTATGTACCAGGTGGCTGAAGAAAAGAGCTAAGATGTTGTATCTCAAAACTCTTGATCGCACAAAAAAATTTGTGAAACAAAGTCGCCTACGAGAAACGGAAATTATTATCAAGTTTACTATTCCACTGCTGGAGGGTGCAGTTGATGAGTTCCACAAAATTTGAATATTCCTAATCTTCTGATCATTGTAGGTAAATTTGATCCAGTACTGATATGATTGTGTTTATTGAATGACAAAAAGTCAGCTGACAGCGCTTCTGATTTATTGGCATATTTTTGACAGATAAATAAATGGTATCAGTATCCGCCATAATAAACAGTACCGAAAATAAAAATAAAAATTAATTTTTAATTTCTGTAATGTAAGTGTTCAAAATGTTCACCATTTCGACGCAAACAAGCTTCATATCGATTTTGTAAGTCAATAAACATATTTATAAAAAGTGGTTGATGTAACTGCCGAAAAATATTTTGTATTCTTTCCCGTAGTTCGGCAATATTCGTCGGCGGATTTTCCGAGTGAAATATTTTGTCCTTCATTATGCCCCAAATGTATGCGTCAGGTGGCGTCAGATCAGGTGAATGAGAAGGATATTCGAAGTCTGTTCCCCGAGAAATTATTCTATTATCAAAATGCTGACGACGGAGTAAGTCTAAGGTGCGCACAGCTGTATGGCTCGTTGCACCATCTTGTTGGAACCATTGTGTGCGAAACTGTAGATTTCGTGCACGGCAAAAGTTATTTAGATTTCTCACAAAAGGTATAATAATTTTCTCCCTATAACGCTCTTGGTTGACAGTAAGTGGATTCTGATTATCATCTTCAACGAAATAAGGACCAATCATTCCATGACCAGATACCGCGCACACGAATAGACAAACGCCTCTTAGCCCACAATCCTCAAGGTCAGGAATGGACAAACTTAGAGGCAAATGTTATAGATGTGGTTCATCTTCACACAGGGCTAATCAATGTCTATTTATAGATACAGAATATCGAAAGTGTAGAAAAGTTGGACACATTGCAAGTGTATGTTTACAGAAAAAATCTCAACTATTGTTACCCAAAAATGTAAGACAACATCAAACTGAAAATGGATATGTAAATAGTGAAAACGAATATGAAATCAACGTTTTTAGTGATAAGTGCAATGACAAATTTATGGTTGAGATTAATATAGAAAGAAAGCCTGTACCCATGGAATTAGATACGGGAGCAGCCCTTAGTACAATGTCTTACAGTGAGTTTAAAAAACTGAATATACCTCTGAAAATGTTTTCAACAAATGTTGAACTTCGCACTTATACTGGAAAAGCTATCAAACCAAGAGCGATCACATTTGCTAAATGCATGTACAAGTCACAGACATTTGTGGGAAAACTGTATCTTATTGATCATAATGTAGATGCAATATTCGGAAGGGACTGGCTACGAGAGCTCAGGTTAGACTGGGGTGAAATCAAAAGTCTGAAAACAACTCAACCTTCAAATTTGACAAACATTTTAAGTGAATTTAGTGATATCTTTGATAAAAAAATCGGTTAAATACCTGAGTATTTGGGACGGTTTAGGCTTATCGATGATGCTATACCAAGTTGTATTGAGCCAAGACAGGTACCATTTTCGCCCAAAACTAAAGTATAAAACGAACCTATGACTCGAAGAATGTGGCATAATAACAAAAGTTAAACACTCTGACTGGGGTACCCCTATTGTGCCCGTTGTCAAGCCAAATGGCCAAGTGCGGATTTGTGCTGACTATAAAGTTACAGTGAACATAGTCATAAAGGACGAAAACTATCCGATACCTAGAATAGAAGAGATTTACTCACAAATGAATGGAGGAAAACTATTTTGCGCCTTGGATATTAGCAACGTCGTATCGTCAAATGAAAATGAATGAAGAAAGTGCACTCATGCAAACATTTAGTACACACAAAGGACTGTACAAAGTGAACCGCCTTATGTTTGGGGTAGAAGTAGCACATTCTCTTTGGCAACAGTTTATGGACAAGACCTTACAAGGAATAGAGGGAATACAATGCTTCTTTGACGACAGGGTAAAACGTATGACGAATTAATGACAAAATTACGTATCGTCCTACAACGCTTAAGAAACGCCAACCTAAGACTGTATCTTGGACACGTTATGGATGCTCAGGGCCTCCACAAAACAAAAGATAAAGTAGCATCCATCATGAACAGTAAGAAACCAGAGAATATTAATGAACTTCGGAAATTCCTTGGTCTAGCAAACTATTATAATAAATTCATAAAAAACTTAGCCACGATACTTCACCCACTCAACAATCTACTTCAAAAGGACATCCAAATGTGAAGAAAGTTTCGAAAGAGTAAATTCAAAGATAGCAAGTGATAATGTTCGACCAACCGACGCAACCCCAGTAGGTCTTGGAGCTATAATTTGTCATCGTTATAGTGATGGAAGTGAAAAACCAATTAGCTTTGCCTCACGCAGTTTAACAAAATGTGAGCTGAACTACAGTTAAATTGATAAGGAAGCAACGGGCATCTATTGGGGACTAAAAAAATGTTTTCCTCTACTGCTATGGTTGTGAATTTATCTTTATTACAGACCATAAACCGTTAGTATCCATATTTAACCCTACAAAGACACTTCCATCGATATCTGCTACAAGACTATTCAACTACGCACACTTTCTGTCTGGTTTTGATTAACATCGAATACAGAAGAACCTCTGATCATGCTAACGTTGATTTTTTATCTCGTTTTCCTACAGAACACACTTCTCGTAACCTGATGGATAGCTGCAGTTTGTTTCAACTTAGTCAGCTTGATTCACTGCAAGTTGATAGTAAAGTGATTTGTAGAACAACTGCTCAGGACAAGAATCTACAACAAGTTTTACGTGCACTCAAAAAGGGAGAATCGATAGAACAGTTTGGTTTTCAGTAGTAATAACTCAAGGACAATGATAATTGTTCGAAAAAAATTTATAACAGATTTCGAAAGCTTGTTGCTTGGAAACAGACCGACGCCGCAGGCGGAGATCTGTTGCCTATAAGCAACAAGCTTGAGAAAGTTGTTATAAAATTTTTGAGCATTTATCAATGTTCGGGGGTTATTCGGATAGATTTTTTTTTGCTAATTATAGAAAAGAAGTACAGAGCTTCTATAATTTCATTAATATTCTCGTCAGTATTATGACCAAATCGTGACATTTTGAAATATTAAATATTTGAAACGTCAAAATTGAAATAAATAATCAAATTGTATCCATAGCAACATGATAGAGTGAAAACAGCCCATGGGATTTGTTTTCGGTATAATGTTGTTCTGATTGGTTGTGCTAAATCAAATGACCTCAAATTAACTGATTTCATTGGATTTTCACTAGAGCAAAAAATTTTCACGACAACGAACTTACCCTGCAAGATGGATGTATTTTTAAAGGCAGTAGGGTAGTAATTCCAGAAGATCTTCATCAGACTGTGTTTAAGGAATTACATGTCAGACATCTAGGCATAGAGCAAATGAAAGCACTAGCTAGAAGCTATTGTACATGGAAAAATATCGATCGAGATATTGAACATATGGTGAAAACATGCAAACAATGTCGACTAAAACAAAATCAACCCAGCAAAGAAGAAAATCATCCGTGGTTAACTCCTCGAGGTTCGTGGGAGAGAATCCATATTGACTTTGCAGGACCAATGCAAGGACAATGGTACTTTATTGTTGTTGACGCATTTACGAAGTGGGTTGAAGTAATTCCCACCAAAAACACTTCTTCAGATTGGTGCGTGAGAGAAAAATGTTTGCTACATTTGGCCTTCTATTGGTTTTATCATTTGATTCTTTTTGAACAATCAAGTGTGGCTCGCCTGAACTTATTATCTCCATTATTTCCCAAAACAATATCTTGCCAATCCAAAGGCGCCTTCAGTACTGGTAAGTCTGCATTGTGAGGAACAGGTCTTATGCAAATTGCAAATTTGGATATTCGATCTTACGCTTTTCTTTTTTAGAAGGTAAGTTTACACATGCATGGGTTTACCGGCGCCAGTCTTAACGCCAGTTCAACTTTCACGCCGTAAGCGTTTACACGGTTTCCTGTGTTTTGCTTGCCAGTTGCTAGTCTCGATACTCTCGTTAATAGGTACATCATGTCGCGAAAGGAGCTTGTAAAAAATTGTCGAAGTATTGCAAAATCGATAATTGATAGTACGATCAAAGATTTAGAATGAAATAAGCGACATAAAAGAAAAGGTCGCGTATGTGTGCGCAAATGGATTTCTAAGAGAGCAATGATGGGTGCTTCAAATTCTCTTTTGAAAGAACTTTTAATGGGAGACCCTCAAAGCTACCGAAATCATTTACGAATGACAGAAGAAGGATTTAATTTTCTTTTAAAACGTGTCACACCACTAATTGAGAGAAAAACACCCATATGAGAGATGCTTTGTGTGCTAAACTTACACTTCAAATTACTCTAAGGTATTTAGCCACTGGTGACTCCTTTGCTTCCTTGCAATATTTATATCGTGTCCCAAAATGTACCACATCGAAGTTTCTGCCAGAAGTATTTATATTGCCTTGGATGAATATATTAAAGTAAGTACCACACTCATTATAAACTTGTTTTATGTGGTTATTACAATAATTTTACAAAATGGTGAGCATTTATGAATACTGTTTAAGTATGTGAGATCAAAAATATAAAATTTACACATTTAACGAAGTTAGTATTAACTAAGGTCTTCCCAAGTAGTAGTAGCATTATCATCATTTAAAATTGAACGGACGGCGTCGCTTAAGACATCTTTATTATCGTTATTATTACCAATATTATTGTGATTGTCTTCACTTTCAAATGTTAAATCATCTGATTGTCTTCATTCAGTTTCATAAGGGAGATGAGGTGACTGATCTTGATTAAAAAAATTATTATCGCAGTTGCTTTGACCATCAAATGTTGAATCTTCAAGCTGTTTTCTTTCAGTATTTATATTGCAGCTCAGATGGAGCGGCTGACAGCATTTCAGTCTTTTCTTAATTAAATAAGACTGTACAAAATCCATAGATTTCAAAGCTTCAGGCAATTTTTTTAACTGACATGCTATAGTTTGTCCAAAACAATCGATTTCATAATTTTCGGGGGGAGCTTGATTCAAAGTTTCAGAAATTACTTTCAATTCTTCTATTGCTTTATCAGTAGCAGTTACTTTAGTTACTTTATACCTTTTTGGAGCAATTGCAAGCTTTGTTGTTGGAGTGCGTAGTTCGTTGTTAGTCAGGGACTTCACACTTTTGCTCATAGTGCTTGTACTTGTCTCGACTTCTTGTATCAACAGTTTCAAGGGATACCCGTAATTGAAATATTTGTTTTTGTAATTGCCAAATACTGAAGCACAATGGAAGGGAATTATACAAGGTTTTTCAACAAGGTGGAATGTTCCAGGGTGTATAGGAGTTTTAGACGGGAAACATATAGTTCTAAAGTGTACGAACCACTCAGGGTCTGAATTTTTTAATTATAAGGGATCCTTCAGCATAATTCTCCTAGCACTGGTAGATGAGTAATACTGTTTTGAATACATATATGTTGGTGCCAACGGAAGAGCGTCTGATGGAGGTGTAGTTTCAAAATCGAAATTAAAAAGTGCGTTGGAAAATGATGCATTGAATATACCATCAAATACTGTTATTCTAGCCGATGATGAATTTCCGCTAAAGGAATATTTGTTAAAACCTTACCCTCATCATGGCCATCTGACAATAAAAGAAAAAATATTTAATTATAGGTTATTGCGAGCTAGGCGTCTAGTAGAAAACGCATGGCATACTTGTTTCAAGAATTCGTGTGCTCGAAAACCCCATATCGGTGTCCCCAAAAAAGACAGATTCTATTGTAAAAGCAGCATGCTCACTGCAGAACTGGTTGCACAAAACAACTTCTACCTACATTTCACGAGGAAGAGTAGTCAAGATGATTTTGAAGAAAGTGGGACCGTAATTCCTGGTTCGTGGAGACAAGAACTGACAAATGCCGGCTTATCAGATATTAATACAAAGATCGAGGGTACCAATTACTCCAATAAAGCAGCAGAAGTAAGAAATAAACTTGCCGATTTGTTTATGGGCGAGGGTAGTGTACCACGGCAAATGAAAATGATATTTAATTAATATTATCAAGTTAATGGAAATAAATATGTATAACAGATATACTTACAACTTCTGTTGACTGAGTTTCAATGTCTGTTGACTGCTTAGAGTAATAATATACATAGAGAGGGCTATTCATTCATAAACACATTTATTTTTGCGGCCAACAATTCTAAACGCCAGTAGTAAAATCATGAATGAATTACAAAAAGTGGGGATTGTATTGTGGATACATCACCTTGGCGTCATCGTCAAAGCATAGGCGTACCAAATCTATTTAAAAACAACAAATATAAAATTATATTATTGGAATTTCAGTTGATGAAATTGAAGTTTGTTGATTTTAATCAATGTATTTTTTCACGGAGATGATTTTTACACTATTCTCTTTGTTGTAATTTCTCACCAGGTAGCGCTGCAGCATATAAAATTCTACACCGTTCAACCGATTACTCTCAAAATGGGCATATATATGAATTTTTCTATGCAGAATTTGTATTTCCTATCCTTTTTGTTGTAACTTCCCACCAGGAGACGTTGCAGCATATCTACTTCTATATCGTTTACTTTTTCCAGGAGCACAAATGTTTGTGCCACGAGCCGTGAGGTGAGTGCTGCAGATCAAGGGAGTGCAAAAAATGCCTTGCATACTAATTGTACACAACATTTTTTCTACGACCAAGTTTGTTGATGAAAGCAAAAAGTAACTTATATACGTATTTTATTTAAACGTTGAACTGCAAGGATTTAAAAAATGAAAAACAGTTAAACCTAGGTATAGTTAATTTTGAAATTTGAACAATTTTGAATTGTTATGCCTGGTGTATCTTTTTTAATAATAAGTTTTAATTACTTCTAATATTAACATCTGTCACCGAAATTCAATATAAATATAATATTAGATTGTCAAAACGGGTTTTGACATTGAGATTTCCTTCCCACCAGGTCAGAATATCAAATTCTATATCGTTTACTTTTTCCACGAGCGCAGAAGTTTGTGGCACAACCCGTAAGGCGAGAGCTGAAAATTAATGGAGCGAGAGAAGAGATTTGCGTACGAGTTGTGCACAATACTTTTTCTACGATCACGTTTATTAATCAAAGAAAAAGTAACTTATATAGGTGTTTTATTAAAATTTTGAACAGAAATAATTTAAAATTTTGAACAGAAATAATTTAAAAAATGAATATTGAAAAATTAGTTAAGCGTAGGTACAATTAATAATATTTGAATAATTTTGAATTGTTTAGCCTGGTCTATCTTTTTTGATAATAAGTTAAAATTAATTGTAATATTAGTGTTTGACAACGAAATTCATTACAAAGATAAGTTTAGATTGTCAAAATAAAATTTGACATTGACATTTTCATTCCAACAGGTAGCGCTGCAGCTTATCAACTCCTATATCGTTCACTTTTCCCACTAGTGCTGAAGTTTGTGGCACGAGCCGTAAAGCGAGTGCCTCAAATCAAGCGACAAACATAACCCGGGAACGGTCGCGTTAATAACCATAACTTAAGAAGTCGCGTGTTAGATTTGATCAAACATATTCTCATCTGGAAAAAAGTCTATATATTTTTGCTTTAAATAGTAAAGGCATATATTTCCCACAGTATTCATTCAATTATCCATCAGAATTCTCACCATGGGCTACACAGTTGGTACATGTAGCTAATGTAGTTATGGTACTTATGTTCTCTACATATCGGGGAGGCATATGTTCCACATTGTTGTATCGTAAATCTGTTTTTCTGTCAAGACAGTATCTGCATATCATTTTAGATTGATTACCTTGTAATTTTATGCACATTGGATCAACTTTCTTCCCTTATACACACACGTAAAATTTGGAATTAATAAACGATTGCGTGATAGATTTACAGTAACAAGTGCCTTTATTTCTCGTAACAGTTATCTGTACACCTTCCATTGTTGCAAGCGTTGGTATGTGTCATCCCTGGAAGCATTCCTAGATGGCGACAGAATTCTAGTTACTTAGTGAGTTATTATAAGAGAAAACCTAAAAACGTTAGACAAAATCTAACAACGTGACTGTTCCCGGGTTAATTTTACCTTTTTGTTATTTTCACCATTTTCAATGCACCTCTAAAATCAGATAAAGAGCCTACATCATCTTCGGACAGCTTACTTGGGTTTTCTTTTAGGATTCCCAAAAGTTGTTTTTCAGTTGAAGAAGCAGTGCTGGTAGTAGGAGATAAGGACTCAGCTGGCGTATTATATTTAAAAAGTCCTGAAGGACCAGGTTCCGTGAACCTAAAATACATAAATCAGAATAGGTTGTTGATTCTAGTCACTGTAACAAACTGTAAATAAATTTTATTGCCTATTACAAAAACCTTCAAACATTTAGGAGAAAATATATACTACAACAAAACTAACTAAAAAACTAACCTATATGCAAGTATACGAGAATCTGAAGTAAGCAATGATACACCGCTCATAAATGAATGATTCTCAGTTACTGTTACTAGATCATCAACAACTTCTTCTACTGGTAAACTAAAAATAAAACACAATTAACAATTTTTTTGTTTCAATAACAAACTTTTAAAAAGCATTACTTTTTTAAATGAAACTAATTGTCAATTTCTTAGAATTTTTAACATATTTTCAATATATTGTGGAATTATCTAGAAATAGTTAGTTTTATTTAAAAAAGTAATATGAGTTGATTCCACAGAGTAAAGGTCGAAACAGTAAATTTTATTAAAAAGCAGTTTAAAAAAATATACTCCCTAATTTCAACATAAATTACTTAAATATTTACCTTTCGACATCACTTAGAGTAGCACTAGAAGCTTGCTCAGAAACATTTTGTTCTGATAAATCTTTTTGATGGCAATCTGAGTTATTTGTTGGAGACCTAAAATAGACATATTCTTTTAACAAATTAATGTAAGCCAACTAACTCTGTCATCATTGTTAACTGAATAAAATGGATCATGTGGCCAAACGACCTCTTAAAAAATTAAAATAATAATTTAATTTTTAAATACAGTTCAGTTCCAAAATAGTAGGCACTAAATTCTCAGAAATATTGCATGAAACCAAGAACAATTGTAGTTTAGTTTAGTGCCTACTATATTGGAACTGAACTATAGTTATCTAGATAGCCCAGAGTGTCACCAGTCGCTCAATAAAGTAATGACTTATAATTAATAAACTGTTTAAAAATTATCTTTTATGGCCGCTTTATCAGCTGTAATAAAAAGAACTTATTATATTGAAAGGAAATTTTGTTTATCAGGACAGCGACTTTTTTATTTTGGGACTTACATTACATCTGGTGGATTAAATTCAAAAACTGACATGGAAAGAGCATCTTTGTTTAGAAACTTACGGCCACTACTCTTATATATAAAATCAGATTGTTTAAAATGCTCCGAACAAATTTCAGGTCGTTTTGGTAGATCATGAGTCTTGCTTAGACCCAGTAAAGCAAACCAAATTCTTCTTGTTTCCAAATTGGTGGGAAAACTAGAATAAAACAACGCCAAATAGAAATTTGCTTTTTATAATAAAAAAACTTTTAAGCATTTTAAATATTATTGAAATGAATAATAAAAGTCGCCGCCACTGGAAAGCCGTTCAAATATTTACATACCTGTGGTATGAGAGTTGACAGTTCGGGGTAATTTCGGCCGTTTTACCGACAGACTGGGCACTGACGAACCATGATAATAAAAAACACTAAATTAATTAACTTAAAACCAAAGTTTGTCACTAAAAGTCTTGAAAAACACACATAACATCGAAAGAACTCCATTTTTACGTGCTAGTCCTAATGGCGCTCGTAATAAGCAAACCAAGTTTGATAGTATTTACTATATTACAATCCAATACAAATGTTAGTCGAGAACGCTCTGACGATATTTGCATCTCTCTTTATATCGTAACTGAACAAAGACAAAACTACTAAATAGTTTATACTAGACAAACAAAGCAGGTATTGAAATTTTTAACAATGTTGCCACTTTAAGTTACAACAAATACTTGTTTAAAATTTATATAAGAATATGCCTTTATTCTATAAAATTCAAGTATTATTAAATAATTTTAAAAGCAGCGACTCAAATGCATAAATTATAATGACTTTTTTTTTAATTGCATAACTTTTTAAGAAATTTTCAATTAAACTTCTAATTTCATTTTTCCTGCATCTAAAGAGGATTTGTAAATATGGCAAAGCAGTGGAAGTGTCCCGCAAGTGAGCTTAGAATGTGACTCAATGTTTGGGGCAGGAAAAAGTCAAAACAAACATATCTATTTTATTTATTAATCTGAGGTTGACTGTGTTTCAATTTCTGTTAGCTGTGTTTCAATTTCTCTTAACGGTGTTTCAATTTCTGTAGACTGCGTCTCTTTAATTTGTACCACATGATGCAAAATTCTATCAGCTGTTTTAAACCATGCTAACTTTGGTCTCCACAGCTCATCAGTATCTGTGCCAGATTTTTTGAGTTTCTCTATTTTGCCTAATTCTAACGTGTAAGTATTTCTTATGCTACGTGTTTTGGCTTTAACGTCCGATGAACCAAATCCTTCAATATTTATTAAACGTGCTATCTGTAAATAGCCATTTTCCCTAGCATCTTTATTTTTGTACATTCCAGAATGAACATCCCACAAGCAAGGAACTTGTTCATACAATTCTAAAAACTGTATAGTGGTTTCTGATTTCCATTTCTTCTTGTTCATCGTGAAAACACAAAACTAAGGAACAAATTAAACTATTATTATTAAATTGTCCCTAACCTCAAAAATAATTTCTTGCCATTAAATATAAATATTCATCGGCGTGCACGGAATGTCTTTACACTTGCAAACTTTACTTTCACTGGCGCAAAAAAAGTTACTGGCGCATAAAATTTTAGAAGCCCATCGAAATTTTTAATCCATGCATGCATGGATAACGCTTGCACGCCACTAAGACTCACCGCATACTGAACCCAGCACACGCACAGCTCACGGGCAACCCAAGCGAACGTGGGTTGGGCGTGTGCTCTGCGTGGGTTGGCCTCAATATACGGTACCCTACTTTAAATCATTGTTTACAGAATAAGGCTCACCGCATATTGAACCCAGTACACGCACAGCCCCCGGACAACCCACGCGTGTGCTATTCTGTAAACAATGGTTTAAAGTAGGGTACCGCATATTGAGCGCAACCCACGCAGAGCACACGACCAACCCACGTTCGCTTAGATCGGTTTAAGTGTGTCGCATAGTTTTCGTGGATCGTGGGTCATATGTACAGCTTGATTTATTGAAAATGAAGAAATTAATAGATTTAGTCCGAAGTTTCCCAGTTCTTAATGACACCAGTCATGAAGGTTATATAAGATTTAAAGATGAGTTGTGGGCACATATTGCCCAAAGAAGATAAATTATTAGGTTTATGTCGTATAATGTAAGTAGGTATGTATAAATAAGTATGTATGTTTATTGTGGACCATTCAAGAAGTATGTTATGTTACGTATAAAACTTCTTTGTTTCAAGGTAAAGTATTACATAAGGTGTCCCATTTCAATCCGACCGGCAAAATAAAATAAGAGCATTACATTTTCGGAAAACAGTTATAGATATTATAGGCAAATATTCGATGCCACCAATACTTTTAACCTTATGTAGAAGGTTTAAGGTCAAATTTATTCCTTCTGACTCAGAATCCATGTCAATAAGTGTACGTTGATCGTTCGCAATCATTGGGGAACTGGGTCTGGGTTGAGTATGGCGTGGGTTCAATATTCAAAAAATATCGATTGTATACGGAAAGCAACATAGTGGACCTGAAACAGTTGTACTTTCTATGTGCATCTATAAAATACCACACAATAAATGATGTAAGAAACTTACCTGCACATAGATATATAACTAGGAACAAGCACCACTACATTGCTCCGATAATGATAAAGTCCTTCTGTCAACGATCTTTTTCATTTCCAGCTCCGAAAATCTATGATTGTATTCCGGATAGTATCCAGAATATGAGTAGTATTATTGTTTTCAAAAAAAAATTAAAAAAATTTCTCTTGGAACAGACAAGAAATTTCTGTCATATTGTTATGGTGGGGTAAACACATATTACTTTACTTAAAAAATATAGAAGTTACGTTTACTCAAATTTCTGCGTTCGCTTAATCTAATATTGTCCATATGTACATATATTTACTTTGGTCCTAATTTTATTATATTTATTTTATTCAAAACCATTGAATAACATTCAATACTGTAAAATTTAGTGTATTTGTTCTAACTTGTATTTTTAATTGTGTTTATTTGTATTTTTGCCGAAACAGGTGTAGCCACACCTCTCGGATACCTTAGGGTTTTTTTATTTATTCACTTACATAGTTGTTTAGTTGCTTTATAAAATTGTGTAAATGTTTTTATCCACAACTATTAATTAATATATCTGTTAAATATGCGATTTTTATCAAGTAATGCCATTCATTACCATATAGAATTGAATAATAATGACAGTTCGATGGAATAATATTACTCAATCGTTGCGTCAAATTTGACAATTTGTAAATTCACTTGTCATTGTATTTGTAGATATACTGTCAGTCGGTTTGTGAGTTATTTGATGTGAACATTCTTATCTCTGGTATCATTAGAGAAATTTCTGATAGTGAATCAGATTTAGAAGATATGTCTTGTACACCGCCAGACATTTCAAATTTAGCGGTTAGCGCTACAGAAAATCTCCTACCTAACAAGTCAAAAGGTAAATATGATGCGGTGTACAAAAGTTTTATGGATTGGCAACTGGCACAAAAAACATCGTCTTCTTCTGAAAATGTTATCCTAGTGTATTTTGTTGAACTTGCTAAAAAATACAAGTCATCATCATTGTGGGCATATTATTCTATGCCGAAAAGTACATTGAATATTTACCATAGTATCCACCTAGAGACTTATATGAAGTTACAGGCATTTTTAAAACTAAAACTTTTACGCCCGAAGAAGTCGGTAAATTTATTAGAGAAGCGCCAGATCATACCTATCTAATGACAAAGGTATTCTTACAATAACGTAGATCATCTGCAACCATTTGCGTTAGCGCAGGAGGTGACATTACAGCAGTAAAGAAGCTAGGGGGATGGAAATCAACCACAGTTGCCAGTTATCGAAGGTTATATAGATGACAACATAACCAATGAAATAAAAAGAGGAAATCAGATTTCAAACCAAATTAACAAACATTAAACTAGCTCTAATTACAATGAAAAACCTTGTACTAGCTCTAGTGCCAGTCCAAGTCCCATGATTTTCAATCAGACTCAGATGACTGACAAAGTTATCCCTGGCATGAATTTTAACAATTGTAATGTAACTATTAATAATTATTATGTAAGTAAATAAACATAAATTTATTGTGTATTGATAACGTTACCATTAACAAAAAATAATGTTTCATTTCAAATATATTTTGATTTTTTTTAATAAACATATATATATATATATATATATATATATATATTAAATATGAATGCTATTTTATTTTAAATAATGCCCCACTTTGGGGAGCAAGTTAAATATGTGTGTGAATGTTTAATATATTTATAATATGATGTTTTGAATATATATATTTTATAATATGGGAGATAAATTGTATTTGAAATTTATATATATATATATATGGGAATTATTATTTTTTTTCTGTTGTTGTGAATTTGAATTGAATTTCAAATGTATTGATATTTTGTTACAATTAAAAACCTTACACTCTTGGGCTTGCTAGCATATATATTTTACCTGTAATTCCTCCTATTTATTTTGCTATATAGTAGCATGTAGTTTATTTGATTCCTAAACTTCTATTACCTCAGCTGCTCTTATTCATTCACTACTCTATAACTCAGTAGGGTTCTGGGTATATCATAATAAAATCAACCTTACTTATCAATGGAATTTATTTATGTTACTTATTAAAAGATAGAAAAATTTTAAAACATTGAAAACATTACTCATATGTAAAATATTATTAACGCTGTATCTTACTGTTGGATTCATATACCTCTTATGTGTAAAAAAATAAATGATTCTCCTTTATTATTTCTTGAAATTCATATGTTATAAATAAAATAATGGATTTTCTATATATATATATCCGAATTTCCACATTAAACAAACTTTCTGTATATTATAAAAAAAATTCATTCTCTTTTTGAGACGACTTTTTCAGACTCATTTGCATAACTTGGGTGAACCGTTTTTAAACGTTAGATTTCTTAGAAAAATTATGCGACCACCTGCGTTTTAAAGTTGTTCAAACTATTGTAAAGTTTTTTCTGCTTGTTTTCTAAATACGATTATTTGAAATATTTTTAAATACTATTTTAGTTTTATTCGGTACGTGAAATTGAAAACATATCGGAAATATTTATCTACTCAAATTTGATCTTTTTAAAAATATTATTTAACGTATTATAACAATTGTGTAGGTAATAAAAAAGAAACTGAAATTAGTTGTGGTTTGTTAATTAGTGGAAAGTTTTATATATATGATTGGAGAAAATTCAACATGACAGAAATTATACATCTATCTACATATTTTATAATGGTAAGTTTTTTATTATTACTTTTCCTGATATATTATAATCATTTAAAAAAAACTTTTACTACCAGGTATTTATGATTTTAATTTTCACTTTATTATTTGGTACTAAATATTTAATTAAAAACACACCACAGACCTTGTTCTTTTTGCTGAAATGATGCCTTCAGTTGGATTCATCCATGACGCTTTCCCGCCATTATGTGGTAATCTTCCTCCTTTTAACTATCTGATGATAATTATTATTCTGCTTTATGTAGTTTCACTGAAATTCGTCCTTGCACTTGATTTTAATTATTAGTTAATTTTTTATAGTTTAATTTATATCTATTTACACTTATTACTTAAATTTCTTATTACAAAGAAACTGGATCACTTTACATGACATTGCTTCTTGCTTATCCAACAACTAACGCCTAACTAACTATTCCGCGGTCTTTTTCATCTGCCAAACCCTTTCTATTGTTTATAACCGGAAGCTGGCAATGTTCTAGAAAATTCTTTGCTTATAGTTCACCTGTCACTTTGTTTATTATTGTTTTTATTGTTTTTCTGACTTAAACTTATTGTAAACTATTGTTTTTTATTCATTATAAACTTATTGTCCTTGATTAGTTCACGAACATCTTATTATTATTGTCTTTTTTCATGTTATTGTTTATTTGAGATGTTCCGATTGGTCAATGCAATTATATTATTTTTGTATTTCCTACAACCTAAATATTTACACAATATACATGGATACAATTCACTTCTTATTATGTTTGATATTATTACCTTTATACATATAAATTAGGTCGGTAATCATTTATTTTTTATTCTTGTATTTCATATTCAAATACATTTTATGTTGGTATACTCAACTGTTATATTTCGTATAGGTTTTTGATATTTCCTGTAATTACAGTTTCCTACTTATTATTATATTTCCTATATATTTTTATGATTAACTATTAATTAACATATCTTATTTATATATTTTACTAATTCTAAATGTCATTTATTGTTCAATTCATTGTAGCAATGTTGATTTTATTATGCCATCCTATTTATTCTTTAAATATAAATAGATGCTCTGGGTGTCTAAAATTCCGTGCAGCGTTACGTTATTTTATTGATCTGCGTTTACTTGTTAGGTTCTGTCTAAGGTTGTTTTTTTTAAAATACAGAATTATATTAAAACTGTTACTAATAATTGTTTATGACTTCTTTTTATATTTATTTACTTTCTTTATGATTATGCCCATTGATTGTACTTGATTATATTGTTATATGGATATTTCATTGATTTTGGTACTTTATTTTAGGAATTATTTTTTTATTGATAAATATTATTTCTTTGTGCTTTATCGGGATTCTATAAATGTTATGTGCTCGTTCTATCTACAACAATATATATATATATATATATATATATATATATATATATATATATATATATATATAACAACAACAAAGAGATTCATGGGTAATTCACGCAAAATATGGGCTACTGAAATAGAGTGGTAACTGTGGACATGCAAGTTTCTGGCTCATTTTGTCTCTTCAGCACGGCATAACCAAATAAGGATGTGAAATTTGGGAGCAAAGATGTTCATCGAAACATGGGAAAACACAAAATAACGGACTTCAGCAGGGAAACCAAACGCTCATTTGTGTCTTCAATTGGAAGATCCCGAGTTTTCAGGACCACAACCAACATCGACACGGAGGCGCATATAGCCCCCCCGCCATGAACCTTCCGACCCATAGTAAATAACAAAGAAGATGTTGGTTGTTGTCCTGAAAACTCGGGATCTTCCAATTGAAGACACAAATGAGCGTTTGGTTTCACTGCTGAAGTCCGTTATTTTGTGTGTTCCCATGTTTCGATTTACATCTTTGCTCCCAAATTTCACATCCTTATTTGGTTATGCCGTGCTGAAGAGGCAAAATGAGCCAGAAACATGCATGTCCATGGTTACCACTCTATTTCAGTAGCCCTAAAAACACCGTAATGTGGATGCAAAAGGCCGTAATACTTGGAACTGTTGGAATCATCCGGCGGATCATCTCCCCCTATGGTAGTGCCCTTGGCTGCGTAGTGGCCCGGACATTATCAAATACCACCGAAAAGGTGTGAAAAAAAAATATATATATTTATATATTTATATATATATATATATATATATATATATATATATATATATATATATATATATATATATATATATATATATATATATATATATTTATATATATATTTACATCTCTTCGATAGCCGTGCGTCCGTACATTATGGTTTTTGCATTAATACCTGCGTCCTGCGACTTTCTGCGTCCGTATATGGACGCTGAAAAGTTTTTTGAACCATTAAATGCAGGATGGTCGAAAACGTAAAAGAATAAATTTTTAGCCGGACGCCCATTTGTGAGAATGGTCGCCAGTTTACGTATATCGTAGTTCAGCCAAACTCCGAGTTGGTGCGCTGTTCACGCTCTGCGTATATCGGGATGGCGTATATTTTTGTCACTATTTCGATATTCCTGCGTCCACGAGATTTGGCAATGTTGTAGTGCTTTATTTTCCGTATTTTTATTTATAATTGATATTGTAGTGTGACAAGAGGACGTTCATAGGTGGATATGCCATTCAGTGTCTCTTTTAGAATATATCACGTATTTCTTATATTGGATTTCGCCTTTTTTCGACGGGTTCGGTTCGGTTATTTTTAGTGCAGTTTTTTAGTAATAGATTTGCTCCAACTACTTAGTAAACATAGAAACAGAAGATAGGAAGTCTCTTGGGTTCGTGTTGTGTTCCAGAGATAAAACATGTATATTTTGGTCTATTTTGGTGCGCAGATTAACACTATTGCTTAATCACTATGAATAGGATGAACAGGTGTTCTGGAGGATATTACGAATTACTGAATTACGTTTCATTAATGATTTCTTGTAGATTGATCAGATGTTCACGAGAAATCATTCGGTTTAACTATCTGACTCTCTATCTAATTGACATACGCCAATCTTACAATCGAATTTCCACCCACATCTACCTACTCTATTAACAATAAATTTGATGGAGAAGTTTTGTACTTACTGAGTCCATTGTATGGAAAATTGGTATGTAGAGGTTTTGGAATCGGAGAACAGGCTTCTTTGCAATTTTATTCCAAATTGGAATTTCAGAATTCAGGAGATGAAAAATTATAAATTGATTCTCAAAATTCTAAAGTTCATTCAAGGGTTTTGCTAATATTCATCACAAATTGAGGGATAATTTCTTCAGATTTGTGACGTTAGTTATTCTGTAATTAACATATTTAAAAGCATGCCGTGCAATATTATTTTTTGGAATGATCTGGAATTTGTCATTATCACAATATCCTACTTCACACATCCGAAGGAATTATTTTCCCGTTTCAGTACATTCGAAAAAAGCTGGTTACGAAAAGGTTTAATTATATGTTAATTGTTATTGATCCAACTCTCCAGGAAATTGGTATTCAGGAGTTTTTAGGGTCGGATATCATGAATAACATGATGAAATCACAAAAGAATTAAGAAAAAAATAAATACATATAAGTATGCATTAAAAAATGCAATGAGAATGATCTAATGATGTAGATCTGACATAAGTTATCCAGTTCAGAGAATAATATATTCAAAAGCTTGTCCCGATAGACTTTTGAGTTCCACTACTTTCTGATATAGCATTACTACATATAGGTACTACTCTGAATTATTCATATCTGAGGATTTTTCTAAACAGATTTTTTGGTTAAGTTCAATGATTCGAGAACCCGTCGTCAAGATGGCAAACAAGTTTTGTGATTTAAGGTATTATTCTATTAAACATTTCTACACAGGGCTTTTAGGCGTGGGAATTGAAATTATCGGGGTTACCAAATATGCGGATTACGGATTCCTCATGAATGGGATCAAAGTTGAGATGTTTACCTCGGTGTTAACTCCTGATAAAGCTCCTAAAAATATGAGCGATAGCTGATTTGATTGGAAATTATGTCTAGAAACATGCAATAAAATGATTTTACACCACACAAAAAATTGAGATGAAAAAAGGCTTTTAGTTTTATGCTAATAATTCAGAAACTATCAATTGTTAAGAAATTTACAAAAAATATTCTCAATGAAGGGGAAATTTCCAATTGAAAAGTCCTTTCTCCAGGAACGCTGTCTCCATTATTTATAATTTTGATTTAACTGAAAATACAGGTCCGCGCGACCAGTACGGCAAATAATTGGTCTATAAATTTTTCGCTTCTTTCTAAAAAGGATACAAAAAAATTTAAAAGTTGATTATTTTATTTATTATAATTTTTTAAAGTTTTTAGAAACGTTATAAAATTTTTCACGTCATTTGTTTATAAATTGTTTGTAGACAAATGAACTATTTTTTTCATTTCATTCGTCATATCTTCTTATGACTATGATGACTTGAAGTAACCGTTCTTATTTTTCCATTGTTTTCAATGAATTTTTTATATTTCCATCATTTATATGATTTGGTAAGAATTTTTTATACTTAAAAATCACAATTGGCATTTTTCAATAGAGTTACAAAGAAATATCAATCATTTCATTGGTTATTAAGCTATAAACAAATTCTGACCATTACATTTTTTTTAAGACTAAAAAAATTACAAATACAGCCAATGCTTTTTTATTTCTTATAATAAATTTTTATACTTGCTCAACTTTTGTACTCAGTGGACGCAGAATTTGATACTCTACTGGAGTTTTTCTCTTAGAGTATTCATTTTCAAGCTGCAGACTCATATATAGTACTATATTTCCGTTTTTGACAAAGCTGTAAAAAACATTGTTTTGTGACCCTGGGTAACGCAGAATTTAATGCTATTTTTCGATATTGTACAATTTAGGGAAACAGTTGAAGAAAGTCCTAAAATTTCTGCCATGAGATTTGGCAATGTTGTAGTATTTTATTTTCCGTATTAATATATAGAATTATTATTGCATTGTGACAGGAAGACGTTCAAAAGTGGGTATGCCATTCAGCATCGCTTTTAGAAAACATCATATATTTCTTATATTGGAGTTTTGATTTCTTTCGTCGGGTTTGAATTGGATTATTCAGAATGCAGTTTCTTGCTGACCTTTATAATCTGAATGACGAATGAGTTTTGTGATTTATAGTCCAATACTGTTCCAGATTGGTTGGCAAAGATTATGCAGGTTTTGTCCAAATTCATAACAAGTTTAATTAAATTTATTCAGATTTGTGACGTTACTATGTAATCTAAAAATTCAAAATATTGCCGCGAAATATTTCAAGTTTGAATATAAGTATTCTTGTGCAGCAAGCTTTTGAATCTGTTATCCACACAAAATTCTTTCTGAAGCAACTATTTTTCTGTTCCGAGCTGGCGAACGAATTTTTTGATTTAGTGTCCTATTCTAATCAAAATTGGTACCTACTGCTTTTTGGTGTAGGGAATGAAGAATTCATGGTGAAAATGACAGAATTGAAGAATATTGACAAGTTTGTTGATTTATGGTTCAAATTATCAAATTTGAGTGTACCAATGAAAATGGTAACTATAAATAATTAGGTTCCCTTGAATATTTCTTAAAACATGACATATTTGAAAGAAACGTTTTTCCTTACAGAAAAGAATGTTGTTTGTAGCATGTGCAAAAAGCATATTTGTTGCACTCAACTTCGTGCATCATGTAGCAATTTCACAAGTTTAGGACTATTTAAACAAAAAACCATTATTATTATCAACAGTTTATACTCAGTTTTACTGTTAACATGTTTTTGATCGCGTTTTTCACTTCTTGTGTATTTCAACTACTGAAACTATTTCCATATTAGATTTGTTGAAACAAAATGCATTTTTTTCTTTTCAGGTTTCTGTGAATTCAAAATAAAGAAATTTTCTCTATATCTATATATATTTTTTAAAATATCCGAAAAATTTTTCTAATATTTCTGAAAAGAAACGGTATTGAATGATTTTGTTGAATTCTTTGAACAAAAATGAATGTTAGTTTGAACTTTTATTACTTATTATAAATTCTATTTTATGAGAAATATTTTATCTTTTTAATACCTGCTTTTCTAACCATGAGTTAGATAAATTATTATTTGCTTGTTTAGATGAGTAACTTGTTAGTTCATTCAAATTTTGCAACTGAATTTTTACCCACTTCTATTCTTCCGATTAACTTGAAATTTGTCAGGTGTTCATAATTCCTGTTACAATACATTATGGAATTTTGGTTAAAAAAAAACGAAATGGCAGCTTCAACATGGCAGACGAGATTGGTTATTATGTCCCGATTTGATTCAAAATTGGTAAGTTGGTGTTTTCGGGATCGGAGATTATGAATTTATTGTCAACATTCATAAATTCAAGATGGCCTACGAAAATTCTGATTATTTTCCGTTTCGATTCAAAATTGGTACGTATGTGTTTTCGGAGTCAGAGAATACGAATTTTTCGTCGAAATTCTTAAATTCAAAATGGCGACCACAAGATGGAGGAAGAGCTTTGTAATTATGGTCAGATTCTATTAAAAAAATGGTGTGTGGTAGTTTTTGTGGTCTGAGATCATGATTTCTTTGGCAAAATTAATGACGTTTTGTGATAGGATCTGCCGAGTACACTTATTCCGAATTCAATATGGTAGGTTACTCTGTAGTGAAGTCATAGAGAATCTGTTGAAAACGGTTCATGATTGCATGATTTGATGAGACGGGCGTCGTTAGCAGGTAGCTCAAAACGAACAGGGAAAAGAACTTGTGATCACGATGCTCTATTAGAAATTAACAGATTAAGGAGCAATAACTAAAAAGTATGAAATGAAATAAATAATAAAACAACTTTTAAAAGGCAAGTATTTATGTGAGTTGTACTAAAACGAATAAAATAAGTTCAAGTCATTGCCGACAATGATATACTTATGTTTTGTTGAATTATTTGGTTTCAAATAGCTTGTCGTGCGAAGTGGGAAAAAATAAATACCTCGACTAGTTTTTACTCATCAACCAATCACTGTCCCATGAAATTAATTAATGCCTACTTTTTTGAACATTTCGCGCGACAAGCTTTTTGAAACCACATAATTCAACTAAAAAAAATGTTACATCATTGTCAGCTATAACATGAACTTATTTCATTGGTTTTAGTACAGATCTAATAAAAGCTTGTCAATAAAATGCAAATAAAAGACAAATGCACTAACAAAAAAAATAGGTACTTATAAAAACAAGTTTTTCCAAAAATTCCCTAGAAAATAAAAATTATTTTCTTTATAAATCTTGATTATTGGTTAACAGATTCAAAATTTTGTCATGCAACAAAATATTTATTTTGTATTCGCAGCAAGCTTTTGAATTTTTGCCCACCTAGGTCAAACAAATCGAATAAATTATTATTTTTTGTCGTATTTTTAAAAACGGTCTCTTTAAAAATATTCTTCATTTATTTATTTTTATTTTTAGTGTATTTGTAAACAAAATTTCTCTACAGTTTCTTTACTTTAAATTCTGAATAGACTAGAATCATAATAAAAAAACTTGTCGTCATCTGGGAGCCGCCATATCGAATTTATGAATTTTGACCGTGAAATATGAACTCCTACACAAAAAAGTTATTATATCATGAATAAATATTTCACAGTTATAGATATAGACGAAGAATATTCTTTGCAATTTTAACTTTCATGCCAATTTGGATAACTTTGTAGGTGACCCTATAGTGAAACACAATATACTTATACTGATTCACAATTATCACCAATACCTCTCGCAGAGTTAATGAATACGAATCAAATTCGAGGCGCTTATATATCTGGCAACACTGCTTGATGCAGAAAGGTAGATAAGATGAACCTAATACCCGAAATCGGACGCAGAGTTGCATATGTGGTGAATGAGTATATTTGCGGATGCAGAAAAATCGGTAATATGTACGGATGCAGAAATGTCTGCAAGATGTATTGTAAATTTTGAGAAAAAAAACTTTTTTGTTTTAAGAGTATATTGAAGTTTCAAAGTATCTACGTGTTAGTCTCAATAAGGACATCGGAAGTAAATCATTAGAATATAATATACTCTTTGATTTAAGGGAGACGCCGAAACGTCGGAAGGATGAAAAGACGCAGGAAATATAGCATTGTTTATATATATATATATATATATATATATATATATATATATATATATATTACATAGTTACTGTTTTACTTCAATAATTACTATATTACAATATTGATATTATTATTTTTACATTCGCTAATTGCTTTTGTTTGTCTTTTTGGCTGGTGTTAAGTCACTAATGTCTTCCACTGTGTAAGTTTCATTATTATACAAACCTCTTACTTTTGGAAACATCTTTACCACTTCTTCTTTCTTATGAATGCAATAGTCAACCCCTCTGCATTCTTCTTTTCCATCTTAAACATTTACTATCACATCGGAGGCCATTCTCGAATGGGTACTTGATGTCATATTTATTTATCTACTTAACTATTTGTTGGCATCATTGATTGTCAACTAATCCCTCCAATTTAGAAGGAAAACGATATCATTTCCTGGCCGGCTTTTGACAAAAAAAGCACTCGTGTTCGTTTGTCTGCAAAATGGTGTTAGATGTTGGATTTTTTAGTCATCTCAATGTGATTGTGCTATTTTAAACCTTTGTTAGTTAACTGTTTCATATTTTAAATATCCGTAGTTTAATTTTATACAACGTAATGGAATCTAACCTCAACTCGGAGGTAAGTTCACACCTGTTGTGATTTTTTTTCCTATTGTATTTTGCTTGTTAACTACAGCATCTTAATGCTGTTTTTCCATTTCAGTATTCCTGATTATGAGGACAATCATCCTCGAAAGTTAGAAAATATTCCGTTAAGAGTACACTTTTTTTCCGTTTCTCTTGCTACATACCCCAATATTCACCAGTTTTATTCCTAACAGTCAGCAAAGACTATCTTCCTCTCATATATATATATATATATATATACATATATATATATATATATATATATATATATATATATATATATATATATATATATATATATATATATGTATATAGCTGTGGATAAAGTATAGTATTCGCGCATAATGGCTATTACCCACTCAGATGTTACAACAGTCGCCTCCGGCTCGTGTTGCAATTTCATCTTCGTGGGTAATAGCCATCATTATACGCTTGTTGAATAATATACTATAAAATTATCACGATTATTAAAGTATCAATCAAACTTAACAATGCAATTTTAATTTTAGATTGTTTAGGTAATGTTCAAGATTTATATAAATGCTTATATTTTAATTGTTTCATTCTATTCATATATTTTGTAATTGTGAATTTACATGGTGAATAAATATTATTATTATTATATGCGGTAGATACGAGAAACGTGGACGTGGATTGCGCGTGTGTTGAGTGTGGGTTGTGCGTGGTCTGTGCGTGTGCTGGGTTCAATTTGCGATGAGCCTAAGTGTTTACATATGCATTTTAAATTTACTGGCGCACCAGGAGTCACTGGCGCCAGTAAATCATTTCATATGTAAACCTTCAGTCTTAGTTATACAAAAATAGCAAACATCAAAATGGTTGGTGGGTTTTCGCCATACCATTGGAACTGCAAAAGGCATACTTATTCTCTTTGCTTTCATCCACTGAACCAATGACATGCTACATCTGACAAAGCAAACATGGGGATTCCACTGTTGGTCCTGATCTCCGATTACAACACCAAAATACATAAAATAAACCTTTTTCACATTTTCAGAAAATGGTCTGACTTTTGTGACTTCACCATAAATTCTCCACAAATATAACAAAACTTGTCAGGAGAAATTTTGCAACTGCGGCGCGTTGTGTCGTTAAAAAATTAACTTAACTACACAGAACCATTCACTTTAAAACTCAAATATAAACTAATTAAGGGAATAAATAACCTATCCTATGAAATCTTTCTGCTTATAAATACTGGCCAATTTAAAAACCCCTCATAGAACATTTACTGCCTGCGAACAAAAACGGATCTAAAGAACATATTGAAAAGTAGTACGTTTAAGTACTGTATGAATATTCTTTCTATTATTTGGAACGTATTACCAATATGAAAAGAATTGTGTTACAAAAATCGTGTCGGCCAGTGTTATTTTACGATGTACGATCAATAATTTTGAGGTACAACGGGTTACCTCTCTTAATCATACACCCGTTACATTTTTTCCATTTAAATTTTCTTATTTAACTTACAAATTTTCTAACAAGGAAGAAGACATCGTATCCTCCTTATAATTCCGATAAACTATTAAAACCTTTCGCATCAGTTGGTTATTCACACTAACAGACAGTAAATTATCATAAATATGACGTAAAACAGTGGCATTAACATCTCATGTATATTTAATACAAAAAAATATACCTCTAGATCTATAATTTACGATTGTATTGACCATACGTTATTAATCAATTAAAACAGTATTGACGAAAGAAAATAAAACCGGAAAGATGTAAATCAATTAAAGCAAATTTTACATCAAGTTAGCAGGTCGTAATGGTCAAGGCGACCGTAAAAACTAAATTCTAAGTAGCTATTATAAAATGCAATAAACAGGTTACAATGTAGCAAAAAAAGAAGAAATAAACTGTTTTTTCGTTGACCGTTTATTAATTTCGACATTAATGAATTATTTTATTTAAAAAAGGATGTGTTAATAATGAATTACAGGCCTAGAAAATTCGAGATCAACAACAATAGAAGATGCAGCGTCAGCGTTTATATATATATATATATATATATATATATATATATATATATATATATATATATATATATATATACATATATATATACATATATATATATATACACATATATATATATATATATATATATAAGGATAGTTAAGTGTATGTTGGTATAGATTTTAGTTTGACATTAATTGTACAGCTGAATCTCATATTGTAACAAATTTTTTGTTAATAAGTCTTTCAAAAAAAAGTATTTTCGCTAGTAAAATACGTAATTAACGCACTCTTTTTCATTAACGCACTCTTTTTGTAATTTTGACGTTCAATGGTCGTAGTTATGCCCATCAAAAGGTTTAATTCCATATATTTCATATGTAACTGCCGATGCCATCGTTTTCTAGGTATGTATTACTTATTCCAGAGATCAATTTTTAATTATCTTCATTGTTTTCACTCATCTGGGCCCATAACCAGTTGTGTAGTGAAAAGAAAAGATCGTAGAAGATCTCTGTATAATTATTTTATTAAACAGTACAGCTTTAAATAGGAGATTACATTTGTTGTAATGGGTTCTACTGCAGTAAAAATGCACTTGATGAAGCTTTTATTAACTTTACTAAACCGACAAACGTATTTTTTTTATTGTCAATAATACTTCTCTAGTGAACTGTCAAAATCTTATTTCTAGTAGTACAAAACTATCCGACACACAACATAGAACACTAAGACAGAAACTCTAGCTATATTCATCACGCCCCCTCAATTTTAATGTTGGAATTTTAATAATAAACAAACATTCAAATTGTTAAATGAAATAGCAAAACTTAAGGATTCTACAAAAGACCTATTCTGTAATGATACTGTTTTTAAAATTTACAAATTTTTCTTTTGATAAATAATTCGTGAACATGTCGGCAATATTTTCAGAAGAGCAAACATACTTCAATATAAATACCGGTATAAATGCAGTTTACGGGCTTTTCTTGTATTACTAAAAATTCTGGTTTATTGGGTTGATTATGTTTGTAGGAGCATAAAACTAAAAATAAAACTTGGCGGTCTCGTATTTTAATGAAAATATTCACTTTTAAAAGGTTCACTTTTGGAAGTTATACAACAATGGCAACAACAAAAAATTTATTACTAACTGTCATAAAAGTGTCAAACTATTGTCATTATTATTTGTTGCCGTTGGTATTGTGTGTCTGTTTATTTTTGTTGCACTTCTATATTTAAGATTTTATTGGTTTCCGACAAAACTGAATTTTATTAATCTAGACGATATATATACTTGACGAAATAATAATGAGATTATATCGCAAGCGCAACGTTTCGGTTTAATATCCGCAAATAATGAAATTAAGTGTCCGGTGTGTTTTTGCGACGTACATTTCATAATGACACCACGGCCAGATTCCATAGATTGTTTTCGTTGGAAATGTAATGGACATATAAAAAAAATAAAAAGAAACGTAAATTTTGTAATAAAAAGTAAGTATGAAATTCTAGTTTATTATTCAAATCTGTTTTTGATGTCTCCGCTGTTTTTGAAGCTTCCGGTAATTATTGATGTTGCCAAATCGCAATTTTTTTTGGAAAATATACGAAAATCATATAAAGAAAAGAAGTAGCAGAAATAGCTACAGTGATGAGCTGGCCATATAGCTAAACTTTGGAATGCCACCAATCGAGTTCAGGCTTCAAATTTTTTTACAGATAGGTCTTATTATAAAAACGTTTTATAACAAGTTACTACAAGTTGCAGAAACAACTACTTTTCGAGATATGAATTTTCAAAATTGTTCAGACTTACTTGTAATGTCATGCAGGCACATTTTCAATTTTAAAATATCTCCAATCCGGTTCGGGTCTCATATCTTTTTTACATACAATTATTATTATAGAAACGTTTTATACCAAGTCACGAGTTGAGAAAACAAATACTTTTCGAAATATGAATATTAAAAATTATTAAAAACATTCATTTTCCATGAAAATACACTTATGAAAGTCAATGTCATACTCAACAACCGACAATAAGCTATTGTAGTTTCGCCAACCGTTTGGAAACTTTTCCCATAAAAAGAATTCACGTATTTCTCATTTTCAATATAATAAAATAATTTGACATATTTCTCTAATAATATTGAATAATTTAATTGTATTTATGATTAAATAAATGTTTAATACTATTATAATTTAATAAACTTCGGTTTTGAATATATGTAAATTTCGCACATAGTTTCTCTCATAGTGAAAGTAATGCATTCATCCTTCCCCTTGAAAAATATCCAATACTTTGTAATGCGCACATCAGGTTATTCAAGGAGGAAAAGGGTGAATCCAATGATTATATTCCCTTCCCTTACTTAAATAACTTAATACCCAATACTTTGTAACGCACATTAAGTTATTCAAGAAGGGGAAGGAAATATAATCATTGGATTCACCCTTCCACTTCTTGAATAACTTGATATCCAATACTTTGTAACGCACATTAAGTTACTCAAGAAAGGAGAAGGTGAATCCAATGATTATATTCCCTTCCCCTTCTTGAATAACTTAATACCCATTACTATGTAACGCAAATTAGTTACCATGGCAACCAAAATATACATTATACAGAAATAACCTACCCCCTTAAAGTTTTTAGAGCATCTTTACGTTATAGGAGTTTTTTTTATGAATCCCACTTGCCCATTTGGGAAATTTTGGGATTTATTCATCTGTGGGTCAATAAAGACCAGCTATTGCGAATGCAAAACGAGCTAAGACCCGCGCAACATACGTTAGTGGATTGGGTCAATGTTTGCAGAGAAGTAGTCTTTGACGCATTTATAACCAAGGCAACGTAAATTGGAGAACCTGGTCAAATGTGAAAGAGATGCATACTCCTTACTTTTGTTATGCTTATTGTTTCATTATATTTTCAGTGTGGAGATTGACGTCTATTTACTTAAAAAATAAAAAAAATAACGCCGATTAGTCGTAAAATTATTTTTTGTTTGGGGGAGGTGGGTATATTGTTCTTTTTATGTTTATACAGGCTATTTAATTACGAAATGAAAAAAATATAAAAAAGCCGATTTTCAGGAAAAAAGATTAATGGAGGGGGGGAAATTTTGATGAGACCGCCGAGTATTTTTCCATTTCTATGTTCAGTTGGCTTATTTAGTTACGAGAAACAAAAAGAATTCGTAAAAAGGCAAATGACCGTAAACTGCATTTATTCCTAAATACCTTTTTCAAACATAAATCTTTTATAAAACGGTATTTTATTTCAATATATTTTCCCCTTTTTGAATTTTCAAAATTTTCAACTGTGGCAATGGCGCTTAGATTGTCACATTGCAAAATAACTTCACTAAAATTTCCAAACTCGCTCAAAATTCCTTTAAGATTCACCAGTTCTTGTGCTGCTAAGGACGCAGCCACATATTCGGCTTCCATGGAGCCAATAGCAACACAGGTCTGCTTCCTCGAAAACCATGAAATAGGGTTATTGTTGTGGAATTCTATAAACCCACTCAAACTCTTTCTGGTTTGCTTGTCTCCAGCCCAATCTGCATCGCACATCCCGACTAATCCTGTCCTTCCTTTCGTGTAAGTCAGTTTGACCTTGCTTGTACTTGGTATCGATTTGTCGACCCTTTTCTCAGTCTGCTTACAGCCGTTATATTTAGTTCTTCTCGTGCTCTGTTGTAATGGGTTCTACTGCAGTTAAAATGCACTTGAATAAGCTTTTATTAACTTTACTAAACTGTCAAACGTATTTTTTTTATTGTCAATCATACATCTCTAGTGAACTGTCAAAATCTATCCGACACACAACATAGAACACTAAGACAGAAACTCTAGCTATATTCATCAACATTAACAAATTTTGAACACACTTTCTGTACAACAAGAAATATATTCTTCTTTTCTGCATTCATATGACAACATACAGCATCCTTTACTTGTCACATCAATTAGCCGCATTAAGGTAAGTTCACAGAACAGTTTTCAGCGGAGACTCAGGCGACAATATGCCAGATATTGAATTTGATGATCCCGACTCCCCGGAAAGTGAAAATATGTCTAATATCGAAATCCTAGATACTAATGAAATGCTGGATGTTTTGTGGAGAGCTTTGACAGAAGACAATTAACAGTGCAGTTGCAGATTCTTCCTGTGAAACAAGCGACGAATCTGAACCAGAACCTTCCAAGAGGGAGAAATTTACTTAAATAATATAAGCATTCTTCTGATTTTGTTATTATTTTATCTTTAATTTAATTTTATACGAACCCGTCTTCACCTTATTTTAACGTTATATTAACCAAATTTAATTTCATTTTTGTAACATTGTATGCAATAATGGTAGATGGTGAGCTTAACTTTCTGGTTTAATTCATTTATTTTCTAGTTTTAAGAAATTATTTTACTGGGCGTTGTTTAAAATATCGATTCAAATATGGCACGCAGCGCTAACTACCGGAACACAGTTGCACTGGACACTTCTGTAAATCCGTTACACGAACTGTTCCACTGTTCCCCGTGTTCCATTGTGCCCGACCCTCCCCTACTGAACAATTATTCTGAAAATATAGTCCATCACCGTTGAAATCGTCAAAATCGATAATTTTTCCTTTTTGCATTTTATAGAAAATGTGAAAAGCTCTTTCGGAAACTTTTAGATCTACAGATATGTTTGTAGTATCAAATTATAGGAAATGTAGTGCACTTTAAAAATTTACTGAATTCTCAAAGCCAAAAACTGAGAAAATTTCGAAAAATCCGCGTTTTATGGATTTTTGACTAGGTCGCGTTCGACCGTCGACTTCGAACACTGTTTATTTATTGGACCAACATCATGAACTACTCAGCAAAAAAATCGGAACTACCAGATTTGACGCACGGAGAAACTTACTGGATGACTGTATCTGTCCCACGGTGAGAAAGGTGGAGCATAGAATAAAGATCGCATTGGATGTTTGCAACAAAATTGCTTTGGGAGATAACAGGACTAGAATTATCCGATACCTAATGAGATAAAAAAAGAGAAGATAGAGAGGAACTCGAAATTAATTTGGTTATTCCACTATATCTGTCTCACCGGGGAGAAAGTCAGACCATGAAATAAAGATCGCATTGCGTTTTATCCAACAAGATTGTTTGACATAAAAGTAAACATAACAAGAAAAATTTTCTTGCGTTGTTAGAATTTTTGTTTATCAATAAAATCTATCAAATATTATTATCGTGAAATGTTCAAAAGAAAAAGAAAAAAACACAAAATAATATAAATAAAGTACACCACAGCAAATGCATTGACCTCATAAATAAATAATTATCCTCTCTTGGCAATTTGACCATCAAACAGGTTTATTGTAAATTTGTAATATTGAAATATTTCCGTTGTTCTCAATGGTACACCTAGATTCTCCGAAATTTTCTACAGACTAATTATCTTAAAAAATTTTAAGCGACGAAAAAATTATCATTGGAGGTTTCCAAGTAAATTTCCAATGTAACATATAAAAACACTTCCTTCTTTAATTATATTTATGTCGTGAATTAATTAGTTTAGGGTAAAATACTTGTAAAACCGGTTATGTTTGTGTTACATTGACTACAAAGATATGGTCTTGGAAACATCCAATATTTATTTCGTTAGATAAATCATGCTGCAATTTGGAATTTTGTACTGTTAGAAGGATTGGACTATATTTTTATTTTAAAAACAATAGTTTAATGAATTTACAACATTAAGCGATTATTACGACTCGACTTTAGACAAAAACGGATTCCATGAATGGAAATAGGACTTGCAGAATTTATTATAATGTAGTACGATAAGTATTCCGTTTATTAGCTGTATTAATATGTAAAAAACAAATTCATTTAAAGAATAATTAAATAAACCCTGATACATTTGAAATATTGTTCAAACATCTGAAATATTGATTATTTTTAATAGCCTTGCATCGGCAGCAAACACCAAAAAACTAAATTTGGCAACAGTAGATATAATACCACTTTATCCTGCTCCACCACTAGATTTTTGCTTAGAATGTGAAATGATGTCGGCTTCAAAAGTAATGTAAACAGTTGTATCTTATTTATTTGTATATATATATATATATTGGGCAAACCAGTCAATATTTGAAAAACCGTCTAAATGGCTACAAATACGATAAAAAAACAAGACAGCCCCCTTTACAAATCACATTTCTGAACACAAACACACCTTCGACTATGATATGAAGTTTTTTAAGAAGTGTGTATGCATTGTTAATTATAAACATCTAGTTGTAGAAAATAAAGTTCTGATGAAGGACACTAACTGTCCGAAACGTCAACAAAAATGGAGAATAAAAAAAACAAAAATGTTAATTAAAACCCAAAAAACCATTTAATTTCTGACTAAGAACCTTACAATCCCAAGAAAAATATTTCCGAAAAATATAATAAAGTTAGGTTCAAGAAATAAAACAAACTAATATATATATATATATATATATATATATATATATATATATATATATATTATAATATATTTATTGTTGCTGTGACAATTTATTCATTCAATGAGAGTTGATTCGGCTAGCTCAAATTAAATGTTGCGGCGATAATTTATAACTATTTTTGTTTATTAATAGCTCAGGGTAAATATATCAAGTCAAGCATGAGTACTCCTTAATCTCTTTTAGTTGTGGCATAAAGCTTTTTCTTCGCAATTTATTGTTTTGTTTTATTTTATTTTGATTAATAAAGAATTATTTGTTTTTGTCTAAATTTATGTTGAGACGCCTATGTTATCAATCCTATTCCTGTTTTTAGAATTGACACTTGATATTAATGGAATAACTATTTCCTTTTTTAATATAGGGTATTGAAACAAAAATGACGAACACTGTAATTATATATTATCAAAATTACGATGAAAATTGGAAAATAAATACTTGTATCAACACGAACAAATTTAAAATCGAAATAGTAGAACAAACAACTATAATCTAATAAACTCAATAAATTGGTACCTTTAAGCAAATTTAAATTGTTTTGAATGGCCAAATTATAAAATTTTAAATTGGTTAACCAATAAAATGACGCACTAACCTTCACGGAATAATAGTTTCTTCTTGGTACCAACAATCTCCAATCAGCTATAACACCACGTTTGTGTTATTGTGTCTACTGCCTTTCTACCGCTGGACTTCAATTAGACACCACTCCTCCAGGTAAATCTTGAATTTCTCGTTCTTAATATACTTTACACTATTATTTATCTTCTCTTCTTTCACAATCTGGCTTCTTTCTTCTAAATATCTTTTTAAATGATACTTTCTGGTATCTGTTGTTATTATTCTACAGCCTTTATTTTAATTATTTGTTTTCTGTTCCTTTATTTATCTTTCAAACATTCTCAAGTTACTTCAATAACTTTATTTAACTTCTTTTTATACTTTTCTGTTGATTATATGAGGACTGAACTTATATTTTCTTAAATTTTTCTTAGAATATGTCCTCCCTCAACAATATCACACCACATACTACTGATCGCTTCCAAATCAACAAACTATTGTTTCTTCTCGTTGTCATTGACAAAATTAATCATCTAACTAGATCTTTTTACAACTATCTACATATCCGAGGTCTTTTTATTCAATTTCATATCTTTTTTAACTATATTAGGATATTTAATATTCTTTCCATTTGCAAAATAATTAAATCTAGTGAATTAAAACTCAACTTCTCTAGAGAGCTATCCCTATAAAAAGCTCTTATTATGTATTACTTCTCCATTCTCATTTAAAAAAATCTACAATAATTACTCTGAAATACATATGCAATCCTTTTCCATTTATTTTAGAATTCTTCTACAATCATAGTTCATTATAAACTCGGCCTGAAATTTCTATTTAATTAAAATATTTATGTGATGTTTCTCGTCATACCGCTTAATATACCCATCAGAAACACATATAGTTCCATGCCAAAAAAAATTCTGTTTGTAGCATTCCATGCTTTGAAAATAATTGTGACGTTCACATATTGTTGACAGTTCTCTGCGTCATAATAATAATAAAATCTTAAAAATGGTAATTTTGCTTCTAAATTCTTGTTAAATCGTATGTATTATAATGATCTAAATATTTGTATTCATTCTTTTAGGCTTTTCTTTGTTTTGGATAATCTCTATGAAGTATATGCCAAATTTACAACTGATTATTTTATCTAATGATTATTCATAGCCTGATATATGAGTTGAACTATTTAATGAAGTGTCGACATCATGGTAAATATTTTTAATATTATTTTAGTATTTCAATATTTATAGTAAATGAATGGTATCATAGGTATCCATTCAATATTTAATTCACTTTAACTTCATTCAAATATGATAAAACAAATAATTCCCTATGTTTTGGTGATTTCTAAACAACTTCTTGCTTTATAAACATGAAAACCTCACATCAACACTTTTAAATTTGTATAGATGTTGGGGTGAGTTCAATATATATAGAGGAAAGGAGGCAAATATGGGCTACCCATTTTATTTTTGTTTGTAAAAAAAACAAAAAAAAATTCTATTTCAATTCCAAAGCTACCTAACGATAACTACATTAGTTAGTATCAACCTGTTTAAAGTCCACATTGATTAAAAAAATATGTAAATTCATTAATGAGTAAATAATGAAAACGTGCATTTTTGCGCATTTTGAATATAGACTCTAAATATGGGCTACCCCCAAAAATGTGTGATAAATGTATGAGAAATGAGATAGATGCGTGAGAAATATATTTTAATATTTTAAATTAAACAATACATGAAATAAATCAAAACTAATGTCTACTACTTGCAAAAATCACAAACATATTGTTCATTTTCGGCCCCAGCGCACTCGTTATGGGCCCATAAAGTGCACATGAAGCACTTTATCCAGATTTCACCGTGGTTATCCTCTGCAAAAGGTGCTTCGCAAAATATACAAGTCACGTCAGCTGCGTCCTTTGGAGACTGGGCATTTGGAAATTCATTGTAGTCGCTATCCTCATCTGCGGGCACATATTCCTCCTCATCCTCGGTGCTCGAATCAGATTCCTTTTTCTGGTTCTTTGTAACCTGCTTGCGTTTCCCCTTTTTTTATTCCTTTCTTTAATTTGTTTTTCTTTGCCTTCTCCTGTCCCTTTTTTCTTTTCTTTAACCTTGTCAAGAGACTGGAGCAAGTCATTTTTATAAGGTGAAGAGGTTATCACCGAACACTTACTTGGCTTACGCCCACGATTTGAGATTTTTTTCTTCAAAGAAGGCACAGGAGAAAGATCATATGGTGTTACCAGAGATGTTCGAGAAGACCCGGACCCAGATGTGGAAGGAGTTGATGGAGTTAACTTCTGAAATAACTTTCTTTTTACGCCATGTTCTGGACAAGGTCCTCTGAAAGGCGTGGCAGACTTTTTATAAAAGCTTGTTGTAGGAATAGCGACTAGCTGTGTATTACCTGCAGAAATAGGAACAAGCTGTGTATTAGTTGTAGGAATATCAACAAGCTGTTTGTTAGGCCCAGAGGGAGAAGTGGGAGAATTAGACGATGAATTGCTCTGGTTTGAGCGACGATCAGGTGTTATCTCAGAGTTGGTAGATTTATCGTATGTTGGAATGTCAGAATTTGTAGGTTCATTCGAATTGACACCAGAGGTTGAAGCCACCATCATCTCATCCTCTTCATCACTAGCGTCATCAGGTGCGACTGACGTAGTCTTTTCTGCTTCAATTTCAGCTGCAATGAAATCAGCATCTGAAAATATGTTTTTATTCAATGGATAAATGCCTGTAGCTCGGAAACCATTAACAGCAATCTCTCCAGTTTGGCATTTCAAATAGGCTCTCCCAAAGAGCTCTGACACATCAAATGGACTTAGTGGGCGATTATTGTGGCGTAACCAGACCCTGATCTCTTCGCTGTAGTAAGACTTAAGAACTCCCATGAATGTTTTGTCCAACGGCTGGAGTTTGTGGGTACAATGGGGAGGTAAGACAATTATAGTCACATGATTATCTCTAGCTAAATCTATGATTTGAATATTGCGTGTATGGCTGTAATGGCCATCCAAAATAAGCAGGACTGGTGATTTCTCTGTGGGTTTCACTGTGTCAATAAAATGTTGAAACCATCTTGTAAAAATATTACTTTGTATCCATCCACTGGGGTGCACCTCCATAATGGCACCTGGAGGAGCTCCTCTCATCAGTTGCTGGTTGATATTTTTTCGTGGGAATATCATCATTGGTGGGATGAATTGTTCAGCAGCGCTCATCGCTGCCACGAGGGTTATTAATGAACCCCTTTCAGCAGAAGTTAATGATGCAATTTGTCGTTTCCCCTTTCGGCCTACAACCTGTGCAATCTTGTTTTGTACAACCGTAAGACCTGTCTCATCAACATTGAAGATACGTTCAGGGGGGTATAAATGTTTGTCATATTCTTTTTCCAGAACATTAAAGAAGGATGCAACATTTTCTTTGCTAAAGCCTCTTGCTCGAGAATACGATGTTCCCGTTGGTCGTCGTACTGATAGCTCTTTATGGCGTTGCAGGAAAAGTCCTAGCCAGGCTCTGCCCGCCATGTTACCTCCAAACAGATGTTTGATGTTGTTCCTGGTAGCTAAAGTGTACGCCATCCTTCTAACGTCTTTTCTGGTTAATCCATGAAATTTAGCTTCCATCTCTAAAATATAACGAACTAACTCGTCTTCTAGATCGTTCCCTAATATAGCTTTACGCCCTAGCTTTATTTGGGCTGCTTCAATTGGCTGTAGTTCTAGCTTTTTTGCAGAACGTTGCAACGTAGAACGTGGGACCTTAAACATTTTTGAAGCTTTTAGCGTACCCATTGCATGCTGCCTGACAGCTATTATTGCACGTTCCATATCTCCCACATTCCATTTTTTTCTTTTTTTACCATCTTTCTGCTGTTTGGTTGACATCCTGAAACAATTTTGTAATATATTTTACATAGTTCTAAATATGGGCCACTAGCCCATAATAACAACAAAGGCATAGCCCATATTGCAAACATGCTGGCTTCACACAACAAAAGAGGTTATGTCCAAAAGTAATCAATTTGAAGAAAACTAATTAGCATACATTAAAGGCTAATTATAGGGCTTCAACGTGAAACAGGCGAATTTTTAAAAATATTGTTCATTTTTAAATAATTGAATTTATAAACTTACCCGAAAAAGTTTTGACACTCACAGTAACTGACAAACACGTATTATAAATTTAAACTATTTTCTACTGTGGCGCCATCTCCACGGTAAACATTTAACTTCCCCAATTACCGTTTGCGATAGTCAGATGTAGAGATCTGCATCGAATAGCTGAGAAACCTACCTAGCCCATATTAAGAGACCAGCCCATATTTGCATCTTTTCCTCTATATATATATATATATATATATATATATATATATATATATATATATATATCTATATATATATATATATATATATATATATATATATATATATATATATATATCTATATATATATATATATATATCTATATATATATATATATATATATATATATATATCTATATATATATATATATATATATATATATATATATATATATTATACTAAATATAGGATATAAATACTTACTTTTATTGTAGATGATTTAAATGTATATGTTTATAATTTAGAATTTTTGTTTTAGTTTGGCTAGCTCAGTTTGTTTTTTAATATTTGTTTAATAATTTATTTTAATTAGATTATTCGGGAGCATGAAATCCTTTTTCCCTTCGAGTCCTGGCAATTTATACTGTTATAATGGTTGAAATAAAAAGAAAACACATTATTTGAAATCAATTTAATTATCAATGCAATATTTATTTGATAAAATAATATGCGACGCCAATGGATATATTGTACCTATTTATTGATTTTAATAATATCATAAATGCGCGTGCGTGAAAAAATTAGTCATGCGCTTTAGCATGAAAAGAACAATTATGATACGTAAGAAACATCTATATTATACAACATTTGTTGACGATGCAAACAAGTAAATGGATTATACAAAACATAAAAGAATTTATATATATATATCATAGTTATATATGATACAAGTAGCTGTGGGAAGAAATTAGTTATATACATGGATAGAAAAATAGAAATTATATACAAATGGACATAGTTATTGCATTATGAAATTTCAATCACTAGATTTATGCGATTACAAGATGGCGTGATTAGCGTAAGTACATATTTTAATTTATATAAAGTTCGGCCTTTTATTAAATTTAACGATTTATGCAATGAATATATATAAAGTCTGTTTCTTTCTTTTTTAGATCGATCATATATTTGCAAAAGTTTGTCAATTTATGAAATTGAGTACTTAATTGGGATTTTGAGTTTTTTACACTATTTATTGGCCAATAAATGATTTAAATACACTGACCTGTTGATCTTGAATTTGGAAGAAAGTCTCTGGATCCCAGGAACAACTCCACTGAATCTCCAAAAAAACCGAAATTAACGAAAATTTCGCAGATTCTTGTCGAAAACTTTATTACAATTCACTGTGAGTATTATTAATATTGTATTTCATAATACTTTAGAAGTTTAAATGTCTTAAAACCGGGAATATCTTTAAATTTTTAGGAACACTATCCCACACACTCCTCGCTTCTTAACACTCGCTACCGTTCTCCTCAAGCGTCCCCTCGATTTTCCACTTTTTTAAACAAACAGTCTTTTGTTCTTTTTTAGATCACTATTCAAAAGTTTATTTATTGATTCACAGTTTGTTATGTCATCTTTTCTAACCAATAAGATATTGTCTTTTGTAATCAGATAATTGAAACTTCAATCACTTATCAAAACAATTTCATACATACAAATACATTAAAATTGGTTATACTTAGATACACTTACATTCAATATTATTATTGATAGTATATTCTTGTTACATTCATATCAATTATAAATATAAATTCTCTTATGTTATTTGTCTATATGTCATTATTTGTTTATCTATGACATCTATTGGATTATATTCTATTCAATATTTATATTTGTTCTTATTCTCAAATTAATGATTATAATGAATTAACTATAGTAATATTTGTTTTCATTTCAGATGAACAGCTGTTATGATATGGAAATTATTCTTCGTCTTAGGCAACTTTATTTACACCATTACATTGGTTAGGCAATATCTATATTTTATGTTATCATTGAGGTAATTCCTTATTTTTTATATTGTTATAGGCTGTTATTTCATATATCTTTATTTGATATGTTGTTTAAATTAAGAAAAGTGTTTCCTTTTTACTTGTTTTCTTAAATTATGTTATTTTCATATATATTTCATACTAGTAACTTAATTTTATAATACTACTTCTCTTATTATCTAAGATATTTGGTTCAATATATATATATATATATATATATATATATATATATATATATATATATATATATATATACATATATATATATATGTATGTATATATGATTGAAACACACACTTTCAAGAAAAAAGGTTTTTGTTAAAAAAATGTAAAACTGGAAAGGTATTGATTAGAGGTGAATTGTATTACCAAAAGGATTTACAAACTTTTAAAAGTGTGCTAAGGTAGGGAAAAGTCTTCACATGATCGACCCTACCATTATAAAAGGTGGTTTCCAACAAGTCAATACGTTCAAGCTTAAAGATGTTGATAAACTTACAAAACATTTTGAAGTTACTTGGCGATCTCTGGAAGGACTCAGCTTTTATGCAACAATTCTCTGTAATGATATTCTTGAGCTAGAGCAACCCGATCAGGAAAAAGAAAACGCATGACCAAACGTGGAAGAAACAGCATAAGCTATCTGCGTATTGTCCGTAAATCCATTCCAAAATACTAAGTGTTTATCTTAGACTACTAAACAGTATTTAATAGTCTAGGTAAGATGTTTATCTTACAACTCATCATAGTACAACCTTTGGAATCGCATACGACAAAATCCAACAGTTGGTATCAAACGCGGCATTTTCAATTTTTTTTTAAATATTAGATACTTACATGTTACGTATATTGACCTTAAAATCTGATGTAATTTAGTGTTTTCTTTAATTATAGAAACTAAACTATACTCGCTTTGGAATAAGCAATAATAAGACTGTAGCTGTTTTGTACACTTTAACAAAGATAGAAAATAGTGGAGATTACCGCCTTTGATACTAGGGTTCTAATTTATCACTTTTTAAAGCTCAATTCAGGGCATCCTTTTGTTAACAACCTTATCTCACTCTGTTCGCTATGAAATTATCTTTATCTTTATATAAAGTTTTTTCATTAAACAGATAAGTGAAGATAACTACCAATACCAAACACTACAGTATTGTTTATTCTGTAGTTTTTGTTAATAGCGACTTTTTATGTATACCTGCTAACCCCAATAATTATGGCAAGAAAAAAATAACTCCACGTTTGCTGTTCGAATCTTAGACTATTATAATAAGACCACTTATCCTTACCTACTCATGTGCCAAGTTCGATTTGTATCATTATATAAATAAATAATTAAAATAAATTCAACAAAATTTCATAATATTATGTATTATTAAAAATTGGGATAATTTTTTTTTTAAAAGTTCATTATTAATTCAATAAACAGATACAATGTTTCAAGTTATTCTACTTCTATCCAAAGTCCATCTAGCTCGACATTGTAAACAGTCCACTACAAATTCGAATAACGTCAAGAAAATTTCCTAGAAAACCAATAAAAATGTATTGGAAAATGCCAAATTAATGTTTTTTAAAAATTTAATTTACTCAAATTTGAAACAATTAACGCATGTTGAAATAAGAAGATCGTAATTGGTCAAAGTACATCTAATAAAATTAATACGTACAACAATACGTTTATCTGGATACCCTGTGGCGGGGATAACGAAATTATGAAACAACTGCTATAATTAGCAATAACAATATTAAAATCACATTTGTTAATTAATTCAAATGTAACAACCATTATTAAACTTTTCAATAAAACTTCTAGCAGTTAATTTTTTTAATATTGGTATTTATTCAAACCCGTTTCTTTTTTACATATCTCTGACGTTTCGGTTCCATTTTTAGCTTACAAAGCAGTGGCGTAACTAGGATGAAGCTCTGGGGGGGGGGGGATGAAGTACCGGTAGATCTGGGTATCGACATTTTTTTCAACATTTGAGCCCCTAAAACTGCATTTTAGCTTCGTTTTTCTTATAAAATTATTGTCTACAGTTCTTAGCTTTTAGTACATTTCAATAACATAGGTTTTCTGTGATTATGTATTGGATTTTCTTTATTTTTCGTGTTCTGGGGGAGGTTCTATCCCCCTCATCCCCCCCCCCGTAGTTACGCCACTGTTACATAGGAAATATTTTCCAGTTTATTATCTAAAGTTATTGTTTATGCAATAAAATAAATATTATTACTTACTACATGAACAATAAAATACAAAATATTTTGTTTTCCATCGGTAATTAACAGTTTGAACTATTTTTAAAAACCGGACACCGAAATTCATAATTAGATTGAATTTTTATCAAGTTTTTTTTCCTTATTTCATAGTTCAAATTTATAGCTTTTCTATCAATTTCCTAAATACCGTTCTTGTTTATCTTATGTCCAACAGCATTGTAATCATTAAATGACACCTCAAATATAACATTATTCCGTGTTTTTCATTTTTGATATACTCTTTGTGACATTCTTTTTAATAATTATCTATTTTTCAATGTTATTGTTAGTTATGGATAAAAAGATTTATTATAACGTATTATATTCAACTACATTGCAATGAATGTCAAAACATTTCTCTATAAACAACGGTTACATTGGTAACATCAAAAAAACACAGAGTACTTTGCGCTCTTGATAGAAATATCTATAATAGTAATAAACCGTGACTCGCTTACATCCATACACACTTCCCCTCGAGTCAAAGATTACACATCCAGTCCAGGACACTCCATACACCATGTGTGCTTCACCCTTGATAACAGATTGGTACGAAAAGCCGCAATCTGATCTTCTGTTCTAATATATTTTACGGTAAGTAACTTGTTCTCACAAAATGATGACGGATATGAATGTGCTTGATTCTGGCGTGGAACGCTGTTAGTCTATCTACTCCTTCGTACAATAAGATAGAGCCATATATTCAGCATCAGTGGTGGATAGTGCTATGGTTCGCTGTTTCCGAGAATCCGTTCAACATAAACAGATATCCCGCATAGGAACACATAACTACGGTGCAGCTTCCCCAGTCGGCATCCACGAATTCCATCAAAGGTTCTGAATCAGGTCCATATCTTAGGCCGACTTTTACAGTCCCCTTTAGGTATCTCAGGACGCGTTTGGTAGCCTTCCAGTGGTCCCAAACTACTAACTGCGAAAGCAATATATGGTGGAGTACAGGCAGCTAGATACGTCAAGGCCCCTAAAAGTTCGCGATATGGAAGATTCTGATCTTCGTCGTCTGGTTCTAGACTTTTACGAAACTTCGACCCGGTATCCAAGCATTAGTGACTGATTTGCACTACGTCATGTTGAAGCGTGTTAGTAGCACTTGGATGTATCCATGTTGGTGCATAGGAATGAAATCACTTTCATGCGTGATCTCTAGGCCCAATATTTGATGTCGAACTGTTCCCCAAGTACTTGAGTGAATCTAGCGACGTTTTCATCGTTCTTCGGCGAGATCAGGATGTCTTCAACGTAAGTGGAAATTGCAGCTTCCCCTGAACCAACTTGGAACAAGCACGGATCCGAGTTCGGGGGAATAGCTCCAAGTCCTCGAAGAGCGTCATCTAATTTACTATAACAACTTGTCGCTTGTCGCAATCCATATAGTGATTTTTGTCACAAGCATACCTTGTCTCTCTTGCGAAATTATTTCAGCATGGTCCTTGCCTCGTTGCCAATGTGATTAACGCCATCGGACTTCAACACTTCTTCCAGGATCCTCTCGAAGTTTTTCGGAACCTCCATATTAATTTGTTCATCTAAGTCACCGCTGTTATAATGTCAAACTGTCTGACTTTCATTTCAAATTGGGCTGCGATGGACATCATGAGACGTATAGTACCAATCCGAGCCACAAGTGCAAAGGTTTCCGAAAAATGTATGTCTGGTTGCTGATTAAACCCCTACGTCGCTAAGCTGGCATTTCTTCTCTCCGGTGAACCATCAGAATTGAGCTTGTTTCTCAAAACCATGCAACTACCAACTGCTTTTTCGTAGTTAGGATGATCCCACAAGTTTCCAGGTATTGTTCTTCAGAATGGACTTTATCTTCTTTCCAATAGATTAAATCCATTGCAGCTGGACTTGACATAGCTCAGAAATGAAAGTTTGTTCCAGCGCTAGTTAATTTTCTTCTTTCTTTTGGTTCTCTGGGACGATATGTTTTGCTGGTCTAACTCTCGATCCAGCTCAGATTATTTTTGGTAGACCCCGACGTCTAGGTGTGTTCGCAATTCTCTGTTTGGCTCTTCTTCTTTGTCTGGGTAATCGTTCGTTTCTGATATTTCATCTCCGTCGTTCTTCTCGTTTTCGACAGCGTTCACGAAGACGTTAGTGTCATCGAAATCTCTATTCGCCTGGATTTCCGGATCGAATTCGCATAGATCTCAATGACTACTACTAACTCGAAATCTATGTGAGGTGCTTTTTGTCTAAAGTCACCCTCAGGTGCATTGTAGTGTTCATTTTGTTTGTTCTCGACGAACCTCACGTCTCGACCTTCCTCTTCTCCTTAGACCAAATTCGATAAGCATTCTATTCACTCGAATATCACGAAGATTCCTGGTTCTGCTCGTTTGTCAAATTTACCTTTTCCAGAGTCCAGATCTAGGTAGAAAACGTAACGGACATAGACATTTTAAAACATACTGAAAAACCCTTGCAGCCGAAGGCAGAATGCAAATATCTTCTGCTTTTAATCGACAACAGTGATACCCACTTCTCAGTAAATGCTCTCCAGTTTTTCCGTGGAAATGGTATAATTTTGCTCAGTTCTCCACATCACACATAATACAAACTCCAACCTATTGATGTTGGATTTTTTCACAATTTAGAGCATATCCTAAAAATCCCTAAACAACTTCATGGTTAACCAACCTGATAAAAAAACATCAATTTATGACATAGGAGCATAAACTTTTGTGAACGCATTTTCCGCCAAAAAATTTTACTTCAGGATGTAGTGTCACAGGTATTTTCCCATACAATTCAAACCTATTTAAAGAATCAGACTTTATAGACAATCAACTTGAAACTAAACTGCCAGATCCGCAACCCAATGCAGCATTATTAGAGGCAGATACAGCATCTAGCTGGTACAAGTGCTCCTAGTAATCATGACGAATGTGTTACGTCTGAACCTACTATTAGTCCGGGAAAGTAAGGAAATAAAAGTCAAAAGTTTCCCATAATTGATTTTTCATTTTTAAATGAAAATATATTGACCCAGCATCACTCTCCTAGATTGTCTAATAATTTCCGCTGGAGCTTGCGACGCAGCTTGCAAGCACAGGTCAGACCACCTAAAATTCAAGTGATTTATGCTCGTGTCATTTCTGGATGTGTTCTTACAAAAAAATCGTAGAGATGAAAATTGAAGCAAATCTTATGCTCTTGAAGGTGACGTAAATAGTTTTTTCAAAAAAGAATTTTCCGATCTTAAATTTTTCAAAAATTGAAAAAATTTACGAAAATTATATTTTTGGTTGGTAATTATAAATAAAATATTAATATCGAGATCAAAACATAGAGGGCAAACTTCTAAAAATTTACATTTTTTTAGATTTGGAAAATTCAAAATGGCGGCTGCGCAAATTGGAAACAATTTTTTTTTCAATCGCGTCTAAATTTATGAACATTAACGATATTGAGAAACGGTTTATTGCAATCGACAGAGTGAAAGTTATATTTCTATAAATAACATATCCAAAATTTTTTAACATAATTTTTTAGAACATTTACCGAAAATAAAAATTCAATGTGTCTCACAGATGTACCCTATGGATTTTCAGCTGACTATAGCGAGTACAGCGGGTCCTATAAATCCAGATATACTGCAGTTTTGGTTACTTTTGGAGAAATTTCGGTTTGTTAACACGATACATCCCGCGAAGTGTATACAAGTGACAATTTTATGATGGAATGTTAATCAGGGCATCTCATAGATGCGGAAAAGTTAGTTTTAATCTTTAAAACCGTTTATTCTCAATTCGTTCAGAAACTGGAACTAATTCATGTGATGAATTAACGAACGACCAAACACTGCAGGTAGAAAACTATGTCTTGGTTCAGTTCCCAATAAAGTGTTCCATTATTTACTACGTTGGTAGAATAAAAAAAAAATTAGATGTTGAAGAATTTCAAATAAATTTTTTGAAAAAAAATTCAACAACAATAATTTCTATTATCCAAATGTACCTAACATTTCTGATGTGAATAGCAATTTTACCTAACCCTACTTTTCTCAACAAATATTGCGAATTTGATATTAACTTGGATTATTATAACTTTAAGGGAAATAAACATTCGTTAACACATTTTATTGTGACAGAATATTGGAAATAAAGCTTATGTTTTTGTAACATTTTATTACTTCATTGATTAAGTCAAAACTGCCTTATATAAAAGTCTCGAAAGTCAAATCTACCCCACTATGGGACACATTTGACAAAATAGTTAATTTCTTACTTTTTATTTGATTTCGTAATAAGAATATATAATCATTTTTCAAAAATGCATAAACCATATAGCAGTGTATTCCTAATTTTTCGTAAAAAATTTCGGAAAATTGTCATTTCTGTTAAAAACAGTTTTTTTCATTACAATTCCCAGAAGGGATACTTTCAATTCATTTGCCATGGAACTAACTGATTCCACAGAAATGAGAAAAATCATACATAATTTAAAAAACAATTAAACTGAAGGCTGCGATAGTATTCAAACGGAAACACTCAAGGAGATATCCGAACAGATTGTCTTTCCCCTTGAATACTTGTTCAATGGGTGCATAGGTGAGGGAGTGTGGCCTGCATAGTTTAAAGAAGCCTTTGTTACTCCTCTGATGAAAACGGTAGCACCTTGTGTGTTGAAAACTGTAGACCCTTCCCCCTCATTACGCATTTAAGTAAGATATTTGAAAAATTAATCTCATTTAACATCATACTTAGAAAAGTATAATGTACTTTCAGACAAACAGTACGGTTTTCGAGAGAAAACATCTACTGACGATGCCGTTTTAAGGTTACTATCTCGTATATACTCCTCATTAAATTAATCTAATGTTTGTATGGGCATATTTTTAGATTTAACTAAGGCTTTCGATACAGTCAGTCATCCTCTCTTGTTAGAATCTTTAAAATAAATTGGGATAAGAAATTGAAATTATTCAGTAGTTATCTGTCACATTGAAACCAGAGGGTTAAAATAAACGGAGTAATGAGCAGTTCGATGGGTATTGAATATGGTATACCACAATACCACAAGGTACTGTATTAGGTCCATCACTCTTCAACATATATATAAATGTCTATTTTCCTTTGATTGCGATGGTCAAATTGTTGGATTTGTTGATGATACAGTGATATTCTACGAAGCGAAGAATTGGTATAGACAAAAGCGAAAAGCTGAACATGATTTTTCAAACATCATAAATATGAATCATTAACTATTGACTATAAACCTAAATAAAACTCACTACTTACCAATAAGCACAACAACTAGTGGATGTCCAACTTTCAACCTCATTATTTTACATGATGACGGAAAATATATAATGAAACCAATAAAAGCAATTAAATATCTAGGAATAATATTAGACTATAATCTTAAATGGATTGAAAATATAAAACATCTAATTAAAAAATTACAATTCATATTGTATAAGTTCAGGTATCACTCATATGTAGAGATCATTTATTCATATATTATTCTCTCGTTGAGCGTCATTTACGTATGGAATTATCAATGGTGGTGCTGCCTTAAAGTCACACATAGAACCACTCGAGATCTTACAGAAAGAGTTCTAAAGTTAATAATTGGAGTTGAAATATCCAACCGATGAGTTATTTACAGAAACCAAAGCATTGGATATAAGACAACTAACTATATATTATACCGTTTGTATAAAATATCATAAATCGTATAATTCATTTTTGGTTATTCATAATTATGATACACGACAAAATAATAATATAAGATCACCACGTATGCAGATGATGCTTACGCAGAGATCATACCAATTCCTGGCTCCAACAATGTACAACTCAATTCCGATTATAATTAAAAAAATGAAAAACAACATTTTATATAAACGTCAGTAGAAACAATTCATAATAGTTTACCCAGAAAGGAAATTCATGATCTGGTAGAAACAAAAACATTTGCAATTTCGTAATATTCCATTATTCCCATCTTTATGGCGGTTTTATTGCGGTTCTTCATCTTGATATTTGGAAAATATGCGATTGGTGTTGTCTAGTTCTGATCTGGTCACATGACATGTTGTATTTTAGTATTGTGTTTTTCTATTGTATTTTCATATTGTATTTTACTATTTGGATGTTTTATTTTAGTATTTTGATATTTGTGTAATTGTTATTTTAATTTTCTGTTTGGCTCGATACAAGTGTTATGCACTTCTAGAGTCTACTACTTTGTTCACTATTAAGTTGGATATCTTTTGATATTTAAATTGTAATTATTATTATTATTATTTTCACACTTGTACGTGGTTGGTGGTAGCAGTTTCTACCGGACGCAGTTGCATCAAGGTATAAACCTTTTTAATTAGGGCGTTAGTGTTCTTCGGACAATTGCAGTTGTTCCCAGAATTACTGCTTGTTGCATCAAACCACAGATATGTCGAGGTATACTTAGCTCTTCTAGGTGTTTAGTTACTTTAGCGTGCACTAAACCATTTGCAGAAATTGTCAATGGTTTGATCTCCAGCTTCCTTAAACTCCATAAATCTCTTACCCCATCTGCTAGCGGGCAATATCGCATTATCTTGTCTTTGTAAGCTTTTCCCAGATTTTCGTCAAGTGGTACCGAAAAATCAATAATGATCGCAGATTTGCTGTTTTTATCTAGCACGATCATGTCCGGTTTGTTGTGTTGAACTTCTCGGTCTGTTTTTTTCAGAGTATCCCAATAGACTTTATACTGCTTATTTTCAACTAGACTTAACGGTTGATGTTTATACCCTGGTGTTTTTCCTGTTTTTAGATTTAATCTTTGGGTCACAGCGAGATGTAGTTCCTTTCCCATATTATTGTGTCTACTCAGGTAAGCGGTGGGGGCTAATTGGGTGCCGGCTGGTATTATGTGCTGGATCGTCTTCTGTTCCTTATTACAGAGTCTACTGCGGGGGTTTGTAATGTCCATTTTAATGATATATTTCCGGTGGCAACGCGTTGCCACCACTTGGTTCTGGATTGCATGGAGTGCGCCTACGGTTTCCGCAAACAAGTACCCCATCATAAGAAAATTATTCGATGCTCTGAAATCTGCATCTTCCTGGTGCAGTGAGTTGTAATATCTGCCATGTAACACTTTCAGCTGCCAAGTTCCTTTCATTTTATTGATGTAGTCATTTTCCCTATCAGGTTCCCCGTCGGCGAGGTTTAGTGCCGAGTATCCATCATCAACTGTAACTAGGCATCTGAATAGAGGTAAGTTCTTATTTTTAAAATATCCTCTTAGTTTTTGAGTTTCATCCACTAACATGCTCTCGAGATTAGTCAGTCCACGGCCACCTTCTTTCCTGGGTATATACAACCGCTCCATCGCAGATTTTGGATGGTGTAGGCGAAATTTAGTGAGCGTTGTACGTACTTGTCTGTCTATTTGTTGTATTTCTGTATTTGTCCAATCTATTATGCCAAATGAGAATGCCAACCCGGGTACTGCCCATCCATGAATTGCCTGTATTTTGTTTCTAGAGTTCAGTTGTGTTTTCAAAACTGTATTAATTCGACGGAAAAATTTTGCTGTTGTTCTATCTTGATTACCTTTCTTGTCGAGGCTTAATCCTTGCTGAAAGCCTAAGTATTTGTATTTGTCCTCTGGGCCTAGGGATGGGATTGTTGTTATGTTATCCATCAGTGTTATATATTGGGACTGTGTGACCTTTCCTCTATCCACATGAACGACTGCACATTTTTTTAGCCGCATTTTCACTTTAATCGCATCGCTAAACGCCTTAACAAGCTCTAACGAACTTTGCAATTATTGAGGGTTTTTGGCATACACTTTAAGATCATCCATGTAAAATGCATGGGATATTTTCTCCCTTTGTCCAGCTCGTATGAGTTTCCACTTTTTTTTAACATGTCGCTTAAAGGGTTGAGTGCTAAACAGAACCAGATTGCGCTTAGGCTATCACCCTGGAAAATGCCTCTATTGATTTTTATCTCATCTGTTCTGTAGGTTTGAAGATTCAGTGTCGTTCGCCATGTTGCCATTAAATGTTATCAATTACAAGAATTTCCTTACATCCCCGTGCTTTTTGTTTACATCCGTTCTGTTTCCACGCAAGAATATTGTTTTCATTTATGTGATGTGTGATCTTTGAGCAGATCATTGAAGTCAAGCTTTTATAAATGGACGGTAATTTTTATGGTCTTTTATGTCTTCACATTTGGGGAGCATGTGGGTAATCCCGAGAGTGAAGTATTCTGGTATGATCGAAGGATCCAGAATTGCTGCTGCAAATTTATCTGCCATTTTTTGGTGAACTCCGGTGAGTATTTTCCACCAGAAGTTGTGAATATGGTCGACGCCCGGTGCAGTCCAGTTTTTCAGCTTGCTGGTTGCAGCGGTAATATCTAACATCCGTATTTCAGGCTGCGCCATCTGTCCAGTTGTTTCGTGAGATTTAACTTCGTGCGCGATCCAAAATGCTCTGTCATTATGAGTGACACTTTGTTCCCATATGTTGTTCCAGAATCTTTGCATGTCTTCTTTTTTAGGTTTTATATGTGAGGTTTCCACTGTGTTTCGTTGTAGTTGTATATAGAATGCTTTTTGGTCCCTTGCGAACAGTTTATTCTCTTGATACCGACGGCTTCTTAGTCGGTACCTTCTTATCCTATTTCCTAAAGCTTTTATCTTTTGTTTCAGGCCATCCAGATGTTTTAAAAGATCCTGCTAATATGATGGACTCCCTGGGTTGATTTTTCCATGTTTGGCATAGCTCTTCGCCCTCTTTTTCAACTTTTGGCTGCTATCAGAGTTAAGATACGTGTGCAGAATACCTACTCCTTTACGTATGGTGTTTATTCTGCATTCTATGCGTCACTCCCAAGGCGGGATGTTTTTCGTGGGCGTTTCATTATCTAACTTATTGTTTTTGTGTTTGGAACCATATGTAGAGCAGACAACATGAGCAGCACAGTACACTGCATGGCAGATATCAAGTAATGACTCTGAAGGTATGGTGTCGTTAAGAGTTTTATAAATTTTCTCCACCATGGTTAGGATTTCTTGATTTAGGGTTAATTTTGGTAGTGCTGGTCTATCTTGCATGGGGATAACTCGGAGTTTAAGGTCAGTTTCCTTTAGCAGATCTTGGATTTCTGTGAGGTCTTCTACTAGTTCTGGTCTTTGTTCTGGTAAGTACTCTTCGGTGACTTGTGGAGCCACGCTCATTAGGTGGACGGAACGTCTGATGGATTGTCTTCGCCAATCAGATTTGAGCAACATCTAGTTCCGCTTCGCTCAGATCTCTACGCCCTATAATCGATCGTATTTGATCAGCTAGTCGTTGTGCTGGGAGTGTCAGCTGTTGGTGTTCTGCATTCCATAAGTCTACCAGTATATCTCGATATCCGATCATGTTCGTTTCCCCCTTTGTCACTTGGTAGTATGCGCGCATTAGTTCAATGTTAAGTGCTCTAGACCAGCGCATACGTCTACCCTCTATCCTTTGGTTTACCCTTAGGATGTGTTGAGCGGGACTCGCTCTTTCCAGCGTGTTCAAGCTTTCCAGCAAGGGTTGTTTCTCAGGGGTTGCATGCCTTGTGGTTTCAGTTCGCTGGGTGGTGCCACTTGCTTCACCATTTCCGGCTAGGTACCGCTATGTTCCGCTAGTAGAGGCGGCACCTACTCTACTAGCATCCCAGGCTTGGCTTCTTGTAACAGGAGCTGTTCTATTTACAGTCGGTAGGGTTGCTGGCCCTACCTACCGGTTGCTGGGGTCTGCGGGATGCGCCCCGAGGTCTTACGGCCCCCCTGCAGGTGAAGCTGGTAGTGGAGGACTTACGTCGTTACCCGTAGCGAAGTTGATACTGCTGGCAACAGTATCTGCTCCGGCCAGACATTATTATTATTATTATTATTATTATTATTATTATTATTATTATTATTATTATTATAAATTATTATGATTATTACTATTATTATTATTATGAATCTGCCCCATCTTCCCCGATGTATTCCATTTATTTACTAAAACTACAATTAACGGCAAAATATTTTCATGATATTAGAAATCAACATAACCTAATTATTTTCAATCTCTATTCTACTTTCAAAGTTGGGAAACATTGTTCAAATATTACCTTATACTGTCTCTATGACGTGCGTCAATTTTTATAGTGTAAAACCTATAGCGCGAATGTATTATGGAAATAAATAATGAACATATTTTACCTATATAGAGAAAGCAGAATGGTGCCTGCATATCTGTCTACAAAGTATTTGGTTAAGAGTTTAATGAACGGAATTTCAAGGGGAATCCCTCGAACTTTGATTCCACCAAGATTTCTTATTTAGTAGACCAATAAATAACTGGTTTCATGATCACTGCCCTCAAGATATTTTTTCTAATTTGCATATAACTAAAGTTTATGTTCGTTTCCAATTATTAACTGACGCCACTTTTTCTGTGGTATTTTTCCACTACATAATTTCTACTTTAAACGCAATTTCCATTATAACAGTTATATCAATTAAGTTTTAAAAACAACTTTATTCTTTTGAAGGACTTGAAGTTTGCTTCTAAAAATAATTTTCATTTAAATTGTTACTGCGGAATATTTTATTCAATGCTACGGAACTGGTTATTCTTATAATCAATAACCCGGAACGACCTTTTTCCTCAAAAAATTATTTTCCCATTCCTAAATAATTGATCGATACAGTTATTACAACAAGGACAAGGATAGTCTCGTTTTAGATTGAATTATTGATGTGTCGTCCTAAAAGATCTTTTCATTTAATATTATTATGCCGCTAATAAAAAAATAAAATAAAATACCGATTCTTATCGGAGTAACTTCACTTTTTTATGAGCTCTAGCAAAATTATATACAGGGTGTTCCGCATAAGAACCGACACAGACAGGGGCGTATAGGGGAGCCCAAAATATGACGATTGGGGGCAATTTACCTCTATATCAAGCTGCATCTCTGGCCTCAAAGTTGGGCCCAAAATGTCGAAAAAAATTAATTTATTTGCAACCCATTATCTTTGAAATACCAAATTTGGTACACTGTTCAGCGCATTAAGTAATGGTAAGTAGAAGGCGATCGAACCAGTCTGGGGAGTTGATTAGTGGTGATCTAACTTTATAATTTAATAGAAGTTTTTGATATGTCACTTGATTTGAAAAAAAATATTTTGATCCCATGAATAATTTAGTTCTAAAACTTTTTTTACTATTGTAGTTTTGCATAAAACTTTGTCGTTTTCAAGGAAACGTCGAATAACCAAAATTAAATAATCGTCCTCAAATTTCCAACGCGGTTCAACCCGTGAACCTAGTTCATTTGTTCATAATTCTAACCGCGGAAACCTTTTTGAACATATATAAATATATATATATATATATATATATATATATATATATATATATATATATATACATAAATATATATATTTTAATATATTCAATATTATTTTATATTTGCCCCACGTTAGGGTGACAAATTATAATATATCTAATTATACCTGCTTTTAATTATAATTGCCCCGCGTTGGAAGCCAAATTATAATATATCTAATTTTCTATGATGTTTTAATTATTTAATTTTAAGGTACACCTTCCTGTAAAGATAAATTTCAATTCACCTCACGTTGATATATATTGTCGCAGCGACAATTCTGGTACATACAACTTAATAACTTTATGTAAGAAATTTCTACTTTGACGGTAATTGTCAAAAATATGCCCGGCTCTAATAAATATTAATTTAGTATTTCTAAAAATGAATTCATATGTATAATCGACCTATTACTCTTCTCTCAGGGAGGGATCAAACTGTTAAAAAAATTAATTATTCAAAATTTGTTTAAATTTTTACGTATCTCCAAACTATCTGTTTCACTATTGTTCAGAATCTATAGTAACTGTATGTTTAATGCCATAAAAGGCACTTTAAATCTCTGATGACGTTTCCAATATTTCTGTCACTAAAAATTACCAACTGTCACTGATTTGACAGTTTTATTTAATGAAAAATGTTCAATTTTCTGAAATAATGTTATAAAAAGACTATAGTGAGTAGGAATGCAAAATTCTATAATATACTACTAGATTCAAATACAAATTAATATTCCCAAAATTATCACAACGAAACAACAGTCGTAATTTCTACGAAACTTAAAATTACTACAACCTATATGCTATAAACTAACCTAATGAAAAACGTTTAATAAAAGTTCCAATTGTCGATCCAAATCATGATATGGATAAATGTCAAAAACAAGCTTCACTCAAATTTTTCTGGTTCAAAACTTTTCTTCTCCTATGTGAATTTCCTTATATGATTTATTAATTTTGTTTGCAATCAAAAATCTAATAGATGCATCTATGTCAAATTTAATTTGAAAATAGGCCTTATTATTTCTCGAGAAATTATTGTAAAGAAACTGGATCGGACTCACCAACTAATAACTGGACAACTCGTACAATTCTAATTGATCTTAGAATTCAGGAAACTTTCTAAATTTTATTTAGAAATCTGGAACACATTCACTACACACGATGCAATTCTGATTCGAATTATGCACGCACTGGCTTTATAATGAAATGGCTTTTGAATCTGGTTGTATAAATATACAACTTCTACTATCTACCAAAAATTGAGACAACTCTAAATACGATGTTGCCTCTTCGGGATTTCAAACACAACTCACTAAACTTTTTTCAAATAAATAAATCTCCTCTCCTTTGCTTACGAAAAACTCCTTTTTTAAAAAAAAATACTAATTTATGTTTCCCTATAACAAAGAGAGATTTGAATTCTTTTATTATCATTGTAATTCTGATAGCAGAGACATCTGTATTTTATAATTTCAAATATATTCTCCAAAATGTAATATAATTCTGTCTATCATTAAATATATTCTACATAAACGTCATCCGAAAATTAAAATGTCACATTTGATTTGTATACCGAATCTTTCAAAATTATTGATTATACATATAATACAGTGTGTATCGAAAGTAGTGCATAAAAATATAAAAAGTTTCCCTTATTCCAATGTTTCTTTTACATTTTAAATAGAGGAACTGTATTATATATATATATATATATAATTTTTTTAATTTGAAGAAAGATATTTGCCAACTTATTTGTAATATCCATTATATATATATATATATATATATATATATATATATATATATATATATATATATATTCACACCTTTTCGGTGGTATTTGATAATGTCCGGGCCACTACGCAGCCAAGGGCACTACCATTGTCAATAGGAGGAGATGATCCACCGGATGATTCCAACAGTTCCAGGTATTACAGCCTTTTGCATCCACATTACGGTGCAGGATTAGCAAGGTTAAGGGCTGTGATTTTTTGTCCCATACCGCCACTCTTTTATGAGCTGGTGAGTTTGTATTTCGGAAGTATTTTATTAATTTTTCAGATTGGCCGCCACCAGGCTAGTTAGTCCTCGTCCTCCCTCTAATCGTGGCAAATATATGCGCTCGAAAGCGGAGTTAGGGTGCAGCATGCCATGTTTGGTCATTAGGGTCCTGATTTTCCTGTCTAACCTCTCTAGATCTGTTTTGGACCAGGTGAGTATTCCAGAAGTGTAGGTTATTGTTGATATGGCCCATATATTAATTGCTGCCACCTTGTTTCTGGCATTAAGCTGGGATTTTAATATTTTGCTTGTTCTCCTCGTAAGCTCTTTTTCGACTTTCTCTTTGTTTTCTTTATGGCGAATTTCGTAGCTGAATTCCAAGGTACCTGTAAGTGTTTTCTGCTCCCAGCTCCCTAATTCGACTGCCATCTGCCAGAGTGATATCCTCGTTTTCAGTGAGTTTTCCTCTCTTAATGTGGATGGTAGCACATTTCTCAAGCCCGAACTTCATTTGGACGCTCTCACTGAAGTGTCTGACTATCTCCAGTTCTCCTTCCAGTTGCTGTCTTCCTTTAGCAAAGAGCTTAAGATCATCCATATAGAAAAGATGGGTCAGCTTTGCTTGGTCATCGATTCCATATGCGTATGTGCTCCGGTTAAGCATATTGCTCAATGGGTTCAGGGCGAGACAGAACCGTAGTGGGCTCAGACTGTCGCCATGGAATATTCCCCTTCTAATAGGGATCTCCTCCGATGTGTACGTGTCTGTTGCTCCTCTGACTAATAGAGTGGTTCGCCATGATGTCATCAGATGCCGGAGTAAGTCGATAACTTGCTGATTCACTTTATAGATATTTAAAACTTCCAGCAGCCATGAATGAGGAACTGAGTTAAATGCCTTCTGATAATCGATCCAGGCTATAGATATGTTTTTCTGACGTTGCCTTGCCTGTTTCGTGATTACATTGTCGATTATCAAGAGTTCCTTGCTTCCTCTAGCCTTTTGCTTACAGCCGTTTTGTTCCCATGCTAGGATGTTGTTATGTTTTAGGTGGCAGTCTAGTTTGTGTCTTATGACGGAGGTAAGTTTATATATATATATATATATATATATATATATATATATATATATATATATATATATATATATATATAGACGAAAGTAGTTCGTTGCCGCATTCCCCAATAAAAAAGTTACCCTATATATATATATATATATATATATATATATATATATATATATATATATATGTATATATATATACATATATATATGTATGCACAGACTTCAGTTTGAGGACGAGTATATCTTATACTGAGTATAACTTATACTGTATAAGTTGTCCTCGAAGTGTACTCTCGGATCTAGCATACTAACATATTTGATAAAAAAATTTTTCACGGGAATGTATTGATGAATGATTATTTTTCATTTAACCCTAAATAGGTCATCCCTTACACCCACCCCCTAAAGGCGGGGGTGGGGGTGACTTTGTAAAATAGTCGTAAAAATAAATGTTTTAATTTAGAATCAAATTACACGTAATTTTTTACATATACTACTAAAATTTCATTTTCATAATTTTTTTTATAAAGTTATGCAAAAAAAATGTTATCAAAAAATTGATTATTCAATGGTGTGGGACTCCCGGATCTAGCATACTTCCAAATTTGATAGAAAAAAATTTTCACGGGAATGTATTGATGAATGATTATTTCTCATATTAACCTAATTCAATCATCCCTCACCCACACCGTAAAGGTGGGGGTGGGGGTTACTTTGTAAAATTGTCGTAAAAATAAATGTTTTAATTTAGAATCAAATTACACGTAATTTTTTACGTATACTACTGAAATTTCATTTTGATAACTTTTTATTATGAAGTTATGCACAAAAAATGTTATCAAAAAATTGATTATTCAATGGTGTGGGACTCCCGGATCTAGCATACTTCCATATTTGATAGAAAAAAACTTTCACGGGAATGTATTGATGAATGATTATTTTTCATATTAACCTAATTCAGTCATCCCTCACCCAGCCCGTAAAGGTGAGGGTGGGGGTTACTTTGTAAAATTGTCGTAAAAATACATGTTTTAATTTAGAATCAAATTACACGTAATTGTTTACGTATACTACTGAAATTTCATTTTGATAACTTTTTATTATAAAGTTATGCAAAAAAAATGTTATCAAAAAATTGATTATTCAATGGTGTGGGACTCTCGGATCTAGCATACTTCCATATCTGATAGAAAAAAAATTTCACGGGAATGTATTGATGAATGATTATTTTTCATATTAACCTAATTCAGTCATCCCTCACCCACCCCGTAAAGGTGGGAGTGGGGGTGACTTTGTGAAATAGTCGTAAAAATAAATGTTTTGATTTAGAATCAAATTACACGTAATTTTTTACGTATACTACTGAAATTTCATTTTGATAACTTTTTTTTATAAAGTAATGCAAAAAAAATGTTATCAAAAAATTGATTATTCAATGGTGTAGGACTCTCGGGTCTAGCATAGTTCCATATTTGATAGAAAAATTTTTTTCACGGGAAAGTATTGATGGATGATTATTTCTCATTTTAACCTAAATCAGTCGGAGCTCACCCATCCCCTAAAGGCGGGGGTGGGGGTGACTTGGTAAAATTGTCGTAAAAATAAATGTTTTAATTTAGAATCAAATTACACGTAATTTTTTAAGTATACTACTAAAATTTCATTTTGATAACTTTTTTTATAAAGTTATGCAAAAAAATGTTATAAAAAAATTGATTATTCAATGGTGTAGGACTCCCGGGACTAGCATAGTTCCATATTTGATAGAAAAAAATTTTTCACGGGAAAGTATTGATGGATGATTATTTCTCATTTTAACCTAAATCAGTCAGAGCTCACCCATCCCCTAAAGGCGGGGGTGGGGGTGACTTTGTGAAATAGTCGTAAAAATAAATGTCTTAATTTGGAATCAAATTACACGTAATTGTTTACTTATACACCTAAAATTTCATATTGATAACTTTTTTTTATAAATTTATGCACAAAAAATGTTATCAAAAAATTGATTATTCAATGGTGTAGGAGTCTCGGGTATAGCATACTTCCATATTTGGTAAAAAAAAATTTAACGGGAATGTATTGATGAATGATTATTTTTCATTTCAACCTTAATCAGTCATCTCCCACCCACCCCCATAAGGCGGGGTTGGGGGTGACTTTGTAAAATAGTCGTAAAAATGAATTTTTTTAATTTGGAATCAAATTTCACGTAATTTTTTACGTATACTCCTAAAATTTCATTTTTGTAACTATTTTTTTTATAAAGTTATGCAAGAAAAATGGGGTCTAGCATACTTCCATATTTGATAAAATAAATTCACGGGAATGTTTTGATGAATGAATTACCTCCATTTTAACCTAACTCAGTCATCCCCCGCCCACCCGCAAAGGGCGGGGGTGTAAAATAGTCGTAAAAATTACTTTGTAAATTTGGAATCAAATTATACGTAATGTTTCACGTATACAGCTAAAATATCATTTTTATAACTTTTCTTTATAAAGTTATGCAAATAATATGTTATTAAAAAATTGATTATTCAATGGTGCACCACTATCGGGTCTAGCATACTTCCATATTTACTAAACAAAATTTTTCACGGGAATGTGTTAATGAATGATTATTTTTCATTTTATCCCAAATCAGTCATCCCCCACCCATCCCCTAAGGGCGGGGGCGAGGGTGACTTTGTTAAATGGTGGTAAAAATAAATTTTTGAATTTGGAATCAAATTTCACGTAATATTTTATGTATACACCTAAAATTTCATTTCGATTACTTTTTTTTATGAAGTTATGCAAAAAAAATGTAATAAAAAAATTGATTTTTTAATGAAAATAAAAATCGCTATTGCGGCTTTACGAATAAGAATTAAAATTTACTACTTGGCATATGTATATTTAATAAAATAAAATTCAAATTAAAAAATGATTACACGCTTATTTCATACCATAAGGGTAGAGGGGGCGGGTGTTTGGGAAATATTAGGGTTGGGGTGATTTTGGGTGAGTCATCGAATCATAAACCCTTTTTTGAGTATGTATACCAATTTTCATATTTTTTCTTCATTATTGCCAAAGATATTCAATAAAACGTGTCACCATCCCAGGCCCTTAGGGGTTGGGGGGGGGGTATGACTGATTTACGTTAAAATGAAGGATAATCATTCATCAATACATTTCCGTGAAACATTTTGACTGATTTGGGATAAAATGAAAAATAATCATTCATCAATAGATTCCCGTGAAAAAAATGTTTTTATCAAATATATACTTCCCGAGAGTCCTGCACCATTGGATAATCAATTTTTTGATAACATTTTATTTGCATAACTTAATAAAAAATAGTTACCAATATGAAATTTTAGGTGTATACGTAATATATTACGTGGAATTTGATTCCAATTCTAATTTATTTTTACAACTATTTTACAAAGTCACCCCCAACCCCACCTTTAGGGGGTTGGGTGGGGGATAACTGATTTAAGTTAAAATAAAGGATAATCATTCATCAATACATTCCCGTGAAAAATTGTTTTCTATCAAATATGGAAGTATGCTAGACCCGAGAGTCCTACACCATTGTATAATCAATTTTTTGCATAACATTATAAAAAAAAGATTTCAAAGTGAAATTTTAGGTGTATACGTAAAAAATTACGTAGAATTTGATTCCAAATTTAAAAATTTTTTTTTACGATTATTTTACAAAGTCACTCCCACCCCCGCCCTTAAGGGGTAGGTGGGGGATGACTGATTTAGATTAAAATGAAAAATAATCATTCATCAATACATTCCCGTGAAAAATTCTTTTTCATCAAATATGGAAGTATGTTAGTTTGATGTTAATAAAATAAAAATGCATCCATGTGTAGAATATGAAAAAAGTGGGAACAATGTAATACTTAATTTAAAAAAGTATAATACTTAACATCAATCATAATCATATTCTAAAACTAATTTTAAAAACCATAGACAGTTTTTATTACTAACAGGTTCACAGTTTGAATAAGAAAAGCATGTGCAAGTTTATTAAAATCAGATCATACAATTTCATTTTTCCGTGATTCAAAATCGTCCTTTGTCGCAAAAACAAAGTTTTCAGTAGACGTTTCAATGTCGTGGTTCTCCTTAAAGTGACTGTGTAATTGTATTTTAGCCGAATTTTTGAAACTACAGAGAGGGCACTTCTTTGCATTTTTTGGAGATGATTCTGAGGAATCTACTGATAAAATGCCATGAGTCTTTTTATGGAGATGATTCTTGTGGTTGAAATTTTTCTTGTAGATATCACAACTGAAGTTGTAAGTCTTCATACACTTTTTAAGTGGAGCTAGATCATCAAGTCTTCCCTCATGAAATATTTTTACTTGTTTCCGCAACCCATATATTCGCTTGAAAGATGACTTGCACTCAGTACACACTGATTTCTCATTCATTTTGAAAAAAACTTTCAAACTTAACGTTATTTTGTTTGATTTTGATATAAACACAGCTGTTTGAAGCAAAGAAATTATTCCATGGTATAAAGTTTGACGTACCGAATGCAAGACCATTAGACCAAGTATGCAACCCAAATAATATAAGTTTGGGGATTGACTATCTCGTAATATCCGATGCACAAACGACGAAAATGAAAACGAACCGCCTCTTATAACAGGGCCATCGTCCATAAATTCCAATTGGAATTTATGGACGATGACAGGGCTGACGGCATTGAACAACAACAAAACATCGTTTTTCGTATATTGTTATATTTTTGTAGTTGCTTTTATGCTGTATTTCTGAACATTATCGTAAAAATGTCTTTTTAAAGGCTCTGATAGCAAGTTCTAGCTGTAATGTGAGTAGAATATAGAATCTCGAGAAAAATAAATTGATTAAACAATATTGTCAATTTCAGGTTAGCAATATTGTAATTTTTTTTGAAATTGTATTCACAAATCAGACACAAGAACTGGATTTCCATGAAGAATTGGAAATTAGAAGACACTTAAGAAACCCATAATATCAAGTTGTCAATGAACAGATAAATCTAGGGAGTTCTCCACTTTTAAACTGTCTTCTTAAGTGATAATTTTGAAAATCAGCAGATATAGTTTTCCTGGTTTTCTATATCATTGCACAGTTATACTTATCTTAATTGGGAAAAAAGATATCCAGGATATCCCCATAGGGCTAATAATATCTACGCTTTAATAATTGTAATATCATATATTCTTCTTTTTTCTATTAACATATTTTAAGTCTAGCCAAAAATAATTATTAATCATCAGGTAGGCATCAAATGGAATGTATATTCTGTCATTCTGACGATGATATTTAATATCGAAACAATTGTCAAATTTCTTAAAATTTCTAACATTTTTTCAATATATTGTGGAATTATCTAGAAACAGTAAGCTTCATTTAAAACAGTAATATGGGTAGATTCCACGAAGTATGGGTCGAGATAGTAAATACTTTGTAATAGTTATTAATAATGAATCATATAACGATCTGTGGAACGTAACCCAACGTCTACTTGGAAAAAGGCAGATATGCAAATATGGTTACGGGAAAGAAGTATTCATTTTGATTATACTGATATTAAGCCGGAACTTTACAGGAAAATACAGCTAAATAAACCAATATTTAAAAATTATGTTGTTTATAAGTTGTTAGCTGAACACGGTCCTTCCGTGTTACGTTTGCCACCACCTGATCCAAAATTGAATCCAATAGAAAAGATGTGGGCTATTATAAAATGAAGTTGGAGTGCGTAATACAACTTTTAAGGTAGGTGACGTGTTAAAGTTGACAGATGACACATTTGCTAGAGTCACACCAGAAACATGGAAGAATGTTTGCATTCATGTAATCAGAATGGCTTTAATGGTATGTTATTGTAATAAATTTTCTAATTAACCCATTAGTCCCCAACGTTGCGTAAACGAAACATTTTGGATTTTTTTTTAAATATATCATTGAATGTCATTGACTTTTATGTCGCTACAATTTATTCCAAATATAATAACAATTATGTTTCTATGTAATACTGCGATATAATCAAAAAATTCATTTTTTGCAAATTTATGAAATATGCGGAAATTGGGGATTTCATTTATCATATTTTCGTCGATCGTCGTTTTTTGGATCTATTATCAAACGATGGGAGCTTTCGTCTTCTTTTACTGGGGAATCAGAAATTACTTAACCCTACATGTTGGTCAGGAAGTATTCAATCAATTATGGCAATAAAAATTCGATTGTTCGATATTCTAAAAGCTCTTCAGATATTGAATCGAAATCGCAGAAAAAGGAAGCAACCATGGAAGCTAAAAATCTGAAAAAGAAAATGGCCAACTTTGAATTTGTTTTTATTAATATTTTTATCTTCAAAACTTTATCTCAAGTAAACCACGTATCAAGATTTTTACAAAGAATTGATATTTATATCGGCGGCGCAACAGTCTTAAGAAATACATTGACCTACATTTCTGCTTTAAGAGCTCAAGAAGCGTATAATGATTGAATATCTGAACCAATAACTCTTGCAATTAAATGCAATATAGAGCTAGTATTTCAATTTAAAAGGCAACGAAAAGTACCAAAACAAATTGTTGAGCTTGCTTTGGAATAGCAATTTGATAATAGAGAAGATTACTTCAAAGTCCGGGTATATTACTATTCAATTGATACCAATACCAATCAAATTGAATAGAGGTTTTCTGCTATGCAATCAATCAAATGAATATTATTTGTTGCAACAATACTAATTTCGAAAACATCGGGAAATTTTTACTAACGGTGTTGTCAATCAATATTGATATGTTACTTGAACTAGTTAAAGAGATGACTTCAAAAAAGATATGAAGAGGAAACTTTTCCAAATAGTATTCGTATATGAAACTTGATTTTCCTGAAGTTTATGTTATGTTTCTTCTATTTTTTACCCTACCTGTGCGTAACTGTTGCGCAATTGGAAAGATCCTTTAGTAAATTGAAAATGTTAAGAAATTGCATTAGGTCAACAATGATCGTGATCAATCTATTTTAAATGTAGAATATAATATCGCAGCGAAGTTAGATTCAAAAGATCTCATAGATTACTTTGCCAATACTAAAGTCAGAAAAAGAACGTAGTTCTAGATTTTAGTTTATTATTAGTTTTTATATTTTATATAAAGTATTTCATTTATTTCCTTTCAATGTAATACGGAAAATACCAATCTAGATATTGGTTTGGAATTAAGTAGCTGAATAAAACATATTTTTGTTTTGACACTTTTTATGATACAAAAAAATTTAAGTTTTCGTTTTGTATTAGTTTTTGTCCTCAATGGAAAACGTTTTAATTTTCTTACTTTTTACGTGTTACTCAGTGTACCTGTAAGAAATGTCCTGAGGCCCACTCGCCCCTAGATCCGCCACTGAGCCAGGCCCGTCGCTAAGACAACTGATTCTAAATAGTGCATAGGTATTAGATAATATTAATATTGCTCCTGTACAAACATAGGTACAGCAAATATGACACATCTTTCTCAGTCCAGAATACATTTCTGATGATTTCTGTAATCTATCAGAGTGTGCTCTGAAAATTCGGTAGTGAAATGGCAAAGTGTACACTATCTGCTATTTTTTTAAAATACGTTTTATTGCTTTTATTGCATTAAATGATTATAAATAACGTATCTATATAATTCAATATTCCAAGAGAAAAATGTAAAAAACAAGAATTTTTTACATTTTGCTCCACCATCACAATTCAATTCAATATATTATTTTCAAGGTATATTGCATTTATGTGGTTTCTATAGAAAATAATCTATATGTATAAATATTTTTAACCCAACAACTGCATGCAAAAACATTAAGGCGGCGATTCCACAGCAGACATTATAAAAACATACTTAGATAACATATTTTAGTCTTTCATAAAATCTGAAATAGAAACGGTCTTACATGGTTGCCGGTTTTACTATATTTTCAGGAGATCTACTGATTTGCATATTGATGAAAAAAATTATGACACTTGTTTATTATTATTATTAATTTTTAATTAATCATATCTCGCATGATATTTCCAAACGCTCTGTTTAAATTAATTTAAGAGATTTCTCTTATTACCTACCTATCTAATGAAAACTAACGAAAGAAACAAACTAGCCACAACTAGTATGTGAGACATCTACACACACAAAATTATGTATTTGCAGTCGAGAAAAGCAAATTGTACTAATGCTAACTTTACAAAAAAAGTAATACATTTACATACTAATGATATGTATATACCAAAAAAGGATAATACTTTATCAGATTCAGATTTAAAACGATTTTTTATATACCTATAACAGTTATTTTCTTACATTTGTTTTTTTATTTGTTTTGTATTTTTGTTGTTCATTACTATTCGTTCTATTTTTTTATATACTCGTACCTGATGAGTATCTACGTAACTTTATTTTGTGATTACTATTTTTAAAATGAAGCAGTAGGTAGGTATAATATATCGTATCCCCCTTAATGTTCGCTACATATGGCAAACATTTTTAGTTGTAGGATATAGGAAAATTTAATGTATGCCATCGATCCTGCATGGTCGCTAATCTGAAAAGACATTCTGACGTCACTCACGATGCCACTGTGATGGAGGCAAAATATCGAAAAAGTTGTTTGGAAAAAGTGATTAGAATGATATTTTAGGGCCATTTATGAAATTTCGAGCAAAAAAAACAAAAAAATAAAAAAACCCGTACTTTTCGCCATGTTTAATGTGTGAGGGTAAAACAATTCAGAAATATTGATTGAGGTCATTCATATATAATAAAATGAAAATATTCGTTGAACGCGTGAAATTTTTTTGTATCTTGTCAGTTTGTGCAGTTTCAAACAATTTAATTGTGATATTACAATTGAAAAGAGCCGATATTAATTTTTTTTATGTAATATTTCATCAAAGTTCCAGAACATGACAACTTACATTAATAATTATTATTTAATAAGCGTAATGATTCATGTTTGGACAATATTTATAAAAAAACAATGCGATAATATGAATACAAGATAATTTATTATCTTTGAAAGGTCTGCATACATTTCACAACGATTCCTAGTATTATACTTTCATCATCCTTGAACCCATTTTTCTCAAATACTTTGCCGCAATACAAAGTTTTAAATTAACTAAGTGGGCTTTAAAATCATAAACGAATACTCGTTTAACATCATTGTTGCATTTGATCCGTAATTCTCCGTTTTCGTTAAGTTTACTTCTATTTACACATTCTGCAAAGATATTTTCATATCTATCTATCTATCTATAACTAAAAATGCCTTCTATACTGTCACGTGAAGAAAAAATAGAGTTGGTTCTAATTTGCGGAGAAAATTATCAATGTTCAAGAGAAGCTGCTAATATTTTTAACCAAAAATATCCTGGCAAAAACGTCCATTTTAGAAATGTAGCAAAATTATTAAAGAAGTTTAAGGTAACTACAAGTAGAAACGCTAAGTCTTTTCCATCACATGACTGATACGACATTAACTATATGCATCTTAATCAAAACAATGCGACAAACAAACTTCACCCGTGCAAGCCTAAATTTATTCAAGTTCTGAAGAAAAATATTTTGACGTCCGGTTTGGTTTTTGAATTATAGAAGATAATCCAAATTTCACAGAAAATGTTTTATTTTCCGACGAATCTACTTTCACATCAAATGGAACAGTAAGCTCACAAAACTGTCGTTGATGGGCAGACACAAACTCCCACTCAAGGTTAATGTATGGTGCGGAATTTGGAATTGTCAAATTATTGGTTCATTTTTCTTTAGAGAAAACCTGAATGCCAGGCGTTATTCAACTTTGTTGGAAAATGAATTAACCAAATTTTTGGATGGTATCCCACTGGCTAAGCGAGCCAATCTTCATTTCCAACAAGACGGTCCCCGGACCTATGCCCTCTGGACATTTTATTATGGGGCTATTCAAATCACAAAATTTATCGAGTAACACCCTTCAGAGACGTCGCACATTTAGAACAATGCATATGGGATTGCGTATATGCTATTAACCAAGGTACGCTCCGAAATATTCAAAGAGAAACGAATTCCGGGACGGTGAAATGTATGGAACGAGATGGAGGACATTTTGAATTTGTGTTTTGAAATATTAAGTTATTTATTAGTAATGAGTTAGTGGGTAATCTGTTGAATATTGTTCCAAAAAATAGTAATAACTAAATGAAATTAACTGTCTCGACCCTTACTTCGCGGAATCTACTCATATTAGTGTTTTAAATGAAACTCACGGTTGACAATTGACAATTTTTTAGAATTTTCAACAATTTTTATTATATTGTGGTATTAACTAGAAACCGTGAGTTTCATTTAAAACACTAATAGTAATACGTTGGTAAACTAATTCAATTTATTATTATGACTAGTTAATGAGTTTTAATAATTTAATGAAATATTTATTGAAAATATCAAAAACGGTTCTTTTCAATTGTGGTATCAGTACTAAATTATTTTAAACTTCACAAACTGACAACATTGGACAAGGTATTGTTACAGGAAAGTTTCAAATGCTCAACTAATATTTCCATTTAATTCTCTAGGAATGATTTTAATGACCAATTTTGAATAGTTTTACGTTTATAAATTACATACGGTGCTAATGGAACTCTTTCAAAAAAGAAATTGAGGCAATATCATTTCAGAAGACCGTAATGGAGAAAAATAAGAAAATTCTTATTTTTTGTTGTTTTTGCTTCAAATTTTGTACGTACTCCTAAAATATCATTTTAATCACTTTTTCTAAATAACAATTTTCGGTATTTTGGCATCTAACCTCACTTTTCGCATTTCCACGTCGAATTTTTCCAATTTGTGGCCATGAAGTGTTCATGTAACTGATGTCAAGATGTAATTTTGGATTATCGACCATGCAGAATCGATCGTATATATTAAATTTTCCTATATACAACAACTAAAAATTGTTCCCATATGTAGCGAACATGGTGGACACTGTATGTTTACTTTATTTGTTTTTAAATGAAAAGTTTGTTTTCAAATAATACATATTTTTTCGAGGTCATAAGTTTAATTCATTATACTTTTTTGAAATTTCTATAGCATAAAATAAATCTATTGAAATTACTCAATTTTTGACAAGATTTTTACTGATGAAATGAAAATCTAACTGGCAGCCCTGCGGTCTAATCCAAATAAACTTTTCATGAGGATATAAATTTTAATCAACCAACATCATAACCCTTAATTCATTTAAAAAAAATAACAGATAGCTCTCCCTTTGACCTTTTGCCATTCATTCCACTACCTACCGAATTGTTAAAGTTTGATTGATTTCAGAAATCGTTAATAGTACAACTGCGGGAAAAAATATAACAAAAGTTTCGGTATACCGCGAGAGGGCGTAATTGGATAAAAACATTAAAAAGCCAACTTTCATAAAATTAACTCAATTAAAGGGCATAACAAAAACAATCATCGCATTCTTCAAAAAATTCTGCGTATATTTGATATTAAACTTTCAGTCTATGTACTCAAATAATGTGTACGGGGAGATTGATATGAGAAAACGCCCTTAACTCGGGTTCAACTTAACCGATTGTTGCAAATTTAGTCTTCTTGAAAACATCTGTTTTCCATCAACATAAGTTTAATAATTTCGACATAACCTAATGAGTAGCATGCACACTAGAGGGCGCTATTGACTTTGTTTTTTAAATCTAGTTATCTTTGGAAAATATTAAATAGGAGTATACAATTTTAATCGAGAATTGTAAAAGTAGACTTAATTAGTAACAGAATACCGATTACCGCATGTCGATATCTTTTTCCTATCCCGACATATCGTAAAAAACGTATACATTTTGATTATTTTCCTTTAAATATAGATTACCTACTGTGGCTATAGGTTCCGAACATATTTTAATAATTTGGAACGAATTAAAGTTGATTAATGGTAATTTCAATTAATATTTCGATGTTATTGGGAAACGGCGATCAGGAAGTTAAAGTGGAAATATATAAAAAGAAGTAGTGGGCCATGGAAAAAAACATACATATATTTCTACTTTAACTTCCTTAACGCCGTTTCACAGTCAGATTAAAAGTAATATTGAAATTATTATTATTAGGGCAAGGAATGTCAATTGTAATTATTTCAAAATTGTTAAAATCCTTTCCGTACTACCCCATAGTAGGTAATCTATATTCATAGGTGAATGCTTAAAATTTACGCTTTATGAAGTGAAACAATTTATGGGACACTACAGGATTTTTGGCGTAAAAGTAAACTCGTAAAACTAACAAATTTGTTAAACTCCTTGTCCTTATCTAATTATTATTTAATTAAGCTCAGTGAGAGAGACGCAATGCTGTTCTCCCCTTCTGTTACATCAGTAGACTCCATGATATTACTAAGCGAAATAGACTCGTCGGCAGAGCGTTAGACTGAAAACCTAAAGGTCGTTGGTTGGATACCTGGTTTCGTCAGTAAACTATTTAATTTTTCTTTCATCTATAAATCCATTCTGCTAATGTATTCAACAATGTCGGTAATGTTGAACAGAAGTATATCTGATTATTTCTAAAATATTCATGCATTTACTCGAAGCAATGGAATTAAAATAAAGTTTGGATCAAGATTGTGGTTTGTTTGAACATTTAATAAAATAATTTCTTAAAAAGAATATTTACTTTTGTTTGTCTTTTATTGTAAATAGTTTTTGTACACTCATTCACAGTTTTTGCGTAACATAATAAGTTTCACTTCTAAAGCTGTTAGTTTTCAACTGACTCATAAATTTTTAAGATATGTCGGGACCGGAAAAGATATCAGCATGCGGTATTCGCCATTATGTTACAAATTAAGCCTACTTTTATAATCCCGAGTAAAATTGCATGCTCCTATTTAATAATTTCCAAAGATAACTTGATTTTAATAAAATTAGCGCCCCTCGCTTGAAAGTTACTCATTAGGTTATGTCCAAATTTTCACTCTTATGTTAGTCGAAAAGAGCTGTTTTCAAGATGACTAAGTTTCCAATAATCGGTTAAGAACCGGAGTTATGGGTGTTTTTTTCATAACAGTTCCCATTCTCCCCCACATCTTATTTAAGTAGATAGACTGAAACTTTAAATATCAAGTACATATATGCAGAATTTTTTGAAGAATGCAATGATTGCTTTTGTTATGCCGCCTTTTGAAAAATTTGGCTTCTCAAGTTTTTTATCTCTTTTGTTACATTTTTTGTACTCGCAGCTGTACCATGAACGGTTTCTGATATATGGCCGAAAGCCATTCTTATTGGGGCACCCGTTACATATTTCATATTTAATTAGTCATTGATAATTAAGAATACGGACGCCTTTTTGAAGACCTTTCAAAGTAATACTAATAAACTACCAACGATAAACATGAAACAGAGTATAGGTATCAATAAGCGATTACATCAAGCCGTTATAATGTGGCATCTGTGTATTGTATCTTTTTTGGTACGGCTTTTGTTCATTGCACTATATGAAGCTATTACAAAAAAAATTATCAATTCTTAGAAAATTAGGGCATAATTTGAGATCCCTTTTGGTGAAGTACCTATGTAAGGTCCGTGGAAAATAATATTTACAAAATCGTTTAGATATGGTATAAGTTACAGGAATAAAAGAACATTACTAGGTATCAGTAATAATGTTTCCAGGATTATTCAGTCCTAACAAGTTGTTCAGAGTAATAATTTATTATTCTTTAAAGTACTGTTTGTTGTATTTTCAGTAAACTGTGCCATTATTATTAAAAGTGGAAACTCAATAATATTTTAAAATCAGAATGCTGAAGACTAGAAAAAACTGACAAATAACAATTTAACGCGAGTCTAGTTTCGAGAAGACACACAAAAACACGTCCATCAAATTTCAAACTGTATATTATATTATCATCTTCGGTCATATAGATTTGTACTCTTGTTTTTCTGAAACGTAAATTAAATATAAATCTTCTTAATTGTCGTGAGTAAATACTGTTACCTCTATCAATAAACATTACTAACCATAAATTTTAAGGGCATTCCCAAGAGTGCTTAACCTATTAAAAGTGTATCTTAATATAAATAACAATAACTGAATAAGGTTGAGATTCACTGAAAAATAAAAACTTCTTCGAAATTGGATTACTGATGACCTACATTTTTTTCAAAGAATATAATGTACGACGTTTCTTATATTTATTAAGATTAAATATTAATTAATTAATATTTAACACGTTGAGTGCTACCGTGGAAGCGGAAAATTCATTCCATTTTTCATGTGTATGGCCCACTAACCCACTAACTGAAAAAATGGTGTCCTGAAAAAACTAAGGATAAAATATACAGGCCAAATAAGGTTTTGGGTATGCCAGGCCGTAGTGCGATAGTCCCCATAGAGATATATGCAAGGCATGCAGCGAACGTCGATACATGCGGCTGAAATAACAGAAATAGTTGTGTATCAGCCGCGGATACATACGGCAATGGAAGCACCGTATCTCGTGTATCCGTGTTGGATACATACGGCACTCAACGTGTTAATTTATTAAAAAAAGAACTTTTTACGTTTTTAATTTTTTTAATTAAACAAATACCGCTTGTCATAGTTTTTTTATATACGGGTGTCCCACGAGGTTCTGGCCAGTATATATCTCGAAAACTGTTTGAACTACAATATTGAAATTTGGCAGTTATAAACTGTGGGTAGTATTACACATTTTAAGCAATCAGCTACTTTGCTACAATGTCACGTTTCGGGTCACGTGGTATAATTTTTAGAAAAGTTAATGACACACCCTGTATATTGTTCCACTGCTGTATAGGTCTCTCTTATACTAATTCGGCGACACCTATTTTTTTTGTGTTAGGTATATACAAACGACAAACAAATGTTCATAAAGTTTTTTATTTGAAAAACAAAAAGAATTGGAAAACAATAACACTTTTACTACAGTTTATGCTCAAATTTATGTCCACCTTCATTAATGCAGCATTCAAATCTAAGTAAATTTCTTGTGCATGCTGCTTCAATACTTTCTGGTGTAAGAGATTGGCAAGCTGCTCTGATTCTGTTTTTTAAATTATCTACATCGGTAGGAGCTGTAACAGAAATGAATCCTTTTAAATATCCCCAAAGAAAAAAATCTAACAGGGTTATATGTGGTGAACGAGCCGGCCAATGTATTGTATCATTTCTCCCAATCAAGCTGTCTTGGAAATACACATTCAGATGTGACGTTACTCGCTGAGCAAAATGAGGAGTTGCACCATCCTGTTGCCACCACATAGTCGCTCTCTCTTTTAGTGGATTGTTCTCAAGCAAATGTTGAAGAATATTCTGGAGAAAATCTAAATATCTTTCGCCTGTCAAATTCCCCTCATAAAAATACGGCCCAATCAAGCGTCCATTAAACAAACCGCACCAAACATTTATTCCCAAAATAGTTTGGAAATACGTTTCTCGCGTCCAGCTGGGATTTTCAGCCGACCAGTAGTGACAATTATATCTATTAACGATACCTACACCGTTATTGTGAAAACGGCTTTCGTCGCTCCACAATATTTTATTTAAGAAAAAAGGGTCCTCTACGATTTTAATTGACACTTCTTTCTGGATCTGCAGGAGTTAGACCTTGCGTTAAATGTATTTTTAAAAGATGATATTTGTATTGCTTGAACACCCTCTGAATAGTAGATTTACTTATTCCTAATTCTTATTGCAGACATCGAGTTGAAATTTGGGGATTGACTTGGATATAAGCAAGAATGTTAATAATATTATCTTCCGTAAGAATAGGCTAACGTGGAGAATTTTGATGTTTTCCGGTTGGAAATGAACCGTGTCTTAATTTTTGTTCTACATAAGTAAAATTATTTTTTCCTGGAGTTGTTCGGTCGGGGAAACGATTTCTATATAAATCTCTAGCTCGTCTGGTATTTTTTCCACATTCTTCATAGATCATCAGCATATCGACATACTCGTCATAAGTGAAACGTAAAGGCATGGTAAGTTTCAAGTCACAAAACTTTTAACAACAATAATACAGTGACCGATTGTTCACTGACGCTAACAGCTTTTGACAACTAGAATAGCTGTTACTAGAATATGTTTTTTGTTTCTCAGCTCTCTTTGTTTTTCAAATAAAAAACCTTATAAAAATTTGTTTTTCGTTTCTAAGTACCTGACACACAAAAATAGGTATCGCCGAATTAGTATGAGAGATACCTTTACAGCAGTGGAACAATATTCAGGTTGTCTCATTAAGTTTTTTAAAAATGATACCACGTGACCCGAAACATGACGTTGCAGCAAAGTAACTGCTTGCTTGAAATGTGTAATACTACGGTTTATAACTGCCTAATTTTAATTTTCTACTTCAAATAGTTTTCGAGTTATATACTGACCAAAACCTCGCGGGAATTGTTATACTCTTCATTAATGATTTCCAGTTTTTTAAGACAATTTTAAGAAAATTGCTGCTGTTATCTAATAAGAAACGATCGCTTCAATGTTGGCCACAATAGGATCACATGTTATATACAATCTTTAACAGTCTATTTAGTGCTGCAAGAAATGAAAAAAATCTACATTTAGAGGACACTTTTAAGTAACTATGTGTAGTTAAACTTTCTGAGAGAGTCTAAGAAAACTTATTTTTTCTTCAAACGTCAGTAAATCTGTCAGTTTTCGACTGTGTAGGCGTTTCATTTTTCCTCGGCCGGAGCTTTAGTTTTCACTTTCCCGCCAGCGGAGGGAAAAGCGTTATCATAGCAACATAGATAGAAAAGCAGCCGTAGACGCAATAATTGTAAAAAATAAATTAATATTGTTGACAGTGTCCACTGACAGCTTTATGTTACATCACTATAGCAACAACCTGTTCCTACTCACCGACACCGGTCTAAACCGCCTTGCGAACCCAATTATGTTGAAAAATTATTACTATCAAAAAGAGACGTTTTTGCATTAATTTGTCGACATTTGAAGAAAAAACAGCATATTTTATTTGGGGGAAAAGCTACTTTTCATGAGTTGCTCTCTATTACCAGCCTCACTCCGTTCGACTGTTGAACACGAGCGCGTCATGAAAAGTATCACTTTTCCTCCATATAAAATAATATACTATTATTGGGATCGTCCAGTTATCTCACAGATATAATTATTACAAACCGATACTGATCTGCTGGTTTCCTTAGCGGAATATTTAAAATAATCCTAGCATTATCTAAAAGAACAAGAGTACTTTCACAGGAGCTTCAACAGTCGATTGATAATTTTAGAATAGAGCGATTCCAATCTAATCATTTATAACTTTTAACATTCTACACCCAAGTCATATTATTATTGTATATAGCTGAAGATTCGTAATTCTAAGAAATTTGACAATTGTTAGAATTTTTAACATTTTTTCAATATATTGTGGAATTATCTAGAAACAGAAGTTTCATTTAAAACAGTAATATGAGTAGATTCCACGAAGTAAGAGTCAAGACAGTTAATTGAATTTAATTATTAATTTCAATAGTATTCAAAATTCTAAGTTAGTTAACGTAAATAGTAAACAAACACGATTTTAAACTTTGGCAAGGCCCTCTTCATCTATAGTAAATGCATACCTACATACTAGGAACTTTTTTATAATAGATAAGCACAGTATTCAGTAAAGTCAACATTCTCAAATGTGAGATCGAATTTTCTATAAAATAAACAGTTGTTCAGCAATTTTTAATCGAAATCCATAAATAGTGTTATTTCAAAACAGCTTGAATAGATTCCAGAAAGTATGGGTTGAAACTGTTGGAACAGTGCTCGATTATAAAATATCACCTATTTCAAAACTCCTTATCATGCTATGTAGCTTTATTATACACTGTTTTTGTATAACAGTTCCAGCTGATTCTTATACATCCCAAATAGTTTGGAGACTAATTTTTAGCATTTATATAACGCAACGTCGGGCACTAACTACTGTTTGATTTAATATAGGAAAAATACTGAATTAATAAACTAAAAACTACAGTGTATTTGTGTACACAAACGAATTATACATTAATAACTAGAAACATCTTCATGCTTGAAAACTAAACTTTTTTTCTCTAACAAAAAGCACCCTTTTTTGCGAGACTTTAGAAGGTCGAGAATCGTACAGATAAGAGAATTTTAGTAACATACCGAGCAGGTCCGGCCTCATTCATAGCGACCCGTTGTTTTAAAAGAAATATCGAGTAATAATTGGGATAAACCAGATGTAAAAGTATAGGTCGGAATCTGAACTGATTATTTTAGCAAAGAAAATTTCTCAAACATTAAGTTTTAATTTGAGAAAATGAAATTCGAATTGTGTGGTACAAAATTTGGAGGGTAGTTCTTCTATCAATCTGGGATCGTTTTTATTGAAAATGATAGTTCTAAAACATTGAGAATATTCTGGAATACAATAGGAGAAGACCTTGAGTATGTAGTTACCCGTGATAAACATAATTAAGATATTTCCACTAAAACACAAATATTAGGTTTGATTTCTAAAATTTTTGACTCGCTTGGCATTGTTATAACTCGACCAAAAATCATAATCTATCGATGATGGCAAGAAATAATTGGGTGGGATGATCTGTACCTTCAGAAATAATGTTTATGTGGCGTGGAGTTGAACAACAAATTTTAATTGACTTTTTTAGAAAAATACTTATACCTCTTCCAAAGTCAGTATAAAAAATATCATTTTACCAGGGCACTGCGATATTTCGTTAATAAGCGCTTTAAGTAGATACTAAGTAATACCGATAAATTTATCAATACATATCGGTGGTCAGTTTTTACAAGCTACGGAAAGCTCATCTTACTTTTGAATATCAACGTAGCTAAAAAGCATTCTTCAAATCGCCGGTCGTCGGCAGAGGTGTTGGAGTATAGGTCGTAATTACTTTATGAAAAAGAAGATAACATTTTTTTTAAAGAGCAACAGCGCGCGCCGTTTTCAGATTAATATCTCAATATTCTTCAGGAGATTTTTATTGAATGCGGTTTAATTATTTTATATACAGTTGTCTTTGATTTGTTTTGTGCAATGGTTTTCTGGAGACCTTTTGGGGTAATTCACATTAACAATGAAATTCCTGCTAATAATGTAATTCAAAGTTATGATATTATCCAAGTTAATGATGAAATACATCTTAGTAATGCAATTCTAATTAATAACAATGAGACACAATTTCGGGAATTTGAAAATCGAGATTTGCATATTCATTTTCAACAAGTAATTTTAAATATGTAATCAAGCTTAAAAGCTAAGTATGTCAATTCAACTCAAGATGAAATAATTAAAAGAATAAGCAAGTTAACGAAAATTACTTATTCCACAATTTATTTAGTAATTAAACGAGGTGTTGTGACTGAACACGATATAAAACGAAAGCTTATCGTCAGTCGTCGGGTAGACAGTTCATCTAAAGATGTGATTCAACGAACGGTTTACAATACGTACAAAGAAAATCAAGTCTCAACATTAAAAATTATTTTTAATAAAATGCAAGAGTTTTGAATATTTTAAATATACATCATTAGAAACACTTCGACCAATTTTAATAGAGCGTGGTTTTACGATAAGTATAAAAAATTAGATAGTCGAATGCGTGTTATGGAATCGCCCCGTATTGTGGTACTTCGTCATGTCATAATTGTTTCAGTCAGATTTTAAATTATAGGGAAAGTAATAGAAATATGTTTATTTAGATGAACCGTGGTCCGACACTCACGATGTCGTTTAATGCGGTTAGGCCGACAATTAACTGAATTGTGTCTTATAAATGCGCTGTGCTCGAGAGGAAAACAAGTAATTATTTTGCTTACTGGGAATCAAAACGGCTTTGTATAAAATGCCTTATTTCCTTTAGCAAAAAATATTAACAAAGCTCTGCTTGATACATAAATAATTTGTGAAAATATATCTGATTTAACACGTTGAGTACCACCAATGCTTAAGCCAGTTCCTTACTGATATACCGCAATTGGGCTAATACTGGATTAAATAAACAAAAGGGGTTACACTAAATATATTTGAAGAACTTAAAACAAATAAATGGTAGACATTAGAAATGTTTTATTTCTTACACATGTTTATCTTTCAAATATCGTCGGTCCAATGCCAAAACCATGAATGTGCAAAATTGGCCGTTTTGACCTAAGTGCACCATAAGTCTTAAAATGAACCATATTATCCATGACAAACTCACAATTTTGCGTTATTGGCTTTGCGAACAATTATTCAAAATATCTGAATGTACCACTTTCGCGTGTCTGACGTTGCAAACAATTATTTAGATGCTTGCGAATTTGTCGGTATCGCGATTATCTTTTTCGATGAACTTTATAAATAATCGTGAATGTAACATTTTCGCGCTTTTGTAACTGCAAATTATTTCATAAATGCCAGAAAACATTGCACTGTCCTGTATTCCACGTTGCAAGATCAGTGTTAGCTCGAAAGTCCAGGATGACGACAAAAAAATTGTAAAGGAAAATACGGAAGTTTTATCTTCAAATTTCGATCTACAGGCAGTTGTTACAACACCCAAAGATCCAGCAGTTTAAAACCTTTATTTGAGCATATGAACCATCTACAATTTTTCAGTTTACAGCTTTGCAAACCAAGATATTCTCTGTTGTTTGCGAGGAAACTCAAGGAAAAAGAGGATCAGTTGAAATATCTTCCTATATTCACGGTTACATTCTAGCACATCAAAATATTAAAGAGGTTCGAATGATGTCCGATGGGCGAGGTGGCCAACAAAAAATTCCATTTTCGCTGCTATGTGCCTTCAAATTGTCTCAAGTTATCCTACTCTAAGCCAAATAGATCATAAGTTTTATAAAACTGGTCTAACGGAAATGGAGTGCGACTCAATGCATTCGAAAATCGAAGTAAAAGCGAAATGCGCTTCCGTGTATTCTGCAGAAGGTTGGACGCAAGAACAAGGCCACGACTTTTTGTAGTCCAAAATTTAACATGACAAGTGGCCGTTTTTTATTTGGTTAATCAGTCCCTTATAAGCCAATTTAAGTATAAAATGTTTAATAAAGTGTGTGTAATGTCAGGAAATAAATGAGTATGCAGAGTGTGGAAATTCGAGAAATATCATAGCAAATCTGGTACTTCACCGATTTCTTTCTTAAAATTTTGGTAGTCGTACAAAAATAAAGTCAGGGACAAAAAATTGTGGTAATATTTTTTAATTTATCCCACGATTTATTCTAATTTGTAGTTGGTTTATACCTACTATGAATATAATATCTTAATGTACCTATATAATTTCGTATATAATTTAACTTTGAATTGAAGCGAAGATTATGCAATTTTACGATTATTGTTTTCTGTGAGAAGGGTTTACATTATTGATTGATATACAAAACAATTTGACTTGGCTGTATTGTATACAATAATTATATAGTATTCCATTTTTTCTTTAGTTTATCCTGTTGATATTTTAAATGTTACATCATAATATTAAATCTATATTGTTTCTTAATTTTATTTTTATTTACAAGCATTACAATTAAGAAGTTAAATGACACATTTTGTTTAATTTCACTATTTTTGAAGTTAGCGATTTTTTGATTTTTGTAATAGTGTTTCTAGAAAATCTTATTCAGGGACATTTGAAAAATTTATTCTTAGCACTCTAAACAGCAATTTCCCATAAAGCATTTAGATAAACTCTTATATATACAACTTTGCAGGTTGGAGTAGGGCTCTTGGGTCTAGCATACTTCCATATTTGATAAAAAAAGTCACGGCAATGTATTGATGGATGATTATCTTCCATTTTAACCTAAATTAGTCATCCCCCACCCAATCCCTAAGGGCGGGGGTGGGGGTGAATATGTAAAATAGTCGTAAAAATTTTTTACGTATAGACCTAAAATTTCATCTTGTTATGCAAAGTTATGCAAAAAAATTGAATATTCAATGGTGTAGAGCTCTCGGGTCTAGCAAACTTCCTAAATGAGTTATCCTCGACCCACCCCCTAAGGGCGAGGGTGGGGGTGACTTTGTAAAATAGTCGTAAAAATTGATTATCTTTCGAAAAAATGAAATTCCAACGACGCCATCGTTTTCATAGAATTTTTTTATGTACGGTCCTGAATTTTCATAATCTTATCTTGAATTTGAAATTTTTCTACATAAAAAAATTCAAGGAAAACGATGACGTCGTTGGAATTTCATTTTGCCAAAAATACCCAAAAAGACCACCCCTGAGGGAGAATTTTTTTTTGAATGTGTTTTTTTGAGATTTCACGCATCCCGAAAATGATGTCTTCATGTCTTCCCGTTTCTTATATCACAGAGTGTCCTCATATCCAGAATCATCGCATTTTCTCTGAAATTTTGTCAATACCTGAGAAAAAATTCAAGTTCAAGATCAAATTATGAAAATTTAGGACCGTATATAAAAAAATTCTATGAAAACGATGACGTTGTTGGGATTTCATTTTTTTTTTTAAAATAATCGATTTTTACGACTAATTTACAAAGTCACCCCCACCGCCGCCCTTAGGGGGTGGGTGGAGGATGACTGATTTAGGTTAAAATGGAAGATAATCATCCAACAATACATTTCCGTGAAATTTTTTTTATCAAATATGGACGTATGCTAGACCCGAGAGCTCTACACCATTGAATAATCAATTTTTTGATAACATTTTTCTTGCATATCTTTATAAACAAAAGTTGTCAAAATGAAATTTTAGGTGTATACGTAAAAGATTACGTAGAATTTGAAACCAAATTCAAAAAAGCATTTTTACGATTATTTTACAAAATCACCTCCACCCCCGCCCTTAGGGGGTGGGTGGGGGATGACTGATTTAGGTTAAAATGAAAGATAATCATCCATCAATACATTCCCGTAAAACATTTTCTTTTATCAAATATGGAAGTATGCTAGACCCGAGAGCCCTACACCATTGAATAATCAATTTTTTGGTAACATTTTTCTTGCATATCTTTATAAACAAAAGTTGTCGAAATTAAATTTTAGGTGTATACGTAAAAGATTACGTAGAATTTAATTCCAAATTCAAAAAAGCATTTTTACGATTATTTTACAAAATCACCTCCACCCCCGCCCTTAGGGGGTGGGTGGGGGATGACTGATTTAGGTTAAAATGAAAGATAATCATCCATCAATACATTCCCGTAAAACATTTTCTTTTATCAAATATGGAAGTATGCTAGACCCGAGAGCCCTACACCATTGAATAATCAATTTTTTGGTAACATATTTCTTGCATATCTTTATAAACAAAAGTTGTCGAAATTAAATTTTAGGTGTATACGTAAAAGATTACGTAGAATTTAATTCCAAATTCAAAAAAGCATTTTTACGATTATTTTACAAAATCACCTCCACCCCCGCCCTTAGGGGGTGGGTGGGGGATGACTGATTTAGGTTAAAATGAAAGATAATCATCCATCAATACATTCCCGTAAAACATTTTCTTTTATCAAATATGGAAGTATGCTAGACCCGAGAGCTCTACACCATTGAATAATCAATTTTTTGGTAACATTTTTTTTGAATACCTTTATAAAAAAAATTTATCAAGATGAAATTTTAGGCGTATACGTAAAAGGTTACGTAGAATTTGATTCCAAATTCAAAAATTATTTTTAAGACTATTTCACAAAATCACCCCCACCCCCGCCCTCAGGGGGTGGGTGGGGGATGACTGATTTAGGTTAAAATGAAAGATAATCATCCATCAATACATTCCCGTAAAACATTTTCTTTTATCAAATATGGAAGTATGCTAGACCCGAGAGCCCTACACCATTGAATAATCAATTTTTTGGTAACATTTTTCTTGCATATCTTTATAAACAAAAGTTGTCGAAATTAAATTTTAGGTGTATACGTAAAAGATTACGTAGTATTTAATTCCAAATTCAAAAAAGCATTTTTACGATTATTTTACAAAATCACCTCCACCCCCGCCCTTAGGGGGTGGGTGGGGGATGATTGATTTAGGTTAAAATGAAAGATAATCATCCATCAATACATTCCCGTAAAACATTTTCTTTTATCAAATATGGAAGTATGCTAGACCCGAGAGCTCTACACCATTGAATAATCAATTTTTTGGTAACATTTTTTTTGAATACCTTTATAAAAAAAATTTATCAAGATGAAATTTTAGGCGTATACGTAAAAGGTTACGTAGAATTTGATTCCAAATTCAAAAATTATTTTTAAGACTATTTCACAAAATCACCCCCACCCCCGCCCTTAGGGGGTGGGTGGGGGATGACTGATTCAGTTTAAAATGGAAGATAATCATCCATCAATACATTCCCGTAAAACATTTTCTTTTATCAAATATGGAAGTATGCTAGACCCGAGAGCCCTACACCATTGAATAATCAATTTTTTGATAACATTTTTTTTGAATACCTTTATAAAAAAAATTTATCAAGATGAAATTTTATGCGTATACGTAAAAGGTTACATAGAATTTGATTCCAAATTCAAAAATTATTTTTACGACTATTTTACAAAATCACCCCCACCCCCGCCCTTAGGGGGTGGGTGGGGGATGACTGATTCAGTTTAAAATGGAAGATAATCATCCATCAATACATTGCTGTGAAATTTTTTTTATCAAATATGGAAGTATGCTAGACCCGAGAGCTCTACACCATTGAATAATCAATTTTTTGGTAACATTTCTCTTGCATATCTTTATAAACAAAAGTTGTCAAAATGAAATTTTAGGTGTATACGTAAAACATTACGTAGAATTTGATTCCAAATTCAAAAAAGCATTTTTACGATTATTTTACAAAATCACCTCCACCCCCGCCCTTAGGGGGTGGGTGGGGGATGACTGATTTAGGTTAAAATGAAAGATAATCATCCATAAATACATTCCCGTAAAACATTTTCTTTTATCAAATATGGAAGTATGCTAGACCCGAGAGCCCTACACCATTGAATAATCAATTTTTTGATAACAATTTTTTTGAATACCTTTATAAAAAAAATTTATCAAGATGAAATTTTAGGCGTATACGTAAAAGGTTACGTAGAATTTGATTCCAAATTCAAAAATTATTTTTACGACTATTTTACAAAATCACCCCCACCCCCGTCCTTAGGGGGTGGGTGGGGGATGACTGATTCAGTTTAAAATGGAAGATAATCATCCATCAATACATTGCTGTGAAATTGGAAATGGAAGTATGCTAGACCCGAGAGCTCTACACCATTGAATAATCAATTTTTTGATAACATTTTTTTTGCATAACTTTATAAAAAAAAGCCATCAAAATGAAATTCCAGGTGTATACGTAAAAAACTACGTACAATTTGATTCCGAATTCAATAATTTATTTTTATTACTATTTTACAAAGTCATCCCCACCCCCGCCCTTAGTGGTTGGGTGGGGGATGACTGATTTAGGATAAAATGAAAGATAATCATCCATCAATACATTCCCGTGAAAAAATATCAAATCAAAGTATTTCACAAAGTCACCCCCACTCCCGCCCTTAAATTTTTTTTATCAAATATGGAAGTATGCTAGACCCAAGAGCCCTACTCCAACTATAACATTATATTTTTTATGATATATTTGATGGGAACCAACATCCAGTGGTTCATATATATTTGCTTAAAATTCACTGTTACATTTGGGCTGAAAATGTACGATAACTAATCTCTAAATTATCCACACTGTAATTTGGGGACATTGTACCCAAACTGTATGGAAGATGAACGGTAGAAGTTTCGGGACCGTCCCGAAACTGACCACTTGTCCTCAAACTGTCGTGTGGGTTGATGTTTTCGTACCCAAACTGTAGTCTGTGCATATATATATATATATATATATATATATATATATATATATATATATATATATAAAAGAAGATGTAGGAATATCGCGTGATATGTTAACAACAACAACAAAGAGAATCATGGGTAATTCACGCAAAGTAAAGGGCTACTGAAATAGAGTGGTAACCGTGGACATGCATGTTTCTGGCTCATTTTGCCTCATCAGCACGGCATAACCAAATAATGATGTGAAATTTGGGAGCAAAGATGTTAATCGAAACATGGGAAAACACAAAATAACGGATTTCAGCAGGGAAACCAAACGCTCATTTGTGTCCTGAAAACTCGGGATCTTCCAATTGAAGACACAAATGAGCGTTTGGTTTCCCTGCTGAAATCCGTTATTTTGTGTTTTCCCATGTTTCGATTAACATCTTTGCTCCCAAATTTCACATCATTATTTGGTTATGCCGTGCTGATGAGGCAAAATGAGCCAGAAACATGCATGTCCACGGTTACCACTCTATTTCAGTAGCCCTTTACTTTGCGTGAATTACCCGTGATTCTCTTTGTTGTTGTATATATATATATATATATATATATATATATATATATATAACATATATTAAACATAGTTTAATTGGCGCCCAACGTGGGGCGTTTTAAAAAGTTTAGGAAGCATTTGTAAATTTTGAAACTCAATTAAAATGGCAAAACGATGACTTTGAGAGATGGAAGGCAGGTAGGAGCAGAAAGTGATTCAGAAGAGGAAAGGGAAGAAAGAAGTCATGGAATGGATGATTACCTAGCAGTATATTTGGAACAAGGACAAGCCGAAGATGATGCACATGAAGAAGGTTTGACAGATGGAGAAGCTATAGAACAAGAAGATAGGAGGCAAGAGAGAAGGGAACCACAGATAGGAACGAATATCAATGATCCAGTAATGCAAATTTTAATGAGCATAAATAGTATGAGGGCAGATATGAATAATATGGAGGACAGAATAAATGGAAATATGAACCAGAAATTTGAAGAAAATATGACAAATATGGACACAATGAGGGGAGATATGAATAGTATGAGAGAAGAAATTAGAGGGGATATAAACAACATCAATGGTAATATGAACAGATTAGAAGAGAAAATAGAAGAAGTGAAATTCGAAAATTGTAAGGAAATCAAGGAACTTAAAAAGACCAATGAAGAATTTGGAAAGAAAATGGACAAGGTGATAGAAGACATGGAGGACCAAAATAAACATATACGGAATGAAATTCAGGAAAATGGAATTAAAATAAGAGAGCAGATAGAAAACCAAATGGTAGAACAAATTCAAGAATTGGAGAGAGGTATAGAAGAAAAATTACCGGGGACAATTCAAGCTGAAGTTATTAAACAAAATGCAGATATAACGAAAGAAATGGAATATATTAAATTCAGGGAACAAACAATCGAAGAAATTATGCAGAATTATCAGCAAAATGCGGAGCAGAAATTTAAGGATTTGGATACAAAGGTACAAAAACAAACAGGAACATGTGAGGAGAGGAGGGAGTACATTGGTCAAATAGTTAACAAAGAATTAGAAGAAATGAACAGAAAATTGCAGGAAAGTATGGAAGAAATGGAATTTAACGTTAGGAGAAATGGAGGTGGAATAATCTACACTGGGAACATGGATATCGGAGTTGAATTTGATGGGAATATAAATACCATTCATCCGAAGGTGTTTATGAAAATAATAAAAAGCAAACTTAAGGGAATGAGAGACATAATGGAAAAGAAAATTATAAGAGGGATGTTATCTGGGCATGCCCTATTATGGTTCTGTAATAAGGAGGAAAACATAAATGATTTAGAAGAATTTGAGAACCAATTCATGACCTATTTCTGGGGTGAGATTCATCAGACTAATTTTAGGGAAAGATTGTACTTCGGAAAATTTGAGTACAATAGGAATAAAAATTTAAATGCATATGCTATGCAACTATATAACATAGCGCAATACTTGGAACTTGGAAGACATTTTAATTCAGAAGTGTCTGAAACAATACCACTTGATAATATAAAAACCATGGACAACTTATCGAGATATTTGCAGAGAGTTGAAAGGAGTGTTCAAAATGGAAGTGGTATTCACAGATACCAACAAGGAAATGGAAATATGAGAAATGATATACGAAGAGAGAATGGAAATGGAAATATGAGAAATGATAGACGAAGGGAAAATGGAAATGGTAATTTCAGGAGAGATTATTATGAAGGAAATGGAAATAGAAGTTATGGAAACAGGAACTTTGAAGATAGACGATATCAAGGAAATGGGGAACAATATAGAAATAGAGAGAGGAATAATGGGAACAGATATCCGGAGAACCATAGGAATCAGAATAATTTCGAAAGAAGAAATCAATATGGTAATAATAATAATAATAATAATAGAGGAAGAAATTGGCAAAATGGCAGAGAAAACCAAAATAATCAAGAGCGAAGAAAGAACAGGGATGACAATAATAGAAGACAAGTAAACATGGTCAGACAGGAGATACAGGTGGAAGAATGTATTCCTGGACAGGACAATAAAGCAAATTTTGCTTAGATCGTCCTTACGTGCATAATATCATCTATTCATCGCGATATGAACATCCTCGAGAATTTATTGTAGATCATGAAAATAATAGTCAAAAAGTAGAAAAACCTAATTTAATATTTATCCAGGGTGGATTACAAAACATTGTTTGTATAATTTCAATAGATACGGGTTCAGAGGTAACATTAATTAAACAGGATATTGTAGATAATTTGAATAAGGATGATATTATGATGATAAATACAAAGAAGCTATCATTAGTAGGGGCAAATGATAAAAATTTATATTATACAAATAGTACCATAATAACAGATTTTTATTTGGGAAATATAACTTATAAAATACAATTATTAGTAGTTAAGAATTTAAAATATGACGTAATTTTGGGAAATGATGAATTGAGCAATCACAAGATGATTATTGATTATAAACAAGGTTACATGGTATGTGAAGGTAATCTAATAACTTTTGATAAAAAGGAAGAACAAGAGGTAGAGAAAATACGTCAAATAAACGAAATAGAAATTTTGGAAGATCCACAAGAACAATTTTGTCCCATACAACATAGAAGAGAGATCATTGAATTATTGAAAAAGCATGGGAGACTCTTCAACAAAGAAGTATGTATAGCAGCAAAATATATACACAAGCTGGAAATGAATAAGGATATTAGCAACTTCAAGATAAAAACCTATCCTATTTCTTATAAGCTGAAAAATGAAGTATACCAGGAGTTAGAAAAGATGATACAAAATGGGGTTATAGAAAGAGCCAACTCTCCATATATAAGTGCAATAACATGTGTCCGTAAAAAGTCAGGTGAGATTAGATTATGTCTGGATGCCAGAAATATCAACTCTTATACTAAAAACCAATATGAGAGTCCTTTAAATGTAGAGGGGATATTCGGAAGAATTACAAGAGCAAACATATTCACGAAACTGGATTCAAAACATAGTTTCTGGTTGATTCCATTGGACAAAAGAAGTCGTCCATATACAGCATTCATGATTGATGGTGTAGTATACCAATTTTGTGTTGTTCCATTGGGTTTACAGGGTTCGTGTGTAGCCTTGGTAAGAACACTTCACACTCTTCTTAACCAATATGAACATTTTACATTGCATTATATAGATGACATCTTAATATATTCAGAAAATGAAGAACAACACTACGAACATTTGAAGACTATATTGGCAGAATTGGAAAGAGCAGGATTAAAATTGTACATGGAAAAATGTCAATTTTACCAAAAGGAAGTGCAGTATTTGGTATATATTTTGAATTCTACTGGAGTGAGAATGAACCCTGAACGAATTAGAACCATAAGGGAATATGAAACACCGACTAATCTTGAAACTCTTCGAGGATTTTTGGGAATTCTCAACTACTTCAAACGGCTAATACCAGACCTCAGTAATAAAGAAATTCCGCTAATTGAATTACTCAAGAAGGAAACGAAATGGAAATGGTATGCTAGGAGAGAACAAGCTTTCCAAGAACTAAAGAAAATATTTTTACAAAATTTGCAGGTTTATCATCCTCAATATGACAAGCCATTTATTTTAAGAACAGACGCATCCATAGATAGGTTAGCAGGAGTTTTATTGCAAGAACAAGAGGGGGGAGAAGTACCAATCAGTTTTATTTCTCGAGTAACGAAGAACTTTGAAAGAAAATATTCAGGTACTGAATTGGAGATGGCAAGCATTGTATTTTGTATAACTAAATTACGTTTTTATCTATTAGGAGCAACATTTTACTTGGAAACAGACCATTCAGCTTTAACAGCAATGTTTAAAAACCGTTATGCCAATAATAGGATACATCGATGGATTCTTCTATTACAAGAATACGAATTTGAAATAAAATTTATTCCTGGGAAAACTAATATAGTAGCGGATGCTCTTAGCCGTGAAACATAAATGAAGAAGAATGATCAACAATTCCAAATTGGCATCAATATATCGCAGAAAACTGAAGGTTTGTTTACTTTGAAAAAAATAATGGAAGATCAGAGAAGTTTGCAAGCATCTTGTATTTAATAACATCTGAATATGCTAAAGAAATTCTTAGACAACTACATGAGGAATATGGACATATAGGATCTCGGAAACTATGGATGTTGTTTAGAGAAAATTACACCGCAAAGAAGGACATTGGGATCATTAGTGAAAGAAATCTGTAAAACTTGTAAAATTTGCCAGTTGGCAAAGGAAAAGAATGATCATAATATTAGTGGACCAAAACCTATAATAGCACTCAAACCTTTACATATAGTAGCTATTGATTTTGTATCACAATTAATACCTAGCAAGGAAGGCAATAAACATATTTTAGTCATGGTAGATATTTTCTCAAAATTTGTAAGAACTTTTCCTTGTCAACGTACCAATGCAAACACAGTAATATCTTGTCTTAAAAATTTTATAGAAGAAATAGGAACTCCTGAAATTTTAATACTTGATCATGCTACTTACTTTGTGAGTGAAAAAGTCAAACGGATCTGTAGAAATTATAACATAAAAATGAATTTTATAAGCATAAGAAGACCATCATCTAATCCAGCTGAGAGGTATATCAAAGAAGTTGTCAAGTATTTAAGGATTTTATGTAATAATAGGCACAATTTATGGGAAGAAAATCTGAACCAAGTAGAAACATTTTTAAATCAATTACCTAATGGAGTTACTGAAGAATGTCCACAATTCATTTTGAAAGGAATACCCCCAGAACGTGATTGGATTATACAGAGAGAATGGTATATGTCTCAAGTTTTAAATAAAGTAAGCAAGAATTTGGAAAGAAGTGCTATGAGATTTATTAAAAGAAAGGGAAACAAGAATAAAAAGAAGATTAGCATTGAAAAAGGAGATTTAGTCCTAGTAAGATCTTCAAGAACACCAAAGGAAGGTGAAAATCAATGTAAGAAGTTATTATCACCTTTTGAAGGGCCATATGTAGTTGACAATAGTGATGCTCAAAACAGTTATCGGTTATTCTATCCAGGTACACAATTAGAAAGGGGCGTGTTCAATGTAGAACATGTATATAAATATTATGAATAGATGATGTTATGTTACGAATGAGATTCAAAAGAAAATAATAATCATAAGTATATTTTTTAGATTTAATATTAAAGTAGTGTACAAAGATAAACTAGATAGTAGATAGGGTTTTGTTTCCATTTGGCAGATGGTAATACAATAAGATTCTTCACTTTTGTTTCTTCAGAACCTAAAAAAATTTAAAAATAAATAAATGAATAAATACAATATAATATAAAGAAAAATTTATTAGGTAAAACTTATTATAAAAACAGCTTTGATTATAAAGAAAGGGAAATTTGAATATGGCAAATCAATATATAACAAATATAGAAAAAACAATTTATAAGAAATACTGGCTTTATAAAGAAGGGAAATATGAAGATATAAGATAGAGGGGATAAACATAAGATTAACTTAAGTATCAAATAGAATTTTACATCTTTTAAAATAAGGAAATAAGACGCAAATAATCAAAGGATAGGAAAGGAGAATAATGAATGATATTGATTAAAAATATAGGAGGTAATGTTTGATGTCAATTAGAATTTTATAGAATACTTGAAAATACATGGAAGCATAAAGAAATTGATATTGATGTATATATATATATATATATATATATATATATGAATTTAAGAAATAATTAATTATATTGAATAATGAGTATTGAAATGAAATATGATATGAGGAGTATATAGAGAAATAAAATATAATGAAATTATATGAAATATAATTTGATATATAGGCGGATGTTAGTATAAATATGATAGTAGAGAAGTATTAGAAGGAGTAATATTATGAATACTTAAATAGACATTGATAAGAATCTAATATATTTTGGGAAAGAATAATTTGACAGGTGTTGATAAGAATAGGAATTGTAATAGGAAGTATGTGAATATTTATTTGAGAATTGAATATAAAGTCAAGGAAATATGAGATTATGCCATAAATTTATAAATATTTAAATGAAGATATAACAATCATTACAAAGAAGAAAATTGAAATTTAAATAGCTCTCAATGGTATTGATATCATTCAAATTTAAGTTTGAGGGGAATTGAACCATATATCTATAATATTAAAGAGTATCAGCTGTTTGAGAATATTTTGCTTAGTATTTGAAATGGATTGAAACTATGTAGTTGGAAACACATTAAGAAAACCACAATCATAAGTAAAAATGCATATAAAATCAGAATATAATAAATCATTTGTTTACAATAATTAAAAGAGCAACAGTAAATATAAAGAAATTACCTTAATAATTGTTTAAAGTTTGAAAATGCTTAACAAGTATAATGGAGAACATGAAATCTGCCCAATATGGATGTTTAGTTGTCAAGAAGAAATCAGCTGTTTCATCTGAAATTAAACGAGTTTTAGTTATCTAATTTAATATAAGTATTAGTTGAAACAGTAATAATATAAATCAATTTCATTTTTAGTATAAAGAATTAGATAAGTTTAAAAGATAAAAATATCAATGACATAAAGGTAAGTTATATCTCACAATGTATATCAAATTCATGAAATCAATGAATAAAAAATGATGATGGATTTAAAGAAATATTTGCTACTAGAGAACTTAAATAGTATAAATAACCAAAGCAAAAGATATTATGAAAGAATTTATGTTCACAAATATAAATATTATATTCAAATTGTCATATATAGGTCAAAACAAAACTAGACATTGCCATATCGACATATAACAAGGAATTTCACTATCTGTAAAAGACTTGTTCTATTAAAATTCGTTGAATAGTAAAAGAAAACAGATACTTTTCAAGTGAAATTTACATTTATATATGTTTCCGAAAACTTCATGAAGTGTAGCAATTGTGAATATAGTTCTCCAGAAACAATGTGATTGGTGGAAAAATGACAGGACAAATTTTTGATCAACTAAAATTCACAAAAACTTTATTAATAATTAGTGAGCTTAGAAACAATATTTTGGTTGTTGATGAAAAACTTGACGATCAAATGAAAGCGTTGGTAGTTGGTTCTTGGCGTCGAAATAGCGAGGAGATGATGAAGAATTTTTCCAGAAATATCAAATAAATCACAAATTTTCATGGTCAAAGCTATAGATTTTTCAACAAATATAAAACCTAGAACACTTACAGGTATTTGTATCCAGTTTTCCCGTGAGAATATCCAAAATTCTCAAGTAAGTACGCAGTTTGAGCTTCGGAAGGCGTAGTCCTGTTTCCAGACGGGATAGATCCAGAATCTTGACATCAGGTCAGTGCTTCTTTAGATATTATTGGCCAATAATAAGAATAATAACTCTCGAGTATAAATTCAGTGACTATTTCCATGTATATATAAGAATTCTTGCGTCTATAAGATCTATCTATAAAAAAGAAGAAGGACTTTATGTAGTTTATTCACTAGACAAAATCTAAATATTATATAAAAAGGTCTATTCTGTAATATAATAATGCTTGTACTTACGTATTTTCAAATCATATAAGAAAAATGCATCTTATTCCATTTGTATATATAATTTTGTAACTTATTTCTTCCGAACAATTTATTTAGTGTATGTATATAATTTCTAACGTAAATTCTTTTATGCAAATCCATCAACATCGTTATAACGACAACGATGCTATGTATCTAATAATCACGCAGATGCAGAGCTTCGATAAGAAACGTTCGTTCCGTCTCGAATATGTTCGATTTTAGTTGGGCATGCGCATAAGATGGTGTATATCCTTTCTGATTCTGTGTTGGTAATTTCCATAGGCGTAACATATTTATAAATATTTAAATAAAAATTTCATTATAAAATTAAATGATTAAAAGTATTGTGTTTTCTGTTTCTTTTTATTTTGAATGAGCAAAATATATCCAAATAAAGCCAGCTAACTGAGCTAGCCACACAAATTCAAACAAATCTAAATAATATATATATATATATATATATATATATATATATATATATATATATATATATATATATTGAAGCAGTTTCATTTGGTTGTATTCAATTTAATAAGGATTAATAGTATTACTGAAATAAGTCATATGGATTTTTCCCTCTTGTATTTTATTAGCCATCATTTTAACGAATATTTATAAATTGTTAGAAAAAAAAATATCTATATTAATTATAGATGCTGATAGTAAAAACAGTGAACAAAATCCTCACTATAATACTGAAGAAAATTTGACCAAAGATATTGAAACAGACGATATACTCTTTGAACTATCAGAATCGAAAATATTGAAATCTGATTCAGATACAACGGAAAGTAAAATTAATAATTCAGTACATGATGTAATTTCAAAAGCATCCGTTGAATTTAGAATGAAATTCAAAATAATTTAAAAGAAACGCGTCAAATTTTCATATAGTTAGTAATTAGGTTATTTTATGCAAGGGATTTCAGGAATTTTAATAAATAGTAAATAAGGTATGTTAATATTTATATGAATAAAAATCTTCATCTCTATATATGCCAATTTCTAATACTAAAATGTTATTTTCATGCTTTATATACGACTTTAGAAATTAATAGTTCATACGATAGAGAGATTAGTTTCGCTAGCAACCCGCAACGAGATAGATTATCATGAAAAATAATAAAAACGTCAGTGATTTTCAAGACGTCAAAGTGGGAAGTCATATTATAATTGAACTCGTCAATAAGGACGATTAAAAAGGTCGATATTTAAAGTACAATAGAAAGATATTTAAATTAAATTTATAATAATAATAATAAGAGAGAAGATAATTGTATATTCAGTTAAAGCAGTGTTTTTTTTGAAGACGTAAAAAAACCAGGGAAAGGAGATAAATTGTATCCTCAATATAAAAGATTAGAACCTGTATATCTCATTAAAAGGAAAAGTAAACGAATTTTAAAGTAATAATCAGAAGAAAGAAGAATATTTGAACTATTCCAATACAATTTGATATGTACTAAAATTTATTCAAAATTGGAATCAAATGGCATAGAGAGTTGAGAAACGTAAAGGTGCTTACAAAAGTTATAGCTGTTGTTGGTTAAAAAATATTCGAAGTTTGTTTTGGACTACACAATCATAAATCAGGAGTTACATAAGGTACGAAAATTTCATTAATTTTGTGAGCTCATAAAACGGATTTGTGCATGATCAGTGTCATTGGGGTTTCTTTTTAACATTTGCGGTTTTTTTTGTTTAGAATAAGAAAATTATGATTGTATGTTATTATGGTAATGATTTTGGGTTGTTACCTATGATATATATATATATATATATATATATATATATATATATATATATATATATATATATATATATATATATATACAGATGCAGTAACAATTTTTCATAATTAAAATTCTTGAAATCATAAGCTAGTTCATTTTAATTTCATAATTCAATAATTAGAGTAAATTTGAATGGCGCAATTGAACCCGACCCTTTGATAGAGTTGGTATACATGTTTAATGCTTTTTCAGTTTCAAATAATAAACAAATATAGAAACCTATACAATATATATATATATATATATATATATAATATATATATAAATATATATATATATATAATATATATATATATATATATATCTTAAGAAGCTTAGTATAATAAACATATGACACTACATGTATACATAAAGAGATTAATTATGTTAAGGTAAATTGTAAATGTTATAGTCAACACAGTGAATCAAAAATAATATAGCGATGCTAGTTTAACAAAGTGATATTTTAAATAAAGTAATTATTATTATGTGGAAAAGATAATTAATGTATCTACCGCCTATCCATTCACTACAAAACGTAATAATCTAGGAAGGTATTTTAATACCATTCAAAGCAGTTTTAGAATTTTTAATTATCTCGTCAAATAAGTGAAACATTGCGTGTATACAATAACTATAGTAAATAATTACAGAAATATATTAGCATTAGAAGGCAGTAGCACATATTTCTACAAGTCTACTGGGCTTTCAAAACATAACCTCACAAAAAATATGTTCTATCTGATAATGAAACATCTTATTCACTTCATATATAGCTCACCTACTAGACATTCGAGGAAGACTATGAGAAGTATTTGTGTCCTTTTCACTTGTCGTCGCGCTGCTTTTCCTTTGTTTTAGTCTCAAATACTTATAATATTTGAACAAATGATAAACTGTGTAGTTACCATGACTTATAGCTATGTCTAGTGGCGTTCGTCCACTAGCATCACAAACAGTCATGTCATCATCAACGTTCAATGTAAGTAGATAATTCACCAATGGAAGATAAGAGCCTATTGCGACATAATGAAGACAATTACGATTTTCTATCGGATGAAGTTGATGAACATCCATTCCTCTGTCCACTAATAATTTGAAGATGTAAAGTCTCTTGAGATTGTTACAACATAAAGCACATTCTGAAAAAAATGCAATTGTTATCATCATTTTGCGTCCTACTTTGTAACTATACCCTGTTTTCAAACTAGGAGGACTGATTTGAATTTATGTTGGCAATTCTGTAGATTCCTGATTGGTCAAATCGCAGCCAGTTTTACACAACACTTTTGACATATATTTTGATTAACAATTGTATAAATTGTAAACAAATAGTGTCCATTTTGTTCTTTCTTGCGTTAATGTTATTGTTTTATAAAAATATGAAAACAGTTCTTGTCAGGACTAATTTGAAAATGGACTTAGATAATATTCCAAGTATTAAAAAAAGGAGTTCCGTAATTTTAGGCAAAACATTGCGAATTTATATAAACAAATATCAGATGATGAACCAGAGATAAAGGTGAATGCCATTGTGTTTAAAATTGTAAAACGTTCGGTAACTTATCGAAAATAGCATTTTAATGTGAAATTAACGTATACAAATTTTATTTTTTAGACCAGGGTCAATAATTTTTGAAACCAAAAAAACATAATTGTACGATGAAACCTATTGGAAAAGGAGGAGAATGTTATACAAATGAAAGGAAAACTAATTTACGGGAGATCTGAGGTCGGGAAGGGGAAGGGGGGAGAGTTTTTAAGGGTAAAAAACGGTTTATCCTGATTTCCGATAAAACTACAGGTCCTATAGAAAAAAGTCGAATAGCAAAGTTGTAGGTAATAAAAAGATCTACAACTTTCGTATTTACCCTTCTTTCATATAACCTCAAAATTTATGTGAAAAATTCAAACAACCAAGCTTTCGGTTTTTTATTTATATATTTTACAAAATTAATTTTTATTCACAAAATTCGGTGAAAACTTCCCTTTATGTCCCCAATACACTGTGATTTATTTGATTCGAAATATTCATTTTATTTTGAATTAATATCGAAAAAGCACCCTAATTTTGAATCGAAAATTCACCCAATAAAAAATCAGCTGTTTTCAAAAAGTTGGTGTGCTTTCTTTTCTTTGGAATCTCTTCTTTTCTATGGTGTAAATAAAATATATATTACTGTAGTAAATCTTCTCAGAAAATGCTGAGAATCGAAAAAAACTCGAATTCGAATTTTTTTAATCATTATATACAGTTTCATATAAAAAATGGAACTGCTGCAATTTTTTTCAATTAAAAATTTGATTTAATAAATTTTTATTACATTTATGTCATAGAAAACTCATAATATATAAAAATTAATCGTACTATTGAATTAAGATACTTTATTCTGATTACGTTATTCATTACAATATTACTTTTCCGCCAACCTATCCTAATATGCGAGAAAAGTATTGGTTTACCCCAAAAAAAGTTGGAATTTTGAAAAAAAATTTTAAAGTTATTTTTACGTTTCCCATCAACAACAACACGAAAAAACGGTTTTTAGAAAAAAAAATCCTGTGTGTATGTCGTCGACGTAGTCGTTGTCGTCGGCCACTTTTCCTTACATGTCTTGTTAGCACGATACAGCTTCCGGAGTGCAATAATAAGTCGACAATTTTATGATGAAATATTGTTAAGGGCATGTCACAGCTGAACCCTATTGATTTTGAGCTCACCAGAGCCAGTACAACGGGTGCTATGGTACTTGAAGTACGACATTTTGTCATTTTTTGAGAAATTTCAGTTTGTTAGCACGATACAGCCTCCAGAGAGTATACGATTGATCAATTTTATGATTGAATATTGATCAAGGTGTCTCACAGATGTTCCCTATTGATTTTCAGATTTTCAGTTGACTAGAGCGAGTACAGCGGGTCCTATATATCCAGATATACTAACTTTTAGGTTATTTTTGGAGAAATTTTGGTTTGTTAGCACGATACATCCCCCGAAGTGTATACAAGTAAAACTTTTATGATAGAATATTGTTCAGGGCGGAAAGTTAGTTTTAATCTTTAAAACCGTTTATTTTTAAATACATTAACCTTGTTATTCATAAATACCTTATCATGAATTCTAATCACTTATCCATAAGTTTTTGTCTCTTTGATGGCATTTCTTCATCGTTAGATTCGACAAACCTTTCCAATTCTAGTAGATCTTCGAAATCTTCATGAGCGTCACTTTCTTCGTCTCCAATATTATTTCCAGTCTGCATTGGTTCTTCATCCACAATTTCATCTGAATCATTAACTTTCTCGTAGGTTTTTTCTTCCATATTGGAGCATTTTTCAGAACCATGGCAATTTGAGCATAAATTTGTGCATTTTAAACCAAGTTTTCGACAGCCACATTTTAAACTGTTACATCCGGTTTCACAGCTGCAGCAAATAGTTTTGAGCAATATTTCCCGAAATAATTCCTTTTCTGTAAATTTGGGAATAATGCCACGTTGAAGTTACTTCCAGCCCCAATCTGTTGCTATCAGTTCGTTACCCAACCAAGTTTGAAGCTGATAATATGCCCTGTAACATTGTTGTTCTGCTGCTCCTTCTGTGGGTGGGAGGTTTGCCAATATGAAAGATGATTTAATTTTTCCCAATTGATATTTTTGAAATCTTAATGGATTCAGTGTTATTTTATCATTTTTACATTTATAAATAGATTTGATTAATTGTAATCCAATATTGACCAAATTTGAAATTTTTTTATTGTCTAATAATGAATTTATGATATTTACAAAATAGCAGGTATGTAGAAAGGACCAGGCCCTCATAGTCACTTCCCCACTTCTCTATGAAATACCTTTTGATTGGTAACTCAGGTATATAAGTTACCTCAAAATAGTAATAAATAGGTATTGTAATGTTTTTCCTAATTTATTTAAACAATAAACGGGTGGGATAAATTTTAAACACACGGTATGGCTACTTACTAATTTATTTAAACACTAACTCACTAATCACTAACACATAATTTATATATACAGTATATTCACTTAGACTAATTTATATAAACAGTTCACTAATTTATATTCACTAATTTATTTGTTTATCTCACGATGTCAAATTATCCACCCCCTCTTCCGCTGATCGGTCCTTATTTATATTAAAGCCATTTTTACTAGTTAATTCCGGACTGCGGCTTACACACACAAATAACTTTTCTGGCCTCTGCTAGATAACTCTGGTCACAAAAACCAGTTCTAGATAAGATAGTCTCAATCGTAAACAGTTTTTTTATAACTGCCTACCCGCCATAATTTTAACTATTATACCTGGCTTAGACAGGGTCGGTTTTAGGGACTATACTAGTGTGCTGTTTCGTAACATTACCCCCTCCTTAAATGGAAGTTCCTCCTGGAACTTTTGTGTAGCCGAGACTGGATGTTTGAATCGGCAACTGGCCCCATTTCTACACTTTCCGATCTTATGGAAATAGCAGGGCACCGTCTTCATCGGATACTGATAACGGGGGTTGTAGCTACAAATTAATATCTGGACACCGGTATCTTGAAAGATAATCTCTACCATGTTCCTGATGATTCGCCAATCCAACTGGTTACTCGCTATCTTAGGCATATCCAGTTTCTTCACGTTGGATTCCTCGGAGGTTTCGAAGTGCTTCCCACACATCGCGGTAGGTACATCGATCTTGAAATTCATTTTTAGTTACCGCGAATTATGTTTCAGTTTCAGTGTCTTGTCAGGGGCTGGAATCTGGTCTTCAAGTTTTTCTAATTGCCCGAACTGCTTTCGAAAGACGGTTTCCAACCCTCGTGCGTTCTTGATACGGGCGGGGATGTTGTATGTCAGTGAATAATCTTCCGGGAGAGTTAACAAATCTTGTTGTTGTTCCGAAGTGACTCCATATCTAGCTTTCCCGGTACCTCCATACGCGCCCATAAATTCATCGAAGGTGGAGTCAGACACATCTCCAATAAGGTTTACTCCTTCCACTATGTCATGGTCTCCTTCGAATGGCGCTAGTCGGTTTTGGTGAACTACTTTTGGTTTTCCGTTGGGGATCTTGCTTATGCGATATAAATCATCATTGATCCTTTTCTTGATTATGTATGGACCTTCCCAGGATTTTTGTAATTTTGGAGAAAATCCTTTTCTCCTCGCCGGGTTGTGTAGCCATACTTTCTCCCCTTCTTTAAAACCGCCTTCTGTGGCCTGCGTGTCATACCGACTTTTCATTTTGTCGCTGGCAACTTGAAGATTTGTTCGAACTAATTCATGAATATCGTCCAGCCTTCTTCTCAATTGGATCACGTAGTCTTCGCCTGCTATATCTTCTCCAGGCCGACAGCCAAATTCCAGGTCATAAGGAGGCCTCATTTCACGTCCAAACAGGATTTTCGCAGGTGTTTCACTCGTGGACTCATTGACGGCAGATCGATAAGCCAATGCGAATAGGGAGAGATACTGGTCCCAATCTCTCTGATGGCTGGATACTACTTTGGACAGGTATTTTCCAATAGTCCTGTTCATTCTCTCGACCATTCCATCTGACTGTGGATGTAATGCTGTTGTTCTGGTCTTCTTCATACCCAGCTTGTCGCAAACCTCCTGGAATAGATGGCTTTCGAAATTTCTTCCCTGGTCACTGTGGACATCCATGGGCACTCCATATCGGCTGATGCATTCTTTCGTCAATACATCCGCGACAGTTGTGGCCTCATGGTTCGGGATAGCGTAAATTTCCACCCACTTTGTGAAATAATCTATTACAACCAGTATGTACTTGCTACCATTTTCTGTCATCAGAAATGGTCCAGCGATATCTAAAGCAATTCTTTCGAAAGGGCTTCCAACATTGTACTGTTTCATGGGTGCCTTTCTTTTGCGTTGTGGTTCATTACTCGTAGCACAAGTCGTACATTTCTTACACCAGTCCTTCACATCGTCGGAGCTGTTCATCCAATAAAACCTTTCACGGACTCGCTGAAGGGTTTTCTTCACTCCCAGATGACCTCCCGATGGACCGTCGTGTAACTTCTTCAGTACCTCAGCTACTCTCGCTCTCGGGATAACTAGCTGTCTCTTCATCACAGAACCATCATCGTTTTCAAGGACTCTTTTCAACAGCCCTTCTTCCAGGACAAGGGAGTCCCACTGAGCCCAATACGCCTTGAGTTTCGGTGAAAATTTTGACACTTCTTGCCAGGTAGGTCGCCGGTTTTCTTTCTTCCATTGCCGGATCATCTTCAGGTAAGGATCATTCTCCTGATCTTCTCTGATCCTGGTGGGTGACCATTCCTCGTTAACTACAGTAGTTCTTGAAACTGCAAATTCCTTAGATTTCGACTTGTTGCATTGTGAATAGTCTACGTCTACAGGGCATGGCCGTCTAGGTAAGGAGTTGGCTTTTTGGTGGTTCACATTAGCTGGATGTTCACCCCTGATTTCCCCTGTGTCTGGAGTTCTTGGGTTACAGGAGTCTTGGGGAGCTTAGACGGACTGCGTACGTGCTCTAGCTCGCCACACTTCCAGCATTTGATCTTCTTCGGCCTCTTGTCTGCCATACATTTCAACAAGTTGACGATCTGATCAAGTTTGTCATCGTTATCTTCTTCCTGCATGGTTCTACCTCTGTTGTACCGCGAGCCCTTCGTGGCTGGTTTGCATTAAAGAGTTTCTTCGTTTGCAGGAGTCGTAGGACGCTTACACGAACTGCGTGCATGCTCTAGCTCGCCACAATTACAGCACCTGATCTTCTTCGGCTTCACGTCTACCATACCTTTCAACAGGTTGACGATCTGGTTAAGTCTGTCATCGTCACCTTTATCCTGTATGGTCCTACCCTTGCTGTATCCCGAAGCCATCGTGGCTGCTTCATATTCAAGAGCAGCAGTTAATGCATCGACCAATGTTTTAGGATGGGCTAATCGAAGCGTCTTCTCCATATCGTGGTCACATAAGCCGTCAATAAAGGCCTGGATGCCTAAACATTCCATCATGCTCTCTGGTGCTGATGGATAAGCAAATCGAACTAGTCGGGCAATATCCATTTTATACTCTTGAAGGGGTTCGTCACGTTTCCGCCTTCGGTTCTTCAGCTGGAATCTGTACAACTGTTCCAAATGTTCGTGACCATATCGCATGTCCAACCTCTTCTTCAGCAGCTCGAAGTAATCCATTCCTTCCAAAGGTATCGTCTGGAGTACATCTAAGGCATCTCCGCGAAGCGCGATGGTTAAGTTCACTGCCTTCTCTCTATCGGACCAATTATTCACTCTAGCGGCTGCTTCAAATTGTTTCACATAATTGGTCCACGACATTTTTCCATCGAACGTTGGGGCCTTTACTCGGGTAAAACTGCCAATGTCTGCAAACTTAGATACTGTTTCTGGCTTGCAAGGTTTCGTTTGCTCGGTCTTTTTTTCTTCCTCTGGCGTGCTTCGCGTTCTTGAATCGGTAATCTTGTCCTCCAACTCCTTGATTTTCTCGTCTATCGTTGTAATCTTATTCTCGATTTTCTCGTCCATCGTTGACATTTTATTCTCGATTTCAGTTTTTATAGACGAAATTTCATTTTCAACGTCAGCGGCAATGTCGTTTTTCATTAATAAGATATCGGCGGATATATCGTTCTTCAAAGTAGAAATCTTCTCGTCCATATTAACAGAAATGTCGATCTTCGTAGCAGAAATATCGTTCTTTATAGCCGAAATACCGCTTTTCACATTCGTAGAAATATTCTCTTCCATGCCAGAAATATCGTTCTTCATAGCAGAAATATCGTTCTTCACATTAGTTGAGATCTTCTCTTCCATGGCAGAAATATCGTTTTTCACATTCGTTGAAATCTTCTCTTCCATGCCAGAAATCTTCTCGTCCATGTTCTCTTGCATGGCAGAAATCTTCTCGTCCATGTTAGCAGAAATTGACGAGATTAAGGTGGAAGCCTCGTCATTAAATAAAACTGTTTCTGGATCAAAGCCGTCATTTTCCAGTGCCACTTTAAGTCTTTCTACTAATTCACTTTTCTTACCGGACGTTTCCAACTCACGATCTTCCAATTCCGCTCGTAATTCCGCCACTTTCAGGTCCCTTAATCTCTTGGCCATTTTTACGTAGATATTTATTTATATTATCCCACTTCTGACACCAATGTAATGTTTTTTCTAATTTATTTAAACAATAAACGGGTGGGATAAATTTTAAACACACGGTATGGCTACTTACTAATTTATTTAAACACTAACTCACTAATCACTAATACTTAATTTATATATACAGTATATTCACTTAGACTAATTTATATAAACAGTTCACTAATTTATATTCACTAATTTATTTGTTTATCTCACGATGTCAAATTATCCACCCCCTCTTCCGCTGATCGGTCCTTATTTATAATAAAGCCATTTTTACTAGTAAATTCCGGACTGCGGCTTACACACACAAATAATTTTTCTGGTCTCTTCTAGATAACTCTGGTCACAAAAACCAGTTCTAGATAAGATAGTCTCAATCGTAAACAGTTTTTTATAACTGCGGACCCGCCATATTTTCAACTATTATACCTGGCTTAGACAGGGTCGGTTTTAGGGACTATACCCTTGTGCTGTAATAGTATCTACGAATATAATTTAAAGAACATTCTACAACTTATTAAATATTAACTTTATTAACTTATTTGTTTGTTAATTATAGTAGTATATTTCGATTTGCAATTTTTTTATTTATCAATGTCACATATAATCTTACGTTTTTCGAGTAATTAAAGTGTAAATTTTAATAAATGGCTCAAAATTGTATATAATCATTAAAAAAAAATTCGAAAGTTTTTTTCGATTTTTTCCATTTTCAGAGAAGATTTACTATAGTAATATATATTTTTTACGCCATCGGAAAGTAGAGATTTCAACGAACAGAAAGCACACTAAATTTTGGAAAATGTTGATATTTAAACGGATGAATTTTCGATTCAAAATTAGGGTGCTTTTTCGATATTAATTCAAAATAAGGTGAAAAAATGAATTTTTCAAATCAAATGATTTACAGTGTATTTGGGACATAAAAAGGTAAGTTTTCGCCGAATTTTGTGAAAAAAAAATTAATTTTGTAAAAGATAAAAATAAAAAACCAATGGTTTGGTTTTTTTCAATATTTCACATAAATTTTGAGGTTATTTGAAAAAAGTGTGGATACTAAAGTTGTAGATCTTTTTATTACCTACAACTTTGCAATTTGACTTTTTTCCATAAGACTCGTAGTTTTATCGGAAATCGAGATAAACCGTCTTCTACCCTTAAAAACTTTTCCCTATCCCGACATCAGATCGCCCGTAAATTATTTTTCCTTTAATTTTTATAATATTCTTCTTCTTTTCCAATGGGTTTCATCCTACTATTATCTTTTTTCACTTTTTATTATTTTTAAATGCTTCTACCCTGGTCTATTTTAGAAGTTTCTAGATCGACTGTGTTTCGAATTATTAAAGAACATCGAAACACTGGAATAATTGCCTTTTCTAATCATCGTGGAGGTCGTCCAGGAATTGTTGAAACGATACAAAAAAAAATTCAACGCATTGTTCATAGTTTCTTTTTCAAAAATGAAATACCAACTTTGAATAAAATTTTAACTCCAATAAGAAAATGTCTAGATTTACCACAAATTTCTCGTTCAGTATTACATAAAGTTATGAAAGAAATAAATTTCAAGTGAGCCACAAATTATACTAATTTTTATATGAATTGAAAGCTCCTTTATTTATTTTATGGTATGTACTGAGAAAATTACATTTTTTTAGATACTTGAAAAGAAATAAAAAGAGTATTTTAATAGAACTCAATGATATTGTAAGATGGAGAAGAAATGACCTAAGATCCATCAAACAGTATAGGCCAGGATACACACCTACTTATTACCTTGATGAAACCTGGCTAAATGAAGGTCATACAAATTCTTGCTATGCTCTTACTATGAAATATTCCATATACGAAATCTAGGGAAGAACTGATGACAAATACATTATTTTGCTGAAGTGTATCGCACAGATATTTTTGATGATTTATTTCTAGGACAAGAAAATATTTGTTGAATTCTCTTATATTTCATACTCAACACATTTTTTATTCAACTCAATTTAATTTCTCATATAACTCAATTTTCGAAAAACAAGCATCCTCTGCTCTCTGAATAATGCAACTTTCGTCTATTATGTTCCTTCATTCTGAATTATTTACATTTGATCAGAAACGACTCAGATCTCTACATTGTTTTGAAATTTGTTTCATCAATAAATACAGAACTATTCAAAACTTAAAACTGCATGTGCCACCAAATTTGACAACTGTTATTAACCTTCTTACAAACGTAGTCGCCGACCTTGAAATTCTTTATAGATTTAATTTTACAATTCGTTGTATTTTTTGAGTTTTCAATAATATGCATTCGCTCTTTTGCTGTGTCTATTAGGTTAATTAGTATTCAGTTTGTGGTTCATTATTTCCAAACTGTATAATTTTAGTATGACTAGTATTTTATGTCATCGCTTCCAATCTAGTAACTTTTTTAGTGATGTCTAGTGGTGTGATTCAGGTTTCCTAAGTTTCCTAGTTTAAAAACAGGGTATAGGAATCGAGAAGATGACTTTTGTCTGAATGAATTGACCAATGATCGAATACATAGAATACATAATGAGCTTCACATTTATAAAATACGAAGATAATAGACATATATGCAGGCACTTATACACCCCTCGGTTCTGGGGGGAGGGGTAAATTTAAGGTAAATCAAGGTGACAACGATCGTCTGCCTGGAGGGGGGGGGGGGTAATCACCACCATTATCTCCCCCTTGTATACGCGCCTGAATATATGACATCACCGACAAAACAATAAATGACATATTCAATTGAAAAATCTAGTTTACAGGCGAAAAAGAAAGCTTAACCTCTTCAGTCCTGATTTTTTGCGGTGAATAAAAAACTATCTTTTGTCTGTTTCTAAGCTAAAAGGATACTTAAGGACAAAAATAGTAAAAAAATCAAAATAATATGTTTTTTTTGTAAAAATATTTAATGTACATTAGGGTGTACATATGGTACAAAAGACTACATTTGAAAAAAAAATCTTGAAACCCAAAATGAACTGTCCTAAATTCTAGTATCTAGAATTATGAAATTTGGTAAAACAATATCTAACTTTCATAAGACATAAAATGTACCCTACATTTTTGACAAAAAGTATGAGTTTTTACTTTACGATTTTGATTTACATCTCATTACTTCCTTGTTATCATTAAATAGGGGAAGGGGAACGACTTTGCCAAATTGAATTTCAGCTAAAGACCGTTTTTAGCCACGTCTATGCACATGGAAAGATCGCGATGTAGGCGACCTGTCTTTTTTACTCACATTGACTGGTTTTCCATAAATATTGAATCACACTTTCAGCGGACCAGCATTCTAAAGGCTAAAAGATCTATTACGTCTTTTTTAGGAATGTTGCATTTTTCACAATCCTTTTTATATTCAAACCAACTTCACACTAATGTAAAGTCCACCATATGCATTATAACTCTTAGAGTCAATTTTCCGGATCTAATGAAAATTGTATATAGACTTATTAGTTGTATTAGTATAAAAATATGTGGTTTCAACAAGATGGCTGCTCAGCCCACTATACTCGAAATGTGCAATTTCCAAATAAATGGATTTGTGGAACAGCATTTTTCTTTGGTCGGCGAGGTCTTCCGACCTTCCGGTGATAGAATTTTATTTATGGGGTAGGCTTAAGGATTTGGTTAACAAAAACCGACCAATAAGTCTGGCAGCTATAAGAAATATTTCCGCCGCCGAAGTGGAAGTAAGTGTGTTATCAACAACCGAAATACTAAATTTATGTGTTGCCAAACAATGGTAGACACTTTGAACATTTATATGGTATTTTATTGACAATCTTTTGAAGATAAGTGTTTTTCATTATTCATGTGGCTGCAGTAGGAAATTTTTGTTTTGTTAGTGTTGTGTTATATGTATTATTATTATTGCTATTAATTTTGTTGATATTACAATGATCTTAATGATTAATAATGTGAATGAAGTTTCAAACTATTTTTTTCTGACCATGGCATGCTTGACCACGGAACTTTGACACGTGAAAAAATATTGATTGTTTTAATAAAAAATCGTTACTAAATATTTCCTAGGCGATAACTTTGAAACGGATAATGACATCGACATGTGGTTTTAACAATTTTTCTTGCAAACTTAATCTACTTTCCGAATGTGATGAAATATGTTGAGATTTGGTACTAGCAATGGTAAATTATTATTATGTATTTAGTTTAGTTGGTAAGTTTTCTTGTTCCGAGTTTGACAGAAGAGTTTTTAATGAATAATTAACCAAAAAATGTTCTGGTTTATTTCACTGCCTAAAAAAATCCATCATAATAATTAAACCAATACATGTAAGATTTTGGTGTGAAATCAAAAAACGGTGAACTTTTTCAACTATGCTCTCTAGTAGAAGCAGCAAAACCACAATGAGTCTTTTTTAATTATAATCAACAATCTTTCCTTCTTTAAATGAGATATAGTTTGCTAAATTATTTTAAGAAAACCAAGTCTATAGGTACTTTAGTCAGTAAAAGTTCACATTCCCCTCCAGCCTTACAGTAAAAAGTGTTAAACCAAAAAGATGTAGAATTTTAATAGGATTCTTAATGTTATATTTTTTAACATTGTTTACATGGATATTTTCGAGAAAAACACCTTTTTATATGTAACCATAGTGATTATGCCCCCTAACGAAAAATAATTCTCAGCAATTTTTCTTGGTCACTTTGTTTAACAAGATTTTTTTTAAAACTTCAGGACTATTAGTTCCTTAGATATGGTTACCAGGTTACCCGGTACAGAACATGTGCAGTTGGGCATACTAAACTTTGTTTATAAATACTTACCCAGAAGTAACGGAAATTCCTTGGTGCCATGTTTATAGGCTCCTTTTTTCAAAATATATTTAGCAATAGGCAATGACGGAAAGTCTATCACAGAAATAGTTAAAGGCGTGGTATCATATACATTTCTTACATTGACTAGAGCTCCTTTTTGCATCAAATCAAAAACTATCCCTATATTCATTCTGGCGCAAGCAAAATGTATTGGTCTATTGCCGTCATCTGAATAAACGTTAGGATCAGCTCCATACCTTAATAATAGTTGGACAACTTCCCTACAATTAACTATACAGGTTGTCCGAATAAATTTAAATATAAACTGCCCCACAAAAGTTAAAGTAGTTCATAAATTCTGAGATTCTGTTTTAACAAATTAGAATTTTTAGTGTTTATTTTATATATTGAATGTTTTTCATTTATATAAGCGTTTGTATGCCCTTTTGCGCAATACGTTTGCTATGTGAAACAACCAAAACGGGTTTGGGGATCAGAACTACGCTGATTGATTTCCAACAACGAGGGAAGTAAGAGAATGCCAAGCAGGCGTTCAACAAGGTGCAGTGCGGAGGGAAAATCTCTTCTGGCAAGTTTGTGAGTGCCTGTCTCCAGATTCCGTCGGGAAAAAATAAAAAAAAATATTCCAAATTTTTTGGGGTAAACCAAGATACAGAATGTGTCTTTAAATCTTTGTGTAAGGGTATTTTGTTTATAATTAAAATTTGTGTTTGCTTTATCTTAAATTGGGATTTTTCTTCTATTTTTCATGAATTGAAATAAACAATTTTATAACTTCCTATTTTGTGTTTTTTCACCTTTTTTGATATCTAAATGATGACTTACTTACAACTTCAGGTAAGTTCGCAAATTATTTTGTTTTTAATTCAATTATTACACTTCACTATACTTTTATTATGTTTTGTTTTCCATAACCATAACCTATAGGCAACATAGCGATACAAATTTAAATACACCACCAATCTTCAAATGAACTGTCATACATCATGATAAATAAATTATTATTATTAATATTCTAATTTTGTGTTAACCTACAAAATGTGAAATCGTGACGCTACTGATTTTCAATTTTATAATATGGCGGTGGTTTTGACAACAAGTTCGTGAAACGGACTCTACCTCCTTTGCGGCGATTTGTAGCTCCGGTGGAGTATTAGGAAGCAATCGTCTTTATGTTCACTGCTCATTTTCCTTAAAAAGCACATAAAAACAGCACCACTTTCAATTAAATAGGAATGACAATAATAAACACAGCAACTACGCAAGCCCTAGTTACCATACAAAAGCACACCGCTAAATTTAATTTTATATAAAAATTCGATCGAAACTTCAATTTTCGTAATTTTACACAGTTTGCGCACACATGGGCCACGTGGCCGTGAACTATCTTTTTTTATTCGAATGATAATATTCATTCTCATAAAAAAGTCCTAGTTCACGGTCTCTTAACATAAATAACTATTTTAAAAACAATTTGATTATTTATATACCACAATTTTCAATAATTATTTATTTACCTATGAAATACTATGTTCATTCTATGATCTTTATTATTCAAAAGTTAACATCAGACTAAATAAAATAATTGAGAAAACTATCTTAATTATCATCAAAATATTTACAATAAACAAATCAGCAATAAATACTAACAAGGAACTTATCTGTCAACATTTATCGTCGGTCTAAAACACACTTATTGTATCTCCAAAGAACAATTTTTAGTCCAGGAAATCTTGGTATATAAGCGTCATTTTCGAGATAACGGCTGATACTTGGTAAAAAGTTAGTAAAAATGGTGTACAACAAAACTTAACTTATGCGACTTCTCAAGTCGGACCGGAACATATGATTCGATTTACACTCATTTTTCATGCCTTTCGTAGATTTTTCAGGTATAACTTTTTCTCGTGCATAGTACAGACAAACAGTTAATTACTTTTTTTTTCTTCTTTTAAAGGCCTACAATTCTAGACCTTACACGTAAAAAAATTGATTGGGTCAAAAGTTATTGGCAAATAAACAACTGATAACGTTATTGTTAATAAATAAAAATATAATGAGCATTTTTTACACAGTCGTACGGTGAACCTCAGAGAGTGTAGTCGAGCTAAAGTTTTGTTTTTCGATACTCGCATAAATTGTTGACTGACAGGCCTCCGACTTCGATTGTCCGTAACTCAGTCGTTTGTCAATAAATCTTAACGTATTTTTTTTCAATTAAAGCTCTTTCCAAGCCCCTCCTATGTGCGTACTTAATTCTCGACAAAAATCGGCGGATATAGTGTCAAATTAATTATGCAACTAAGCCAAATATGAAAAAAAAATTCGTGTTGTTGCAAAAATGTATTTTTTAAAAAAAAAATGATGGGTATCGATGTCTTATTAAGAAATCTAACAGTGAAAAAATTGGCGCGAGGTCGCATAGCTTACAGAACTCTGCAAGTCAATTTTTAGTTAATTTGTTTATAAGGCCATAATTCATAAACTATTGAACTTACAGACTCCATCTTACGTATCATTTTTTAATGAGTGAGAATAGATAAGCGTGATGTGGAAGTGTTAGTGTAAAAAATGCTCATTATATTTTTATTTATTAACAATAACGTTATCAGTTGTTTATTTGCCAATAACTTTTGACCCAATCAATTTTTTTTACGTGTAAAGTCTAGAATTGTAGGTCTTTAAAAGAAGAAAAAAAAAGTATTTAACTTTTTGTTTGTACTATGCACGAGAAAAAAGATATACCTGAAAAATCTATAAAAGGCATGAAAAATGAGTGTAAATCGAATCATAAACAATGTTCCGGTCCGATTTGAGAGGTCGCATAAGTTAAGTTTTGTTGTACACCATTTTTACCAACGTTTTACCAAGTATCAGCCGTTACCTCGAAAATGACGCAAAATGATCATTTTGTGTCTGATTTTCCTGGACTATTTCTGGCAATCGTCAATTTAAAGTTCTGAGATGGGTCCATATTATATAAAATAGAAGTATGCTTCAAATTCGTGTTTAGATTGAACAACTAGGCTAAATTAAAAAGTTTAATAGCGTTTAAGAAATTTGTAAATACTGAATGAGCATTTTTTTAAATGTTAAATAAAAGAAGCGGAGATACAATATTTGTACCCTGCACTTTGAAGAACAATCATCGCTTCTCCTTTTGTCAAAACACCAAAACTACATGCAATATTTTAAATACGACCAGTAAAATAAGAAATATTTTTACAAATTGGGTAAAAAAGTCATCAGACAGAAACAAAGAGAGGCATGGAGAATCAACTGCGAGGAAATCGAGGATTTCCCCCAAGCAGCTAGACTCCAAAAAGCCCTCTCAAAAGATCCACACCGTCATATCGGTATACTAACCAGAGAGGATGGCACTAAAACTGCCAACCTAAAGGAAAGTCTTCCATTATTGATGTCAACTCACTTCCCTGACTCCAGAACCACAAATACGGCGGCCTGAGAGGATGAGGAGAATCACTACCCGACGGACGATGACTGGCGTATATCACGACAGATCGTCGACGCGGACAGACTGAGGTGGGTCATCTTAGGCTTCTCCCCCTTTAAATCCCCGGGAACGGACGGCATTTATCCAGCCCTACTTCAATGGGGCCTGGATGACCTAATGCCGCACCTGGTAGGAATCCTCAGATCCTCACTGGCATAAACATAAACATAAACATCAAGGAGGTTGTTTTGATGACCATGGCACGTCTGCGCTCTACTGGTATACAACCTGATGTAAGATCCGGTAAACTGAGACGTAACTTGTGGCATGAGGCCCTCAGAGAGATCCCACTGCTGCAGGCCAATACGGACTCGATTCCACCGCGATATGCCTTCAACAGGCCCTACAAGGTAATCTTTAAAAACAACTCACAAGACTTATTGGAAGAAGGCGCAATCCGCATCTTCACAGACGGGTCTAAATCCAATGTGGGCTCAGGATGTGGTATTTTTTCCAGATCCCTGAATCTAAACATAAAATGGGCAATGGGCTGCAATGCAAGTGTTGCTCAAACAGAGCTCACTGCTATCTGCATCGCTGCTAAAGAGATTACCAAAAGGAAAACCACAGGTAATAATATATACATCCTTACGGACAGTAGACAAACACTACTAGCCCTGAACAGACCACGTATTACATCAGGCCTAGTACTAGAATGTCACATGGCCTTAATCGAAGCCTGTAACAACAACACGGTCACTTTAGGATGGATCAAGGGCCATGAGAAATCGAAAGGAAACCGTATTGCAGACTCGCTAGCCAGGAAGGCAGCCTCCCAAAAACTCTTGGGACCTGGCACTTCTATTGGTCTATCGGCGTCAGCAACGGCCGACCTATTAAAGGAACACTCCCTTAATAAGTTTAAGGGTAGATGGGACGACGCAGAAGGCTGCAGGCTTGCCAAGGAACTGCTACAGTATCCGGATAGCACAGTAGCTAAAAAATACGGGAACCTACGAACAACCACGGGAATTCTGACTGGTCACTGCCACCTACGAAAACACCTTCACAGACTGGGTCTATCTAACACCCCACTTTGTAGAGGATGTGAACAAGAAGATGAGCCTGTCGAACACATTCTTTGCGAATGTCAGACACTCTCTCATTTTAGGTTTCAAGTATTCGGCGAGCACAGGCTAACATACGCCAATAGGAGGGAACTTAATGCAGGCGACGTCATCCAGCCTACTTCAAGGAAGTAGGCTGGATGACGAGCTAGAAGGAAGTTTTGAACCTCAGAAGGATGCACAATGGGCCAATTGTGGCCTAAGTGCTGTGGGGCCACCCACCCTTCAAACCTTTACAGATACAGAGATACAGAAGTGTTTATTTTTGGATTCATATGTATGTGTAGGTAACTTAATTTTATTTTTCATAGTTGGATATTTTACAGATGCACACAGAAAACATAATTTCTTTAAGTCAAAGATTTTGTTTATATTATACAGTGCGTCACTAGGGCGCATGCTGGAACTAGACATAATAATCTAAATAAAGCTTCTTTGTATAATCTCTAAAAGGGACCTATAAATGTTCTGGAAGCACATCCCCAAGAAAATAGGCCATACCTGAGATGGCTTTCCACTAGACCGTAGTACAATATCTGCAAGTATTGACATTATACATAATACATAAATTTTTTTAAACACTTAAAGTTATAAAGCATAATCTCTAGTTTTTTTCTATAAAAAATATGTGAAGCTATTCTTATGGTCTCTAGAATTAAGAAATGGCAAATTATGTTTTATTAAAATTTAGAGTAAGTAATTTATGATGAAACCAATCCTTAATTAATCTTAGATCATTTTCAACTATTTCTAATCATTCAATTATCTATTTCATAAATAATGGCTGTATCGTCTGCGACTCTAATTGTATATATCAAGTACTGCTCACTGAAAACAATTCATTTATACAAAGATTCAATAACACAGAATCCAAAATTGTTCCTTTGTTATAATTATTTATTAAATAACGTATATTTTGTTGTTTATAGAATTTTAACAATAATAACAAGTTTGGTGTTTTTAAATGTGAAAAATTTCAATTTCTGGGTTGTTGGTCTCGAATTTCATCTTCATGTATATTTTAATAATCATATTCCAAAAATAGAGATCGGAATAGTTTTTTCAAAATTGAACAGAGGGTTTTCCACTTTAGTTGTGGTTTTCTAGGTGAAATCAATAAATAATTCTATTATGAAGTCTTCGTAAAGTTCTTTTATTACCATTATTCATCCTTATTTTTCAAGTAATTGTTCGATAACTATTTACATTATTAAATAATGTATATTTTGTTGTTTATAGAATTTTTTGTAACAACATTAGCAAGTTTGGGGTTTTTAAATGTGAAATATTTAAATTTCTGGGTTGTCGGTATCAAATTTCATCTTTCAGTATTTTAAATTTTTTTTGATGTATAGTTTGATAGTATTATTTCTAAAATAGAAATTTGAATAGTTTTTTTCAAAATTGAAGAGAAGGTTTTCCATTTTATTTTTGGTTTTCTAGGTGAAGTCAATAAATAATTGTATTATAAAGTCTTCGAAAAGTTCTTTTATTACCATTATTGATACTTATTCTTCAAGTAATTGTTCGATAACTGTTTACAGTATTAAATAACGTATATTTTGTTGTTTATAGAAATTATTTACACGTCTCAAGTGACTCTAGAAAGAATAAAATTCCATTTAATAAACAATTCAAATACCTAATTGAATTAAAATCACAAAAATTTTGAAATGACGTAAAATACCATGTCGTATATTAAATTTATCCACCTTTTTCTATTTTCAATTGATACTTACAAAGAAACATTCTTCCAAATAATTCTCAATTTATTGACTGAAATTTATTTAGATAAAATTTTTATATATACATAGTTATTTTCCAACTAACTTTAAGCTGATCTAAAAAATCATTTGGTAAGAAAAAAAATTTATAAGACTTGGCCCAATTTTTCCAGCCTTATACCAAACATTGAGCCAAGTCTTATACATTTTTTTTCTTGCCTAATGATTTTTTAGATCAGCTTAAAATTAGTTGGAAAATAACTATGTATATATAGAAATTTAATCTGAATAAATTTCAGTCAATAAATTGAGAATTATTTGGAAGAATATTTCTTTGTATCAATTGATAATAGAAAAAGGTGTGGATAAATTTAATATACGACATGGTATTTTACGTGATTTCAAAAATTTTTGTGATTTTAATTTAATTAGGTGTTTGAATTGTTTATTAAATGGAATTTTAATCTTTCTAGAGTCACTTGAGACGTGTACATGGCGCAAAGTTTTACTGATATCCGTAAATAGCAGTTTTGGTAGTATTAGAACATACTACAAAAATCTTAATTCACTATCATTATCAGATCCTGCAGGCAAGTTTCGTTTTTTCTTATTCTTACCGCTCGTTCTTTATTTGTACAGGGTAGACTTTCGAAATAACCCGAATACGTGTTGGGTATTACCCCCTCTATTAGGAGAAATAGTAAATCTTTTTTCAGCTGCTGTTACTGGGATTCTTTCTCTATATTTCGGCTTAACAGAAATATCTTTCCAGTCGAAATAGCTTTCGATTTGTTTTCTATACATCTTAAACTTGGCCACGTTAATTTCTAAGCAATTTTCATCACTCAAATTATACTTATATTGTATAGTAAAGGCTTATTTTTTCGAAACGTAGCCATTTCACCTTTAACCACAGGACTGTGTGACCGTCTTTATTTCCATCTGTTAGTGAAAAACTAGTGCGTTATAATTTTTGAATCGAGATCTTCCAAATCAAATACATCAGAAAATGTTCGTGAGAACACTGTAAGCCCTATAATAAAGTACCAAAATAACGTAGAGACGTAGAGTAACTCATACCATTCTTATCGTTTGAAGAGGTTCAGACTCGCATCTTTATCACCAACTCATAAGCGTACGATGACATTAAATATTTACAGACACAAGTATTTAATTATGAAATTTTTTTTATCTTTTAGCAATGTAGATATAAATGGTTTTGTGCATTAAAAAAATGATTTTCTTTTAAAAATGTTCCTATCAAAAGACTGGTTTAGGGCAATTATAGCAATTATAGCCAATAACAAATCTTGACTACTAAAAAAAAATTAAAACTTCATATCACTAACTGTTTCACCTTATAATATGGAATCAATTCTACAACAGATTATTGTAAGAATAACAAAAATATCTATTAGATAATTATTAGAGCAAAAAATTGCAAAAATATGAAACAAAAAGTACTTGGACAGCTCAAAATTTGCGGAAAAATCAATAAATCAGCATATTAAGCAAAAAATAAATTTATAAACCAATGAAAAAATTAAATAAAATAAGTAATAAAAGCAAATTAAAACTCAAAGTAAGTTACGAAAAATATAAAGGTGCGACCCTCACCTTCTTTTAAAAAAGGTCGACGGGTGAAATAAAAATCCAATTTTCAACTCTCAAGCTTCGTTTTTGTCTTCAATGGGGAAAAGTAAGGGTTGGACCGGTTTCGATCTTCTCGTAACTAACTAAACATTAAAAGGCATGGCACAGCGCAAGGCCTTCGGGGAAAAAAAATCATTAAACTTCAAAAAAAGCATAAAAACAGTAAATCTCTCATGGTTGTTTAAAAAATTAAGCAATAAGCATAACGTTTAAATTCTAGTCGCTAGTTATTATATATTTTCTAAAATATCTCCAGATTCATCAAACATATCTTCGTAGTAGTATCTTCGTTAAGATTCACAACCACTGGTTCTATAGTGATTTCAATGTGGTTATTAAGATCCCACATCTTCTTCTCTTCTCTTATGACATGCTTTATACAATTTGTCATTAATTCTGATGTCACATTACTTATAGCATCATTAAGAAGTTCTTTAACGTTGTTTATTTTAAAATTGACACTTTTATTTGCTACTTCATCTTTTATTTGAGCCCAAACAAGCTCTATTGGGTTCAGCACGCAATGATGGGGCGGCAATCTGAGAAAAATTACGCTTCGCTTTTGTGCCAATTCATCTACTGCGTATCGAATATATTTATGTTTGTGCAGCCGCGCGAACTTTAATAATTCTATTTTTAACAAAGTGTTATCAAATGGAATATTTCTTTCATTAAGCCACTCTAAAATGTGGGTTTTTCTCCATTTGGTTGTTGGTAACTGCTAGATACGTCGGCTGTGATACGGTGCGTTGTCTATAACGACAACAGAACCTGGTTCAATTCTTAAGAGAATCTCAGAAAACCATTTTTCATAATGTTCCGCATTAATTTCTCCATGGTAATCGCCAGATTTATTAGAAACCAATGTGTTTAAACCTCCTTCAACAAATCCTGAATCACTGCCGGTTTGTGTTATAATGAGGCGTTTACCTTTTCCAGATGGAGCTTTTACTCCAGTCGATAATCCTTCTATGAATGCTTGTCTTTTGTTTTTTATATTTAAATCTTGCCAAACTTTTGTAACCGTGTGGCCTTCATTTAACCAAGTTTCATCGGTATAATATATTTTTCTGTTATCTCTTCGATACTCTTCTATGGCTTTTAAATATTTTCTGTGCCCTAAAATTATCTCCTGTTTTTCAATTAAGGCACTATTCCGGCTTCGCTTCAAATATCTAAAGTTCAAGTTACGTAATGTGTGTAGCAAAAGATTTCTTGATATTGGCGGCAAAGCTTCATTAGACTGAAGAGACGATGCAATTTTCTTTAAAGTTGGTACCTCATTTTTAAAATAAAACCATGTACTGCGCGACGTATCAGCTGCTTTTGTTGATCGTCTAGTTCAATTTTTTTTTCCTCTAGTTTCAGGCGTAGGCGTCGACGTATTTGACTCACTAGTTGATTAAATTACTTTGTGTACAGTGCTTTCTCCCTTTTTTGTCAAAATACTACATAATGTTACTACTTCACTTACTACAGCTACATGCAGTAAAACACAAAATATAAGAGAGACTCGTATGATATATAGCATAGTATATAAATGTAGAGAACATAGCTAATTATGAATAAATTAACCCGAGAGGTTCCAAGAGGTGTAATAACACCTGTTTCGGCATAGTAATATGAAACATATCAATAAAACGTTGTATATTATATGACTAAACTGAAATTAAAATTAACTTAACACATAAAAACTTAGAATAATTCTGTTAGCATGGACCAGTAGGCAAATAGTAAACCTTTCAAATGATATCCGATTGAGTTTTTGTTGTAAGGTTCATACAAACCATAAAAATGTATATTTGATGTTTAGTACTTGGTAAGGATAGTATTATAGACATTTCTTGCTATTTCTGGGAGAAAAAATTTAACTTTCTTTTTGAATAAATTTTAATTCTACTAGAATGCAATTGTATACCCTTGGTGCTAAAAGCATAAAGGATATTTGACATAAAGAACTCGTCTTTCTAGGAGGAGTAAAATGATGCCTCCGTCTAATTTCGTATCTATGCTCAGGTAGGGGAGGTTGGGGCAATGTGGACTACGGGGGCAATGTAAACCACCTAGGTTTTTTTCATAACAGCGGCAGCAATGCAACAGATTCGATTCTACTTATGTGCATACGGGTCCTACCGATACTCAGTAAGAACTTGGCAGCCGTAGAGGATTGTTTATCAGAGTTTAGAGCCAAAACGTGATTTGCGGAAGCGTCGATCTAACAAAAGTGTTGACTTTATATCAGAATTACTTGGTAAGTAAATGTATTTTTATCTATTTTTTAGTCTCCATACGTTGTTTAGAGTGTGCTTAATATATGCCAAACGGCAATGTTAGGATTTTTTATAAACATTGAATATAAAATACACGTGTTCAATTTATTGTATATGTGGGGTAAATTGAACCGTTAGTGGTCCACATTACCCCAAGTACATTTTTATATATCTAATTTTATTTTCCTTGTTTTCAGGTGCCTAGTCAAGATGGTCCGTAATTATAGAAGAAAAACGAAGAAACAAACATGGTCACTTGTTGCAATGGAAAATGCTATTAAAGCAGTTAAAAGCGGACAAATGGGCTATTTGAAGGCAAGTAAATGTTTTAATATTCCAAAAGCAACATTAATTCGACGATGTAAGGAGCAAAATAAAATAATTTCACCCAACGAAAAAGGTTTGGGGTTTTATAAACCTGTGTTTACCAAACAACAGGAGGAAGAATTGGAAAATTATATTCTAAATATGGAAACCATGTTCTTTGGCATTACATTGCTTGACCTTCGTTCTCTTGCTTTTAAGTTAGCAGAAAAAAATCAGATAGAGCATACATTTAATAACACCAAAAGACTAGCTGGCCTTGATTGGACTTATGGATTTCGTAACCGTCATCCAAACATTTCGTTGCGCAAACCCGAGTCGACTTCTGCTGCAAGGGCTCAAGCCTTTAACCGCCATAATGTCAAGCAATTTTTTGACCTATACAAAAACGTTTTGGATTCTAAAAATATCGCATTAACCAGAATATTCAATTGTGATGAAACCGGGTTAGGCACTGTTCCAAAATGTAACAGTAAAATATTAGCTAAAAAAGGAAGGAAGCAAGTTGGCCGTCTCACCTCTGCAGATAGAAGTGGAACCACCACAGCAGTTACTTGTATGTCGTCATCAGGAAACTTTGTACCACCATTATTGATTTTTAAAAGGAAAAGGATGAAGGTCGAACTCCAAGATGGCGCACCACCTGGAACAATATTTGCATGCAGTGAAAGTGGCTGGATTAATACCGACATCTTTTTAGTATGGTTTAAGCATTTCGTTCAACAGGTGAAACCCACCGACGATGATCCCGTCTTACTAATTTTAGATGGGCATAGTAGCCACACAAAAAATATTGATGTGATTGATATAGCCAGAACTAAACATGTACATATTATTTGCTTGCCGCCCCACAGCACTCATCGTATGCAGCCAACTGATGTCGGTTTCATGGCCCCATTAGCACGCTACTACGATATGGCTCTGGAAAAGTTTTTGAATAATCATCCAGGCAGAGTTGTCACGGTCTTTCAGATCGCCAAAATTTTTGGTGATGCGTACTTACAAGCAGCAACCTCCTTAACGGCTATTAACGCTTTTAAAAAGTGTGGATTAGTCCCCTATGATCCAAATATTTTCACAGATTTAGACTTTGCCCCGTCTGCTGTTACTGACAAAAATCTAGCGACAAACGAACTGCCACAATCTGAAAAGGAAGAAATAATTTCTCCAACCTTTACTGCGGGAGCACCTTATCGAAGCTCACACAATGTAAGTTGGATGAAGCGCCTCCTACAGAATCTACTTCAGACGATCCTTCACATTGTAACGATAAAGAAGCAACGGCTTCAACATCTACTGCCGGCACGACTCTATCACAGCCCATACAATCTAAGCTGGAAAAAGAAGTTCCTTCAGCATCAGCATGTCTTCGCTCTACAGAAAACCAAAGGAAAAGTAGTTTTGGGTCAGAAAGTCCTATCGACATTCGTCCACTTCCAAAGACTTCTAAATCAAATAATGAACCATTACGGAAAAATAAAAAGAGCAAAGCAGCAATTCTAACATCTAGTCCTTATAAATTGGAGTTAGAAGCTGAACTAAAAATAAAATAGGAAAAAGAAGCAAAGAAAAAGGAAACAGTTAAAAGAAAAATTGATAATCAAGAAAATGAACCAAAGAAACAAAAAGTACAGTCTTTCTAAATCAGATAAAGGAAAGCAGAAAAAAAAATTTGTAGATGAAGATGCAGACGATGAAGACCACGATGCAGAATGTTTTATTGTAATGAGTTGTACTCAACATCAATGGCCGAAGAAGGTTGGGTGCGCTGCTGCGGATGTTTAAGATGGGCTCATGAAGCCTGCGCAGGATTGGACCCTGAAGATGACGAGGCATTTAAATGTGAATTTTGTGCAGAATGTTAATATTTCAAGTACTCGTATTTTTAAGTTGGTAGTACCATTATTTTTATGTTCTATACCTAAATAAAGATTTAATTTTGAATTTCCTTTTTGTGGTCCATATTGCGTTACCCCATAGGGCAATATGAACTTCAGACGTGTGTTCAGATTTTTTTTTAACAAACAAGTCTTAAAAATGAAGTCTGGTAAGTTCATAATGATAGTACAAGGTTCACTGAACAATGTGGGTTCATTACAATTCCAAATTTCATCTTAATAATGAGGCTATACAATTTTTTATCTTAGATAGTTCACATTGCCCCAACCTCCCCTAAGTCAAATTTATTTTTTGTGATATGAAATTTTGTGCTTACTCATAAGAAATATAGTCAATGCAATGCAATGTTAGCTTATTTGTATAAAAGGTCTGATGAGTAGGTGTAATGTTTATGTAGCATTATCTTAAGAAATCTATTTTGAAGAACTTCTAAGCTAATGGATGCATGTGAATTTTTAAGGCACTACCCCAAACAAGTATGCCACACCAAAGATGAACTTTCCACTAAACTGTAGCAGTAGGCTTGAGATACTTGAACGGTATACATATACCGTTATATTCCAGGGTGATACTGAACTTGGGTTGAGATGTTTCAAGATCATTGGTTTTCGATTTTCTTGAAGTAAATGAAATCATCCAGCGGTATATTTTCTAAAATTATTTCGGGTAGTAAAAAGAAAACAACTTGCCTTAAACTTAGAAACTCATGAACATGGAAACATAAAAGCTAGTCAGTTAAGTGAGTAAACATTCCTTATATAGTACAGACAAAACGGGGGCGAATAAAACGGTTATTAATTTTTAACATATATTTATGAACTTCCCAATCTTTTGTGGAGCAGATTATTTGAATCACCTTATTTCAACATTGAGTTGAAATTGTTACTAATTTGATTGTTCGAGGCACAAGATATTGCCTTTTGAAATTGTTTGACTTAATTTTCAAAGTTAATTATCAAATATAAATAATTCAACACAAAATTTTAATAAAATTTCGACAATATACTTACAAATACAAGCTTCCATTAATGGAGTGAATCCTACAATGTTCTTTTTGTTGATATCTAAATTAGGAGTTGCTAGTAGTAATTTCAAAACCGGCGTATCGCATTTTTCTGCAGCTACATGCAAAGCTGTTTTACCATGTTCAAAATCATAGTTAATATCTACACCAACATCAATGCAAGCCTTCAGAAGCAGCAAGTTACTGTGCTCAACAGCCATTTTAAATGTTTCATTAAGATGCTGATGACTACCGTTCAATCCTAAATTTAATAATTCATAAAGTTTTATTCAAACATAAGTCAAATAAATGACTAAACTGAGAATCAATTGCATGGGCGTACCCCCTCCCCCCCTCCTAGAGAATCTCAAAAAAACGACGTAAACGTAACAAGAATATAAATAAAATCTTAAATGACTGAATAGCAGAGCCGTCTGACGTGAAATAGATAATAGGATTGTTTAGGAATGTAAATTCTTTCCACTGTAAATTATTAGCTGTCGGCACGGCTATCTATTCAAAGGTATACTCGTATTTGTTTACATATCTGTTAACATTCATATATTGAAGGAAAATGCATTATTTTCGAAAATATATGGACTTTTTCACAAAGTGTTCGCCTTGTATATGAAAATCACGTCATAGGATTCCGTTTGAAAATTTTGTACAATATGAATGAAAGTACTTCGAGTTCTCCCATGAAAAAATATCGCTACCTTTTCGGACTCCCTTATGAGATATAGGTTGATGAAAAAAATCAAGGTTTTTATTTAATAAAGTATACTTAATTTTTCAAATTGACATCATTGGACTCTGTATACGATGTAACACATCATTTAACATCGTGGTTTTATTACTACAAGGTGTCCAAAAAACCAAAATTCGTTATTTTTCTATATTCGTGAATCACCTTGTATGAATTGTATCAACTGTGATGAAAGGTGAGATGAATTTATGATATATGATAATTCAACCTTTTTTCGCATTTTCTGTTTATAAAACAACGAAATTATGAGTCTCAAAATAGCATTATTATCAAGTGAAATTGCCATGTAATACGAAAAGATTTGGAAATGAATTTCTCATCAATTTGTCATACAAGGATGTGATGATAATATCACCAAAGATAAATCAGAACTAGGGTGAATGCACTAGTGAATGAACACTCAAGACATTTTTGAACTTCACTGTATTTTTATAAACCATCCGTACTGATTTTCAGCTCCAGAAAAATAACACTTCGTGCTCAATGAAATAGTGAACACGTTGCATACGATAGTTACAGAAGTAGACAGTTTAAGACAGTAAAAAAATAAAATGTAAAATGTTGCATAATACCCCAGTAAATAAACGACTGCTACCATTGATTGAACATGGCTGATCCAATGAATGAACTTATGAAGAAAATAGACGTTGAACAATTTTTAATCAATGATTATCAACGACAATACAACATATGGTGATACAATATTATTTCAGACAAATTTCAGCATTTCTGGACATTCGAAAAAGACGCGTCTTATAAGCTTGGGTGCATCAATCATTTCCACAATTGAAGTTTTCTCGTACCATATCTGGTCAACACGTTCTGGCCAGTTGAAAGTATTGGGACCTGCTGGTGTCATAGCGCGAACTTCATATTCATCACCTTCTGCATTTTCCACTACTCCAGGAAAATATTTGGTTACACATTATTATGACATAAGCTCCAATAGTAATAATTTCTTGTGAATCCTTGATTTTTGCTCCATTTTTATCCCTGTTGATATCATCCTCTGGGGAAGATAGTATTTTCCTTATGTTGCTCGGATTGATATTATCAGAATATTTACGAATTTCGGGACATTCGTAGGAACCACGTCTAATAAGCTTTGGTGCTTCGATCACTTCTGCAATTGAAGACTTCTTGTACCACATCTGGTCAACACAATCTGGCCATCTAAAGGTATTAAGACCAGCGGGTGCCATAGTACGGACTTCATATTCATCATTGTCAATAGTTTCTACTATGCCCGGAAAATATTTCTGGTTATACGTTATTATAACATAAGTTCCTACAGTGATATCTTGGGAAACACTAAGATTTTTATCTTGATTGCCAGTATCGATTATGTCAGCCTGTAAACAGGTAACTTCTGTTGCTGGTGGTGCTTTGGTTCATTTCGCGGTTCTTCTTGTGGTTGCTTCTTGTTTTTTTTCTTTCTAATTGATTTTTGTTTCAATTTCTCAGCTTCTTTATCCTTTTTCTCAGATTCTTTTGTATCTGTATAGTCTTTCCAATTTTTGGAAGTGATGGCAAACGGCATTAAAGTTGCCTGTTTCCTTTTGCCACACTTTTTTTCAATATTTGGCCAATGAAGATGTTGTAGCCATACGTCTGTGGTAGTTTTCGGCTTCTGCGGCTCTTGATTATGGAAATCGACACTACTGTTATCTATTACTACGTCGGTTTTATTTGGAATCTCGAGTTCTTCTACAGCATTCAGATCATCTGTTTTACTTGTTTATTTCTCGTAACCTTCTATTAGAGTATCATTATTAGTTATACTCTCTTGCTCGGTACCGTCCAATATATCTTCAGTATTTTCAATTTCTTCTATGATAACGTTTTCTATATCTTCCGTTCTATCCACATTCAATATTATTGTTGAATTGTCAGATATGTTAGCTGGATAGAGAATACTATTAATTTCCAATGGTAGGTTCAACAGATCATCTGTTAAGTGTGTTGTTTATTCTTGTATATCCGGTATGTCAAAATTAGCAATATTCTGCGAGTTTTCTTCGAAGGCTTCTTCACATTCTTGGTTCATTCCATCAGCATTTCTCTAATTATTCGTTCCATCGGCATCTAATATTTTCCAAAAGTTGTAGAACTGAATGTCGACTGCTTTTTTACCTTCATAGGCACTATTGAATTATATCAAAGTTTTTGAATCTACATGATGTTTAATGACTTTCAGAACAGTTTCATATTCGTCTCTGATCACAAAAACTTTCTTGTCACAATTTAGGTCAAGCTGCTGTCTCCTTGTTGAAATGCATTGGGAATAATTCACAGCGTTTGCACTAAATGGAAACAATCCACATTTTCTGAAACCGTTTTTGATCGATTCTTCAAAAGCTTTTTGGAAAAGGGGGGCAAAGGTATTTTTTGTAACTGATGTATTGGTGTTCTGTTTATGTTTCAAAATGGTCTTTTTCCAGTGTCCTTTGAAAGACTTGAATACTGATACGTCACAAGGTTGCAAGATATGTGTTGCATTTGGCATAAGGCAGTATAGTATGATTCTTTTCTGTACACAGAAATTATACAAATCCATATTGATATGCGATTTATGACCGTCAAGCAATAATAAAACAGGAAATTTAATGTTGTTTTCTTGAAGCCAACGGAAGAAAATATTCGTAGAATGTTGCACTCGTCATCCATCCACTATCTGATCGGCCAATACCGCACTCCTCAGGTATAGTTTGTGCAATATCTCTTGGAATACGCTTGTACGGGTACAGAATCATAGGTGGAGCAGATTCTCCTGAGGCACAAAATGTACAGAGAACTGTTATGCATTTTGTTTCTGGGCCACTAGCATTCCATAAAAATTCCTGTAATTTTTGGGACCCAGAAGCTTTTCAGTTTTGGGACAAGTCTGCAAACCGGTTTCATCGCCATTAAAAAATCTATCAGGCTCAGAAAGGATGTCTTCAACTCCATACTCCAATTAAATATTCCTTCATCTCCTGAAACCATTTTCGAATATTTTCCTCTGTTACAGATGCTCTCGCCTTGGATATTAATTCTGTATTTCTTGTGATTATTTTTGGATGTCTTTGTAAAAAAAGATGTAACCATTTCCTACCTGGTCTATCATCCACGAATTAATTCCCCTCATCGGGATGCATGGGAAATCCTAATAGAGCTTTGGATAGAATCTAGAGTAGTTTCTTCTTCGGAGGTCAAAATGGTGGGAGGTCCCATTTTTCGCATCATGGGAATTTTTCCCGTGGTTTTGTTGAAAAGTGTACTTTTCGGAATCCCATATTGTCTGCTGGCCGCATTGATGGTGATTTCCTTTTTTCTTATTGCTTCCACGGCCCTCTGGAGACAGTTATCGGAATATCGGAATCTTACATACTTTTTCTGATGTTCTGGCTTGGTCTTTCCACCTTCCATATTTCTGTCAAATGATTGAAAAAAATATGAAATCAGAAAAAACAGAGAAAGAATAAATTGTTCATTCGCTGGAGCACCATTGATCTATGTTATGATTCAATGAAGAAACAAAGTCGTTCATTTACTGGATAGCAAGCTTAGTAGACATTTCCTGACGGAACCCGTGAAACAGCCTTTCTAAACGAGTATATAAGGATCAGATCGATGAAATCTAGATTAACGCGTAAAATCCCAATGAATGAACATTTTGTTCGTTTACTGGGTTCAGCACATGCACCAATGAATGAACACTCAAATTATTGAATTTAATAAAGATTTCGGTGTATTTTGAGGTTGGGCTTTCGATCAAATCAGTTGAAATTAATTAATTGATGTGATAATGACGACACACCACACATCTCATTTGTTAATATCTTATTCTGTACTATGGCTCACCTGGTTATTGCTTAGTATCGTTTCTCAAATTTTGTCAACAAAAACACAGCGGTACGTTCATTCATAAGAACTGACTTGAACTAACGAAGTATCACGTTAAGAGGAACATGTTGCACGTAATGAGGGATATTGCAGTGTTTACGAGAAAGACACCATATTCTTAATAATTTAAGATATATTTCAATTTGTTCATTCACTGGTGATGTTTATTCACTGGTGCATTTACCCTAAATCATAACTTGGGAGATACGGAGTGATGCAAAGTGAATATTTCTCATATTCAACACCCTGTATCTCGAAAACTAGTGATAGGATCGTGTTGCGCCCATTGAAACATTTCCCAGAATGATCAATTCTTCAACATATCAAAAATTCAAGAAATTTGACGGAGGGCCAAGGTGTGCGGGGTCCTTTATAGCCAGTTCCAACTTCAATTAAATATTTTAATCGGTTATTAGTCGTGTTAAGTTACTTTCTCGGTACCACCAAGCTTAATTAAACCAAGCGAGCAAGGAAAATGTGCTTGGTGGAACACAATTGAAATTTGATTAGAGAAAAAATTTAATAGATAATTAGTTGATCGGTAATAAGTGAGATCTTGGTGGAACCAGCCTTTAATATAGGAAATACATGATAAAAATTGATAAAGATCAAACTTCCATGCAACGTTAAACAAAACTTACTGAAAATATAGTATATCATCTAAAATACGTGAAAAATATTGAACAATCTCTTTAATTGACGAAGAATGATACTGTAAATGAAGATGACGATGGTTTTGACTCTTTTATTAAGTTATTTAGCGTCAACATGCACAAGCAAGTTCAAAAAAGTATCAATTACATCCTCAACCTTTGCTATGTCCGTACGTCTATATGTTCAAAAACGAAACTGTTTTATCGTGTACGTAAATTAAAAAAATAATCTGACCTTTAAATCCAATACGCGATACTGCAGAACGTGGATTTGAAGATCGAGAAGATCTATTCGATGTGGAAGATATTGAACCCATTGTACCTTCTCAAAATGAAAATCTCTCATTTGTCACTGTGACATGTATTGTCATCGCTTCCGACGTAAAGCAAAATGATTGCGTATCGCCAATGAGTGGTAAAAATGGCTTGTACTGATTATCCAGTCATAACTTTGCTGTACTTTTGCTACTTCAGTTCCTTTGATACTTCCAAGGAACTTCGTCTACCAGATTTGCTCAATTTAGGAACATAGTAGCATTAGAGATGAGAACATTTTTCAGGATATAGTGGATCACAAACATTTTTTCGAATAGTCGTCGAACGAAGAGCTAAAAAATAATGTGTGACACAAAGAACGGGAATGAACTTTGCTAGATTGGAGATTCTGTTTGACTTAGGATTAATACTAAACTAAAAATTATCACGTACCTACTTACTTTACATATATTTTTTAACGACATTAGTGATAAAATTTTATATTGTAGAGCACGTTCGCTATAGATTTCACAATCATTTATATGCCATTCTTTCGTTTTCACATCAAGAAATAACAATTTAATATAAAATAATGAAAATTGTCCAATATTGTATAAGAAATACGTATTCGTTGATTAATTAAAAACTATATCAAGGTAAAACTCGAATGTAACGTTTTATCTTGCAGGAAAAGGGTTTTATCTATCTGTATTAATGTGAACAGAGCCGCACTATCAATGAATGTACAGCTTTAGAAAATATTGGAAATTATAATTAACGAAATCAAATTTTCGATAGGGAGAATGTCTATTATTCGACAAATATCAGCCTGATTATTTGAAATATTTCGGAATCTACACTCATGGATAACATTATTGAATAATCTTTATTATCACTTTCATTTCAAAGTATCTGCGTTAACTTTCACATTTTTCATCTAGTAGGCGAATATAATCCACATCTCAAAATTTTTTTGACTTTTATTCAATATTAATGGAGATGTAATGTACCTAATCCCCTAAATTAATTTAATTATTGTTTTCCTATATTATTATCATCATTGCTTTTATTCAAATTAGTAGACAGCTGTATCTAATTTACCGCTTAAGGAACACTTTAAACTAAAGAAATATTGGTATTTCGTATTACTCATTATTCCTGTGTAGTTATAGTATTTCTTTAGTTTAAAGTGTTCCTTACAAATATGTGTGTGAAAGACAACCCACAATTAAACACAAATCACTCCACTTCTCCTCTGGTCGGCAACCATAACCCGGTGCTTAACATCTTCGCATCAAGTTTGGCGTCCCAACGTGTGGCCAGAAGAATTATGCGTGTATGTAACGTGTGCTATTTGTTTTAAAGATCTAAACAGACACTGTTCGGCTCGTCATACTATTTAGAACGTTCGTTGTTTCCTTAACACTCCATATTTCATCACTTCAGGAAATAATTTTGTTGGAATTTTCGGTAGTGACTATTGAACTCCCTGTTACTTGTAATACATTTTATAATTAACTGCATGTTATGTAACGAAATCAAGCCATAAGAAGCAAGATAGAAACATGACAGATTCGATTCAGCAGATAGTAATGTCACCGGACATGTTAAAAACTCTCATCGAAAGCATTTGTATCAAGATAAAAGATGATAATCAAACAGTAAGTACTGCTAATTTCTCTGCATGCAAAGCTAGATTTGACAGATCTTCAGGAGCGGATGTGGATGCATTTATAGAAATATCACAACCTACAAAGAATGTTTGAAGATTTCAGAAGATAATGATTTCAAATGTCTCAGTATGTTACTATGTGATGCAGCAGCTACATGGTGGCAAGGGATCAAAGGATCCATTACTTCTTTTGATGAAGTAACTAAGGCTGTTTTACATGCTTATGGATTTGCTAAGCCCGCATACCAAATATTTAGAGATATATTTTCCACTGCTCAAGGTACCGAGAAAACAGATATATTTGTGAATCAAAAACGTGCCTTATTTTAAGATTACAAGGTGATTAAATTGTTTCTAAACACGTACAAAAAGATATGCTGTATGGATTGCTAAATCCATTGATTAGAGGTAAAATCTGTCGTGATCAAATTAATGATTTTCGCGAATTTATTGAAGCAGCTCGAAAAGCAGAAACGTCTTTACAAGACAACGGTGCTTTAAAACCTGTTACTTCAAATCAGAACTCACACAGTTATGTTCGAAAACAAAGACACTGTTCTTATTGCAAAAATTATGGATATTATAAAGACGAGTGTCTGGTGTAATGGTTCATCCAAAGTTTTAATTTGCTATGGTTGCCATACGAAGCAACTGTCCAAAATGTTCAATACCATCAACGTCAACTCGACCAGCTGAATTTTTGTGCAGCTCGTTTTCTCAAGCTTCATGTAACTTGCGTCCTTTAGCATATATTACAGTTGAAGGTCATACAGGCATGGCATACCTCGATTCAGGTGCTCAATCCAGTATAGCAGGAGCAAATCTACGGGAAATTTTACTTAATGACAAGATTCCTTATACTACTAGACCCATGGAAATGATTATAGCTGATGGAAAAGTAAGCTTAGTAACGGCTCTGTTTTTTGAAGTCTCTGTTATGCTTCAAGACAGACAACATAATTTAAATCTAATTTCAATTCCTGAGCATGCTTCTAGTAGAACGCTACTCGGCTGACTTTTTGAAATTAGCCAACATTGTTTTGAATATTCCACGTGGTTGTTGGTGTTATGGGGATGCTCCAGAGATATTGTATCCATTTGTAAAAGAGCCTCTCAACCAGTATTGTACGTTGAATGCTATAAATCTCTCAGAAGTCAATCTAAGAGATTCCGAAGCGACTAATTTAACTCCTTCTCAAAGAACTAACCTTAACAATGTGTTGTAGGAAAATAGCGACATCTTTGAGGAAATTCTAGAGTCTACACCATATGCTGAACATTCTATACAATTAAAAGGAGAATATCATCCATAACACAAATGTGACTGACAGTGATACTGTGAATAAAACTCAAAGTCAGTGTCACACTATACAATTATTGGATCACACACCTATTTCAGTCCCTCCATATAGGCTCTCGGAATATAAGAAGGAATTACTTTGAAAGGAAATCGATAAATTGCTGTCCATGAATATTATCGAAGAGTGCGACTCTCCGTATGCAGCGCCAGTGGTATTGGTTCTCAAAAAGGATGGTGGGGTAAGGCTTACCGTAGACTATCTTAAAATTAATTCAATTACCCGCAAGGATAAATATCCTCTGCCCCGGATTGATGATATAATCCACAGTACGAAACAATCCGAGTATATAACTACGCTGGATTTAAAAGCCGGTTATCATCAAGTTCCTGTAAACATTTCTGATAGAGATAAAACTGCCATGTGGTACCTTTAGGTACACTAGAATGCCATTCGGTCTCTGCAATGTGCCAGCGACTCTCCAACGTGTCATTGGCTGCTTCCGGTCTGGCCTTCAAGACGTTTATATCCTGGGATATTTGGAGGATCTGATCGTTCGTTCATCGTCTTTTAGTAATCACTTAAAATACCTAAAAACAGTATTTAATCGCCTTCACCATTTCAAACTTCAACTAAATCGAAAAAAATTGCTCTTTTTCATGTGATTCTATCCTGTATTTAGGTCACATCATTTCGCCTTTAGGAATTTCACCAAATTATGAAAAAGTTAATGCCATATCTAATTTAGCAGAACCAAAGAATGTGCAGAACCTAATTTCATTTCTGCAAACCTGCTCTTGGCACCGAAGATTCATACCTGGATTTGCTGATATAGCCCAACTATTGTCCACGCTCACTAAAAAGAAAGCAAAGTGGTTGTGGGTTCCTCGCCAAATAGAGACATTCAATCAATTAAAAGCTATGTTAACTAGCAGGCCAATCTTGCGACAAGCTGATCAATCCAAGCCTTTCATTTTAAGGACAGATGCCAGTGCCTACGCCCTTGGAGCGTGTTTACTCCAGAGGGAGACATTGGAAGATGAGCGTCCTATCGAATATATCAGCAGATTGTTGACCGCAGCAGAAAATAACTACTCCACGACAGAAAGAGAAGTGCTGGCTGTCGTTTGATCAATAACCAAATTTAGAGGTTAGCTAGAAGACTCTACAGTCATTATCCAAAGTGACCACCAGCCCTTGAAATGGCTCATGTCTCTCAGATCACCTTCAGGTCGCTTAGTACGTGGGAGTTTGATTTTGCAATATTATGATTCAAGAATTCAATACGCCCCAGGCCGTTTTAATGTTGTAGCGGGCACGTTGTATCGCCCAAGTGTGGCGGAAGCCACTGAGACTAACCTGGTATCGGTAGATATGCCCAGACAGCCGGTTAGCGAAATACGCAAGCTGCAACTGGAAGAAACAAATCTTCTCAAAATTATTATCTCTTTCGAGAGCCTATCAAATAATGACCTTGACCTCAAGAGATGGCTAGAGGGAGGTTATGTGATGAATAATGGTATACTGTACAGATATGTTTCTGAAGCCGATGAAGAAGAGGCTCAGCAGGTTGTACCCAAAAAGCAAATACCATCCATTTTAGCAGAATATCATGAGTCAGAACTGGCAGGCCATTATGGTGCTGAAAAGACTTATCGAAGAATTGCTAAACGATATTATTGGCCAGGAATGCGAACAACTATTGCGAAGTATGTGTCAAACTGTATTGAGTGTCAGCGCTACAAATCAAATAACTTAAAACAATTGCAAACACCTGTTCAGTCTAGAAGGTTTGAAACCCTATCATCTGTTTGGTCCATTACCGAAGACTATGGATGGTTACAAGTGGGTTTTCATAATAGAGGATACTGTCAGTAGATGGGCTGAACTGCAAATAGGTGCGCTCGATGCTTAATAGATGAAATAATTTTAAGATATGGAACTCCAAGGAGAGTTATTAGTGATAATGGTACGCAGTTCGTAAGTGAAGTGATGCAACAAGTAGCCCAGGTCTTAGGCTTCAAGCAAACACTCACTCCTGTGTATCACCCCGCGGCTAATCCGGTTGAACGAAAAAACCGCAACCTCAAGTGTCAGTTGTCAATTTTTACAGAAACGGATCATACCCAGTGGAAAGACAAATTACCGGCGATACGTTTTAAGTGCTGCTTACCTTGTGTTCGGGCGCGAATTAAGAACGCCAGATGACGCTAATCGCGACCCTCGTGCTATCCTGGGTTGTGACAATTTTGTCCCCGAGATATCACCATATCTACAGACTTTAGCAACAACCTTAAGTGTTGCCCGCGAAAATCACGAGAAAGCTCAAGATCGTGCCAAAGACTATACGGATAAAAGTCACCGACCTGTCACTCCATTCCAAGTAGGTGATACTGTACTCGTAGATGTACACGCACTTAGTAAATCCAAGGACTCAAATACTAGTAAGTTCGCTCCGCGTCGCGATGGACCGTACTAAATCCCCCATATGGTTACTCAGACAACTTACGAGGTTGGTACCGTTAGCAAATCTTTTGAAGTGGTTGGAAAATATCATGCATCAGCGTTGACTCCATACTACAACCTCGCCAATGCTAATGCTACAGTCCCGGTACGACCAATCCGAAAGAGAGGTCGACCACGCAATAATCCTTTGGATACATCAGAGACGACTGTACCGGGAACTGAGATGTGGTCTCCCACAGCTCCAGTTATTTTCGCGACCCCTGTTCCGGAAGATACGCCGCAAGAGCATACCTCGGAAGAAGAGGCTCAGACCCAACCCGTAAGTCCTCCAAAGAGAAGAATCGCTAAACCCAAAAGATGCTCCTGTTGTTTAGCGACCTCCAACTTCCTTTCTTCTACTCTCGAGACGATTCGTGAAGTAAAGGGGGAGAATTGTAACGATTAGTCGACGACTCCTCTGACAGCAGAAGATAAAGAAATAGAAGAAGGGCAGACAGTGTCAATTGTCATTCACAAAAAGTTCGCCATTTTGGTATTTCATATTACTCATTATTCCTGTGTAATCATTTAATGTTAATTATATTATTTCTTTAGTTTAAAGTGTTCCTTACAAATATGTGTGTGTAAGACAACCCACAATTAAACACAAATCACTCGACTTCTCCTCTGGTCGGCAAAAATAACCCGGTGCTTAACATCTTCGCTTCAACTATCATTAATCACTTTCTCAATTGAAACAGTTAGTTTCAATTAAAAAAGTAATATGAGTAGATTCCACAGAGTAAGGGTCGAAACAGAAAATTTTATCATTAATCAATTTCATTATAAATAGTACTTAAAATTGTAATTTAGTTAACATATAGTTATTTATTATATAAGACATTAAAATGATACTGTATCTTTGAAAGCGTTGTTTAGCGTCGAGACGTCAGTCGTGACGCTAATTATGCTCGAGAAGATAATGAGATTTTATCGTCGTGTATAATTCAACATTTTTTTCTATAGCAGAACTTCAAATTCAAGAGAACAATATAATTTCAAAGAAAATTACAATTTTTGGGATAAAAATCGCATTTGTGTTATTCCGTTACTATGGATTTACTCTGTCAACAAATTTTTCATTCTGGTTCTGTGTTTTCGTTTCTGCGTTTTGTGTCCGAAGCAAATACGAAATGTATGAAAAAGAATTAACAAAAGAAGAAAAACTACCATCAGATGTAGAAGGTGCAGTGTTGAAAGCAGAAAAAACATTTTTACCTGAAAAATCTAGGATGATGTATGAGAAGGAATATCAGTACTTTAAAATGTGGATAAGCATCACGAATATCAATAGTGTGAGTGAAAAGATGCTTATAGCGTATTTTGGTGAAAAGTCGAAGAAAGTGAAGCCATCGTCATTATGGTCATATTATTCGATGCTAAAACATACGTTGTTGGCAAATGATAATTGTGCTATTATCAAGTAAGAGATGCTTTCGAATGTAACATTAAATGATATCATATAACATCGGATTTACCCAGTCTGAAGTCTGAACTACCTGTCACTTTTGAAATAAGACTATCTTTTTCTAATTTATCTAATGTGAATTTTAGTTTTTCAGATATTGCCAAAAGAACTTTCCGAGGAGTATAAGATACGGGTTTGGCATTGTTTTCAATTTCAATGTGAAATTCATTTTTTAAACTATCACGATGTTTATCTTAAATTCTATTTAAATTTTCCTGGTCACTATTCGTTACTACTGAATTTATTCGTTTTATCAATTTTAATTCTAAACAACTTCTTAGACCTATTAATGGATTTTTTTTTCATTTACTATATAAAACAAAAGATTTTGACAACTATTATTTACTTTACATTTCAAGAAACATTTCCCTATTAATGATAATTTATGTTTCGTATAAGATGTTAATTTGTTACTTGTTTATTCAATTTTTACCATATCAAAACCAATTTTTTGTAATAACCTTACGGGTATTATGTTTGCCATTGCTCCTGTATCCATCTTAAATGCTATTTTTTCCTTGTCTTCTATCATAAGATCCACAACCCTTGAATCCTCCATTTTCTCCATTGCCCGGGGTTGTTCAAATTTATCATGATCTATACTACCGACAAAAATAAAATTTTGTAAATCTTCATCTATATTATCTAGTGATTCATTTATACAATGTACTTTTTTTTTAACATTTTCATTTTTAAAACCTTTTTTGGACATTTTCTCGGCTGGAAATCTGAAAAGTGTTAGACTTACAATAGTTTGCAAAATTATTTTTTATACCACATTTGTTGCACTTCACACCGAAAGCTGGACAACTGCTGAAAGCATGCACTTTACCACACTTTGTGCATTGATTCTAAGGCTGCTCCATGAACTTGGTCGCTGCCCGCCATCAAAACTACAGAATGATATTGTTTGTAATTATAATTAGTAGATCCGGAATTGGGTAATTTTTCAATTCTGATCTGCTTCCCGTCGATTGCACCTAATCAGTTCGAGATATTCTATAATCCATAGAAGCGATCGGCATTATTTTTCTAAGCTTGAATAGAAGGAATTGGCATGCAGTCTTTTTTAAGGATCTCTCAAATGATAGGGGTTGTTCCTGCAACAATTTTTGAGATCGTGCATTCTCCTCTGGCAAAATTTAGGCCAAGTGTTACAAAAATGCACCTCGTTGCCAAGTATCTAAAAAAAGAATTATCTACAAATTCAGAATAAATTATTTTCTTTTTTTATTAAGCATTAAAAAGCCTTGCGATCTCTTATTCTAATTAAGTTTATAGAAAAAAAAATGTTACATTGCTTTACGGATCTTTTTCTTGTTTCATGTGCTGGCTGTAAAGAGAAATGGAAGAATCTTAGGACGTTCTGCATTTTGTAATGCAATTTGTAAAAAACGGAATACCTCTACAAGTTAGTAATTTACCAAAAAGAAATACAATGCTTTTGGAAGAAGAAACGAAACTGTCGGTGTAGAAGATACTGAAGTAGCATCAACTGAGGCATCAGATTACCAACCGAACAACCCCTTGTTCCAGACAGAGCCAACCAATATCGAAGAAACAGAAATAAATCCAGTCTCAGCAGAGGTACCCCAGCCAAAAAGCAGTTCTACACATCATACTAGAGCAAACAAGCGTCAAAGGCTTCTATAGTTTATTTACTATAAAAAGACGATGACGTTGCAAAACAAAATATTGTGATGTTGCCAAGCTGTAGTTTTTTCCTTTACTTAACGAAAACTAGATAAGTCAATCTGATGTTCGATTGACAGTTCTTCTTTTTCATTGTTCCGTACCTCGTAGAGCGTAAGTCAAGAATATTTATTTAAAAATAAAAGGCTTGATTAGTTTAATATAAATATTTATTCATGAAAAACTATGGATAAGATACAAGAAACAGTAACCAATCATTCTTTATTCGAATTAACATTATTTTACATAGAAGAGGGTTAAATGACGAACTGTAGATCCTTATACCTTATTCTATGCTCTATAGAACCATCTTCAAGAGCACTGCAAGGGTTTACGCTAAAATGAATCAATACAAGATGTAATCATCTTCATGCAAATTTAAATATTGTTTATTTAATGAAATTGACTGTCTCGACCCTTACTTCGTGGAATATGCTCATATTAGTGTTTTTAAATGAAACTCAAGGTCTCTAGTTAATTCCACAATATAATACAAGTTATTGAAAATTCTAAGAAATTGACAATTGTTTCGATAAATCAATATCATCGTCAGAATGACAGAAGTTACATTTCATTTTATGCCTACCTGATGTTTAGTAGTTATATTTTTTTGGCTAGACCAAGAAGTAACCTAACTTGTGATTGGCTTAATATATGTTTATAGAAAAAAGAAGAAGATGTGATATTACAAATATTGAAGCTTAGATATTATTAGCCCTATGGTGATATCCTGGATATCATTTTTCCAATTAAGATCAGTATAACTGTGCAATGATATAGAAAACCAGGAAAACTATATCTGCTGATCTTTACAATTATCACTTAAGAAGACAGTTTATTAGTGGAGAATTCCCTAGATTTAACTGTTCATTGACAACTTCATATTGTGGGTTTCTTAAATGTCTTCTAATTTCCAGTTCTTCAAGGAAATCCAGTTCTTGTTTCTTTTCACAAATATGCAGCACTTCTAGTTCTGTGTTAGGTGTCAATGAATGATTGGTGTCAAGTAAATGTTTTGCGTAGTGAGATTTATCTGGTTGTTTTAATCTGTAAGCTCGTAAGTGCTCACTGTATCGTATTTCAAAATTCCTAAGGGTCTGACCCAAATAGACAGCATTACATTCTGGACATTTGAGTTTATATATACCTGACTTCTTTATTAGTGGTATTTTTGTTTTTACATTTAACAATTTTGTACTAACGTTACTTTCTGTTTTAAAAGAAATTGTTGCATTCGTTGCTGAAGATATTATCTTTGAAATATTATTAGAAATATTTCCTGCATATGTGATGGTTTTATAAGTTTTAATTTCATCAGCTTGTTTAGGATATATTAGTTGTAATGCCACTTTTTTCTCTTTTTTACTAATTAGTTTATTTATCATATCTAATGGATAACCGTTAGATGTTGCTATTTGTCTAATTGTATTAATCTCTCTATCAAAATTACATTTGTTCATAGGAACTGAAAAAGCTCTATGTATCATTGAATTATATGCTGCTAGTCTGTGTGAGACAGGGTGGTTAGAATTGAATGGAATTGTCACATCAGTCTGTGTTGGTTTTCGGTAAATTGAATAATCAAGTACATCATTAACTCTTTGAATTTTTAAATCAAGAAAATTGATTGAGCTATTTTCTTCAATTTCTAATGTAAATTTAATTTTCGGGTGTAAATTATTGATGTGGTTGAAAAACACATCTAATTGTCGCTAATATGTTTACTAAAATTCCTCCTAAAGAATGTCTAATACTTGTAAGAAAATTACTAGAAGATAAAAATATTAATCCAGGAATAATATCAGATATACTTAATTTATTTGATGTATGCATTAATCAGAATTATTTCACTTTTGACAATAAGATATATATTCAAAATGAAGGTTTACCAATGGGAAGCCCTATATCACCTATTTTAGCAAACATTTTTATGGACAATTTAGAAAGAAAGATCTTTGAAAGTAATATTTCGAAAAATATTTTATTTTGGTATAGATATGTAGATGACATATTAGCTTGTTTTATGGGTAGTGAGCGACAATTAGATGTGTTTTTCAACCACATCAATAATTTACACCCGAAAATTAAATTTACATTAGAAATTGAAGAAAATAGCTCAATCAATTTTCTTGATTTAAAAATTCAAAGAGTTAATGATGTACTTGATTATTCAATTTACCGAAAACCAACACAGACTGATGTGACAATTCCATTCAATTCTAACCACCCTGTCTCACACAGACTAGCAGCATATAATTCAATGATACATAGAGCTTTTTCAGTTCCTATGAACAAATGTAATTTTGATAGAGAGATTAATACAATTAGACAAATAGCAACATCTAACGGTTATCCATTAGATATGATAAATAAACTAATTAGTAAAAAAGAGAAAAAAGTGGCATTACAACTAATATATCCTAAACAAGCTGATGAAATTAAAACTTATAAAACCATCACATATGCAGGAAATATTTCTAATAATATTTCAAAGATAATATCTTCAGCAACGAATGCAACAATTTCTTTTAAAACAGAAAGTAACGTTAGTACAAAATTGTTAAATGTAAAAACAAAAATACCACTAATAAAGAAGTCAGGTATATATAAACTCAAATGTCCAGAATGTAATGCTGTCTATTTGGGTCAGACCCTTAGGAATTTTGAAATACGATACAGTGAGCACTTACGAGCTTACAGATTAAAACAACCAGATAAATCTCACTACGCAAAACATTTACTTGACACCAATCATTCATTGACACCTAACACAGAACTAGAAGTGCTGCATATTTGTGAAAAGAAACAAGAACTGGATTTCCTTGAAGAACTGGAAATTAGAAGACATTTAAGAAACCCACAATATGAAGTTGTCAATGAACAGTTAAATCTAGGGAATTCTCCACTAATAAACTGTCTTCTTAAGTGATAATTGTAAAGATCAGCAGATATAGTTTTCCTGGTTTTCTATATCATTGCACAGTTATACTGATCTTAATTGGAAAAATGATATCCAGGATATCACCATAGGGCTAATAATATCTAAGCTTCAATATTTGTAATATCACATCTTCTTCTTTTTTCTATAAACATATATTAAGCCAATCACAAGTTAGGTTACTTCTTGGTCTAGCCAAAAAAATATAACTACTAAACATCAGGTAGGCATAAAATGAAATGTAACTTCTGTCATTCTGACGATGATATTGATTTATCGAAACAATTGTCAATTTCTTAGAATTTTCAATAACTTGTATTATATTGTGGAATTAACTAGAGACCTTGAGTTTCATTTAAAAACACCACTATTGTTTATTTATACAATATCTATTATATTTATTATAATAAAAAAAGAATGGAAAAGAAAAATATAGAAACACAAAATAAAGTTTTGTTACAAGATATAAAAATAAAAAATCTCCCATTTTGTCGTTGTTTTAATTTGTGTATTATAAAATAACTGTACCTAATTAATTTAATAATAGTTATTAGTGAATTTAAAAAGGTGGAAATAGAGCAAATTGGATAAAAATATACAAAAAATAAACGGTTTTAAGGATTAAAACTAACTTTTCCGCATCTGTGGCCCTGAACAATATTCTATCATAAAATTGTTACTTGTATACACTTCGGGGGATGTATCGTGCTAACAAACCGAAATTTCTCCAAAAATAACCAAAAATTCAGTATATCTGGATTTATAGGACTCGCTGTACTCGCTCCAGTCAACTGAAAATCAATAGGGTACATCTGTGAGACACCTTGAATAATATTCGTTCATAAAATTGATCAATCGTATACTCTCTGGAGGCTGTATCGTGCTAAAAAACTGAAAATTCTCCAAAAATGACAAAAATTTGGTACTTCAAGTACCATTGAGTACCCGTTGTACTGGCTTTAGTGAGCTGAATATCAATAGAGTTCACCTTTAAGACGCCCTTAATAATATCCAATCATAAAATTGGTCACTTGTATATACTCCGGAGGCTGTATCGTGCTAACAAACTGAAACTTCTCCAAAAAAAGACAAAAATATCGTACTTAAAGTACTGTAACACCTGTTGTATTGGCGCTGGTCAGCTGAAAATCAATAGAGTTCATCAGTGAGATGCCCTGAATAATATTCAATCATAGAATTGGTGACTTGTTGAACACCGGAGGCTGTATCGTGCTAACAAACTGATATTTCTCAAAAAATGACAAAATATCGTACTTCAAGTACCATAGCACCCGTTGTACTGGCTCTGGTGAGCTGAAAATCAATAGGGATCATCTGTGACATGTCCTTAGCAATATTCATTCATCATAAAATTGCTGACTTATTTCACTCCGAAGACTGTATCGTGCTAACAAGACATGTAAGGAAAAGTGGCCGACGACAACGACGACGACGACGACATACACACAGGATTTTTTTTCTAAAAACCGTTTTTTCGTGTTGTTGTTGATGGAAAACGTAAAAATAACTCAAAAAAAAATTTCAAAATTCCATTTTTTTTTGGGGTAAACCAATACTTTTCTCGCATATAGAAAGGTTGGGCGGAAAAGTAATAAAACACAAGATTTCCACTACTCCACTACAAAATCATCACTATCTTCATCGTCACTGTCAAAATTAATAATAAGTGAAGGCACATCCTGTCTATCAAATACTACTTCTCTATCCCATCCATCTTGTATAATTTTTTCAGTGTGCTCTACTGTCTTTGACCAAATATCAGGAGTCACTTTTTCTAAAGACTTTTTCCATACACCTATTGCTTGTTCTGTTGAAGAACCATCAGTTCCCACATGATCTCTATAAAAAATTTTAACTATGCCCCAAATATGTTCAATTGGGTTGAATATACAATGATAAGGGGGAAGTCGAAGCACTTTGTGACCATATTTTTCAGATAATATGTCAGCTTCATATACTGTTGGTGGTTTATTCCTACAAAAATGCTTATATTTAAACAAAATAAGTTATCTAAGTATTACCATAATATATTGAAAAACGTTTATATCAACTTACCGTTGTACTTATTTCAATAATTGGGTTTTGAGGAAAGTATTTTCAAAAGGAATATCATTTTGTATCAACCAGTTCTGCATATCAGCCTTTTTGGTATCTGTTGTTGGTACTTTATTGATCACTGTACTGTGATAACTTGCATTATCCATTACAATTGTGGCAGGTGCACTAAAAGCTGGTATTCAAACCAATGCAAAAAAATTTCTCGGTTCATTTCACAGTGGTAATCACCATCTTGTTTTTTGGATGAAAAATCCAGCCCTGCTCCAGGAATAAATCCAGAAGAGGAACCAGCATGCAATACTATATACCTACAATAAGGAAATCACAAATTACTACTAGGTTTCCTAGATAGACTGCATAGCTCAAAACAACTATTAATAATTATATAGATTTAAATAAAATAGTGTGACTAATAAATATTTGAAAAGGTCTTAAAATGGCAGGAATGTTAATACATCATGAATTAATTGCTAAATTTTATTATTCAATTACACTGGACCACCAATTTTGGTTTTTTTCACGCTTCTATGATTAGAATCTTGCCAAGAACGTCCAACAGTACCGTCTTTAAATATCCAGGTCTCATCCAAAATCACAAATTGATATAAACCTCCCCTTTTTATCTTTACATATTCATGTAGAAAATGTACACGTTTCAATGCAATATGTGGCAACTCCATTAAACCACGACGAGGATCATCTTTTTGGTATTTGAATCCAATATTTTTCACTATCTTCCAGAGTGATGTTAAACAACCATTGAAGAGTTCATGCTCCTGGAGTTTGTCTCTTAAAGTTTTCAAGGTTATGTATTCCTCTGAAAAAATATTGTGTTAGTTAATTGTGAATATAATAAAACAGTAAATTCAATATACTCACTGTTTCCATACATTTCGTATATAACATTTCGGAAAGCATTTTGAACAAAGTAATCAATTTCAACAGTAAGTTTTATGCGTTGTCTCTTTTTAGGTGGGCTTTTAGGCTGTTCACCTCTATTATGCTTGGCGGCAATACGGTTAACAGTAGTAACGCTAAGTTGTAAAGTTTCTGCAACTCTCTACAATATAATTACTTCAATTTATGTGTAACGACATAAATGCGTTACTTTACAACTCGATTCAGTAAACCAGTTATCGCCGCGATGACGATATACCCCACCAGAACAGCAGAGCCCCCACGCCGGATGCGCACGAGGAATCGATGGTAGAAGGGACAGATACTACCATCACCACCACCACGATGGATATAAAAATGCGAACCAAGAGACGAAGAGACGACTTGGTTTACGGACTCCTGCTCCTACAAGTTCAGCCGCCTCCAGTGCGAAGCGTAGGTCGAGGGTATTGACTTCGACTTAAACGCTTTACACTATCTCCCGTGGAGTGTTGTACTAAGTCGGAGTATTGATCCTACTTTATACATCATTCATTAGAACGGCCGTTGGTTTTTGGTATTGACGGAAACGTGAACGATCGCTTTAACTGTTAGAATAATTTCGGTGTGGTACTGACACACCGAAAACTCTGCAGTATCTCCGTAGGGAAGCATCGTTAAGCGGGGTACTGACTGGCTATAAACGATCGCTTTAACTTTTAGAATAATTTCGGTGTGGTATTGACACGCTGTAATAACTACAGTCTCTGCATGTAGAAGTATTCGTTAAGCTGGGTAGTGACTAGCTACAAACGATACTCCCAAATCTTCAGACTAAAGCCGAAAGAGTATTGATCCGCCGGTTACTCATACACCCGGCTAGCTGAACATTTCACAGGACATATAGAGTCTCGTACACCGTCGAGTATATCGCCGAAATCAAAACACACACCACTTTAGATCTACCTAAGTACAATTCAGACCACCAGTACCTATCAAGCGACGAAAGGATACGGATCGTCGACACGTGACCTTCAAAATATTTTACGTACCGGAAAATTATATAGAATATTGAATTTTAATTTACTTTTGTCGTTGTAAATATTATTTTTTTAGAAATAAATCAGTTAATTTAATTGAACTCTGTCTCCTTTGGGCTTACCTGGGCCATACGCATTACATATGAAAGAATAATATATTGTCAAGTTTAATTAACCTAACCTAACATTAAAAACATTTAATCATTTACATTTGAATATGTAACAATAATATTAATAATGATGAATACAAATAGCGAATACTATTACTTACGTCTCTTACAGCAGTAAGAGGGAGAAGCGGGCCCCCATTTCGGCATTCTCGTTCAAAATAGCTCAACAAAGATGTTACCATCTCTTGACATTTTCTGTTCAGCTGCTTCGGCACTTTATTAACCACACACTGCAGATTTGCCCAAATAATTAGTTATGAAACTAAATGTTTTTTAATCTTAAAGAAGCAATGAATTTAAAAGCACCAAAAAAACTTGTAGATATTAGACGATGATCGAATGTCAATAAACGTCAAAACAAGCTGGGGAATTTTACCAGTTGATTTGACAACGTCTTGAAGTTTTGCCAACCCGTTAGCTGTAAATTGCCTTGGCTGTTGAGGATAAATTGTATTCACGGTTGGTAAATTAATATTTATTCTGATAAGCAGGAAAGTAACTAAAAATGACATCATCGTCTTTTTATCGTGAATAAACTGTACCATCAGTACATTTGGTCATCTTTTCATTTTTTTTCTTCAAAGGTGCTCCTGTTTGACACAGTTCGTTTTACACCCTTTGTCTGCTGGTTTTCACCCTGTTTTGATGTTGAGGGAATCGGCAACACTATTGTCTTGGTATCAGTGCCTTGTTCCCTCATTTTTTTAAGCTTCCTTCTCTGGGCACCTGTAATTTTCCCACGTGGAGCTTTCTGATCCACAGGATTCGTTGTAGCGTCTCCCTGTGGTGTTGTTTCTAGAGTTTCGGAGGTATTAGCCTGCGCTGGAGACTCTGTAGTCTCCATTGCCTCCGTATCCCCCAAATCCCTTTGACTAAGAGTGTCTATTGGCTCTTTAGACCGTTTTTACACACACACGCACAGAAAAGTATTGGTTTACCCCCAAAAAAAGGTGAAATTTTGGATTTTTTGAGCTATTTTTACGTTTTCCACCACGAACAACACGAAAAAAACGGGGTTTAGAAAAAAAATCCTGTGGGTATGTCGCCGTCGTCGTTGTCGTCGGCCACTTTTCGTAACATGGTCTTGTTAGCACGATACAGGCTCCGGAGTGCAACAATTCACCAATTTTATGATTGAATATTGTTCAGGATATCTCACAGATGAACCCTATTGATTTTCAGCTCACGAAATCCAGTAAAACGGGTGCTATGTTACTAGAAGTACGACATTTTTGTCATTTTTAGAGAAATTTCAGTTTGTTATCACGATTGAGCATCCGGAGTGTATACAAGTGACTAATTTTATGATTGGTTATTGTTTAGAGCGTTCCACTGATGAACTCCCTCGATTTTCAGCTCACTAGAGCCAGCACATCGGTTGCTATGGTACTTGAAGTACCAAATTTTCATCATTTTTGGAGAATTTTCAGTTTGCTAGTACGATACAGCCTCTAGAATGTCTTCAATTGACAAATTTTACGATTGCTTATTGTTCAGGGCGTCATATTTATGAGTCTTATTGATCTCACTGGACATAGTACAACGGGTGCTATGGAAGTGCCACATTTTTTATGATTTTTGCACAAATTTCGGATTGTTAGCACAATACAGCCTCCGGAGTGTATACAAGTGACCAATATTATAATAGGATATTCTTCAGTGTATGTCACAGATGAACCGTATTGATTTTCAGCTCACTAGAGCGAGTACAACGGGTCCTACAAATCCTGATATACTGTTTTTTGGTTATTTTTGGACAAATTTCCATTTTTTAGCACGATACAGCCTCCAAAGTGTATACAAGTGACAATTTTATAACAGGATATTGTTCAGGACATCTCATATATGCGGAAAAGTTAGTTTTGATCTTTAAAAGAGTTTATTTTTCTCTCAGTCAATAATTGTTCCCACGAGTAAAGCATAAAATAGGTCGATACCTGCAGAGCTCCTTAAGCAGGTACAAGGCTATATACAACGGTATGCGCTAGGTGCCCCGAGGTCAGTGGTCTAGGAATCGACTGTCCCACGGTCATCCATCTTTTCGGCGACTACTCGACCTTAGCATTTGGGAGGTTTCTTATAGTGGTCCTCATCCACGTAGGCCGGGCGATTAAGCCAAGCCTCCCGATCCACTTAGCTCGGCATACCCCCTACCGGCCTTGCCCTAGTTAGGGGGTCGTTGCTATACCATGTGGTTTGTGTCGCGAGCTTGTCAGTGATTGGGCATTCGGGAATGGGAACTGTTGGGCGCTTAGAGCCCTCATCCCTCTTATTTCCCAATGGACCAGTTCTTTCCTGTACATACGTACGGGACCTCTCTGACCGCCCTCTATCCGCAAACGGGGGACGCTCCTGATAAGTAGCTCAACCCATTACCCTCCGGTACCGAAGACACTGCTCTCCGGTATCAAAGGGTAATGTTCGGATAGTCGAAATCTTGGACAAGCCTCTGCTAATAAGTGCCATTATTTACCCATATCTCTGGTTATATGTTGTCTGAAAAAGTCCATCATTATTTTAAACTCTTCTTTCCTATTAGCTTGGATTTGTTTATCAATATTTACTAACTCGTGTAAAGAATTCTGCTGGCTGCTTTTTTGCCTTGATCTATTCAAAAGTTTTATAAATCTACTTTTTTTTTAATTTTGACTTTTGTGATGTTTCTGTCAAATATGAGGATGAAGTTGCACCATTATCAAGGACGAAGTTGAAGAAGGAAACGCAGAGAAAAAATTCGCTAGCCATTAGCGAATATTCACTTGCAGTATAGCAAAAAAAATCGATTAAATAGGGGACAAATGACTTATTCATTTACCACAGAAAAAACCTTATTGCCAAAATTAATCATTTACAGTTAATATAGAGATCACTTATCATGGATATATTTCAAGTAGTCCCTTTTGTTAACCGTAAATTATTTAGTCGCTTACAGTTATCGACCTAGA